>CAHIKZ030004589.1:607500-1147500 GCA_903632075.3 Acanthosepion pharaonis
TACTTGTCATGTTTGACTGCAATCATTGCACTGAGGCTTCACTTTTTATTACAATTTTTGCTGCTGTTGAAGCCTTGCTGTCAATTCTTTATTAATGATTCGCATATTGCATGTATAAGAACTAGACAAGATATCCCTGGACATGGTCAGCAGAATGAGAAAAATCTAACCCAGTAGATTAAATAAAGGATTCAGTTCAAAATTCCTTGAAGGTTACCCGGATCAACAATCACCTGATGAAGGCCTGAGAGCACAATGGTCGAAACATTGTGATAACAACTACAAAGATGGGGATAACAGTCCACATGTAAATAATATAAATAATGGTAACTAATATATATATATATATATATATATATATATATATATATAAGCGAGAGAAGGGTGTGCTGGATAAATTGTGTAAATTATACAAAAATGAAAATAACACTGACATCTCATTTTAACAGATATATTTACCAAAATTACTGAAAAATATCTTTATACTAGAGAGTAAATTTATTCAATAAAATCTTCATTAGTTTCAACCCATAGTCTCCAGACGACCTGGGAATCTCCTGCAACTCTTCTGGACAGTCTCCTTGTTTAAGTTGGTGAATGCTGCCATAATCCTTGTCTTCAGTTCATCTTTGGTTTTACAAGGAGACTTTTTTGGTCTCTCAACTGCACTCCACACATGATCATGGTGGTTGCAGTCTGGGAAGTTTGGTAGCCAGATGTAAAGGGTGATGTGGCCACAGAAATTGCCTGACAGCCATGACTGGGTTCTCCTGCTTGTGTGGCATTATGCAGAAACCTGATGCTAGATGTAGGGTCTTCCAGCAGCCACCCTCTTGACCTAGAGTAGTACTACCTCCCTGGCTAGGGACCTGATTAATTTGGAGAGATCATTTTCAATCATTGCTTATCACAATGATCAGAGTTAGTTTTCCGAGCAGTTGTACCTCCGTAATCATCATTAGACTCATCCAACTCTTTCCAAATTCTTTGAGCTGTCCTCAGATTCACACTCAAACATTCTGAAATGTTTGTATTGGAGCTTTCTGCAGGAATGCCAAGCAGTACAGCATGCTGTTTCCAAAATTCTTGTGGAGTGAATTGCATCATGGGGCTCATTTTCTCACAGATAGTACCCAACTGAGCCTAACTATACTGTGCTGTCAACAAAATCGAAAAACTATACAAAATAAAAGTGACGACAATTTACCCATCGCATTGTGTATATGTGCGCGTATATATATATATATATATATATATATATATAGGGATAAGATAAAGAACAAATAGGAAAGATTTATCAATTTAACATATTTCACTTTTATTAAAGTTTCATCAGAGAATGAGATATTTTGAGAAAAAAATTCTGGTATTTTTACTTTTGTGTTGTTTGACTTTCATTGGTTAATCATGTTTCATATGCATTTGACTTTTTCCCAATTCAAGAAAGATATGACACATTCATCTGAAAAAATTAAGATTACAAGCCTATCTGAAAACCTATATTAATATATAAATATATATTTAGAAGAAAAAAAATATATTATTGTGTTGGTTCAGTTCCTAACAGTGAATTTAATTTGCCCAAGAATTGGCCTTACTAAATCGAATCTTCACAAAGAAATCCAAATGTAAAAATTTAAAGGGAGATAACTGTTATATCTCGCTGATGTTTTCTTGAATTACGTATTGTTTAAAGTTTAAACATTACACTTGTTAAATTTGATCGTTTATTTACGATAATGTAAGATTGAAAATAAGTCGTTTGGTTTGTTTAAAAGAATTAATGTTGAAATCAAAGTCAGGAATTTTCTTTTCTCGACAAATATAAAATAAAATATTAAATTAAAATCATTAAAATATGAATTAACTGTAATACAGAATGTTTTATTTAAAATATTTTATTTATGAATTTAATTTGGTAATTTGGATATGTCAAATATGGTTTGTTTTTTGTAATTTTTTTTAACTTTTATTTCTAGAATAAAATCCAAATATTAAGCAACACTGAATGAAGACTTCAGTGATTTTATGTAGAAAGGGCTATTCATTATCGTAAATAAACAAAAAAATACTTTAAAAAAAAAAAAAAAGCACTATTCAGATATAAAAGTTACCTCCCCTTAATTTTCTGAACTATTTGACGAAGTGAAGATTTGATTTAAGACTTTTGTTTGATGAAACCAATTTTCAGACAAAAATGACATTCGCTTTTATGATTACCTCCCTTTGTGTATATGTGTGTGTGTGTTATACAATTGTGTTATCAGTAATAAAAGCAAATTTGTTATTATTATATCAGTTAGAAAACAATTCTCCATATGAAACTGCTACAATAGCAGAAACCTATCAATATAAGAATAGGATATGTAAAAAATGTAAAATTTTAATGTGTCAATATTACTAAATATGTAATATAAATGCAAATACCAAAATAGTAGAAACATCAAAATACTGTAATAGTAGAAACCTGTTTATTCAATTTTTTTTTTTTTTTTTACTTCTATGATTACATATGCACAAAGTTTATCCAGAAAGTATCAAATAATTGAATATTAAAGAGTCTCTTGACCTCTGGTGCCTTAGTTCACTTCAAAGTACTCGCATCAGGACCCCACACAATTACTCCCGTGTCCAATTCTCTTTTCAAGTCTGTGAAATTCTTTTGAGATTTCCATCAGCAACATTCTCTTTAATCTTGTCCACTGAATTTCAATTACAATTATTCACTTTGAGAAAAGGCAGGAGTTGCAGGTACTCTGAATCTGGGCTGAAAGTGGGTGCCTGATAGATCTGGACGATATGAGGTTTTGGCAAAATGCCCTGCATGAGACCAGCATCTGTTCTGTCATTGTGGACATGATAGTAACACTGACTCAGTGGCACCCAGCTGCTGACTGAATAACCCCATGAGAGATTGCCTGATTGGTTGCCAAGTTACAGCAATGCTATCCAACTGCTTCTGGGGATGTTCAAAATGGTTGGACATTTCTACAGGAAGATCTCTCTCATGCATATGTATATATATATATATATATATATATATATAAGACACTTTTATGTTTATACATTCTTTTTATAGATAAAAATGTTTAAGTAAATTCTCTGTTTTATAATAAACAGTATTAAACAACATTTACCGGCCTGAATGTCCGAAAAATTTTCATAGAAAATATTCGTCCTCCAACAGGAATCGAACCTCTATCCTATACGGAACCGTCATATAGCCTGACGTGCCTTAACCGTTTCGGCCACAGAAGAGCGTTCAGTTAGCAAGGTCGATTTTACTGTCTTTAAACTTTAATCTTTCATGAATCTCTCCCATACATTCATATTTGCCCATAGCATATCAAATGTAAACAAATGATGTCACACATTATGAAATGGACAAAGTCCGACAATTATTTTAAGATATTTTTAATCTATGAAAATTTCTCGGACATAATTGTAGGTCTTGAATTCATTTTTTTCTTCTAGACTGGTTGCCACCTAAGGCTATAGAACCCAGTCTGTCCAGCTATTTTACCCATAGATGGGGGGGAGAAGAGATGGATTCATACCTTTCTCAAAGGTATTAGCATGTAAGTGAATGTAATGAACTCTACTGGAATTCAAACTTAGCTCAGTTTGATTCTTTAATCCGAACCACAATCCATTACCCCACTCTTCCTCCATCCTTATAAAAGTAGGCAATGTTTTATTTGATCCACCCAGACTCGGGCATCCTCTTAAAATAGCCACAGATCTTAGGATAAATATCTAAATGTGATTGAATTCTATGAAATTCATACACCAAGCTTAATCTCCTGCAGCAGAACTTCCTGTAAATTACCAATGGGTTAGAGAACTGCTATTGACAGACATTTCCATTATCCAAAGTTAATGCATTTCCAATGGCACACAGCCATAAAAGACATCACGAAGTTTGAACCAATAACTACTACAACACAAAGAAGACACTTAGCCATTTCAATTTTTATATATACTAAAGTATATATGCTAGATATATTACGATATAAAATATATTATAGAACAAGTATATTGACTTTGACATGTATAAAAATATGTATCATGTTGGCACACTGAATGATTTTAAAACCCTAAGGTCAGCACATAGTTACCAAAAGGTTGCCAACCCCTGCTTTAAAACATTAAAACCCTAAGTCAGCATATAGTTACCAAAAGGTTGCCAACCCCTGCTTTAAAACATTAAAACCCTAAGTCAGCATATAGTTACCAAAAGGTTGCCAACCCCTGCTTTAAAACATTAAAACCCTAAGTCAGCACATTGTTACCAAAAGGTTGCCAACCCCTGCTTTAAAACATTAAAACCCTAAGTCAGCACATAGTTACCAAAAGGTTGCCAACCCCTGCTTTAAAACATTAAAACCCTAAGTCAGCACATAGTTACCAAAAGGTTGCCGACCCCTGCTTTAAAACATTAAAACTTACACAAACATATTTTCTTGGGCTTTTTCTTGTTCCTAATTCATAAAAAGTTACTGACAAAGGTTTCTGTTTGTCTTGTAGATTTGCAATTGCTGATGCTGCTTACCGTTCGATGCGAGGCGAGAACCGTGATCAATGTGTACTGATTTCTGGTGAATCCGGTGCTGGCAAGACAGAAGCATCAAAGAAATTGCTTCACTACATAGCAGCCAGCAGCACCCACTCATCTGAAGTAGAGAGGGTCAAAGACCGTCTTCTCAAATCCAACCCTGTCTTGGAGGTAGGAAGTTATTCTTGAACTATCCAATAATCTGTTATGATGTGCATATGGTGTGTAAGGGAAAGAATAAACAAGAATTAAAATTTCAACAATGTGTATTGATCAGGTGTGAAGAGTATATACATAGTTGTGTGAAAAGGAGGCAAGAATCATTAATATAGCTTTTTATTTGCCATCAGTAAGGAACATGATTAGGTGTGTTGTTGATAGGGCCAGGAGTCAACCGATTTGTTGGATTGGTTGGTCGAGGTCACAGATGTTGTCAGGGGAGAGGCCTGGAGCAGATTATTGAAGCTGAATAGGGTTTTATTGATGATTGACATATGCCTTTTTTCATGGTTGTAATCAACACTGGTGAGGTATATGATGAACTGGCAGTTAAAGCCAAACCGTCTGTCATTGGTGAAGAGTGCCATTTTTATATCTGTGGTTTAACAGGTGCAAGCTCTCAAACACATTTTTTCCCCCAACAGCAATGTTCATTATTGGCTATTGTATTTTAGATTTTTACAGGGATTTCTTTTGTGGACCAGATGTGATGCTTCGAGCTCCTGTGCAGAAGATGGCTTTTGTAATTCTTTGCTTTCTTAGTGTTCACATCTGACTGATGCATCTCATGAAATGTCTTTGTGAATCAAAGAGGTCTTAAGTAGTATAACATCTATAAACAGCCTTTATTATCTGTGCCATTCTATGCCCATGCGCAAATTAATTGAAACAACTGCTTTAGTTTCCTTTCTTTCAACATACAGTCAGTTTTAGACCCACTGACATGACAATGATCTATTTCTATTTTTACCTCAGATTAGGTCATTTGCAATAGTGTGCAGTAATATGAATTTATGTTCAGGTGTATGTTGAAATTGTTTGCCCTTGAAAAATATTGTGTTATCCATGTGATATGTCCCAGAAAGGGATATATTTGTTTGATGTAGCAAAGTGGTTTTGGACTACTGTAACCGAGTAGGACAAACTTGTAGGTAACCATAATGGACTGGTCCTCGTCGTAGTGGTAGGCAATAGGCAAAGACAATAGGTGTAGCCAATAGGCATTGTCCTGTACTTCCACATCAGTCTGTATTTATGGCTGACACCAGCCAATCATGTTGCTACGAGGGGGAACCCAGGTGTATGCATATTCATTACATCACCATAATTGCATCAGATTTTTATCATGCCCAGACACTATTGTCTCAACTGTTGATTAGTTGTCCTACAGCCATTGTCTACAATGGACATTACTCCAAGGTAGTGTACGAAAATTGCAAAACTGCATGAACACACTGGCAAGCTTTACCAGTGAGCAGATCAGAGTACTATAGACTGGCCCGGAAACTCTCCTGATTTAAATCCAGTTGAGAATCTGGTCAATTTGCAAGGAGCAACTTTGTGGAATTGACATACAAAGTACTAACTAAAAAAAAAGCTAAAAACATTGCTGTGTGTTGAGACAGGAGGTGTATCTTTTTTGATAAAGGTCAAGAATCCATGACCTTTATATAGGCTACTCCATATGCCTCTGCCTTCCTTGTCCTGATAAAATGTCTTATTCAGTATCCATTCATTTGTTAAGACATAGAAATGTGCAAATAACTTACATAAATCATTGTCTTCTTGGCTCTCATCAATCAACATTCACTTTGTCCTGACACTCCCAACATCTAGATCAGGATAAATTTACAAACTTCTTAGCATAAATAATGTTTTATGACTTAGTCAATTTCTTGGAATGTAACGATTGTTATTCATCATAACATTCAAACTATGGTTGTTAATTACTAATAGAAGAATACTAAGAAGATTTTGGTCTGTCAACTGAAAGAATGGATAAGGTAGTAAAGAAAAGCAAGAAGAAAGGATTAACTATTAACTGTAATAAGATGGAATGCATGGTTATCAGCAAGAGTGATGGCTCAAGTTGTGAATCACATATAAAGGATGTGAAAATTAAAAGGGTACACAAATTAAACCACCTATGTCATGTGTAGTAACAAGCAATTGGTAAGTGACACAAAAGAGGTAGATAGGAATAGTGAAAGATGTCTTTCTGAAACTAAACAAAGTATTAAAAAAGGAAAATGTTTTTAGAAATTCAGAAAAGTCCTGAACTGCTATGTCATATCTACCCTCTTACATGGCAGGAAATGTGGGACTATTACTTCAGAGATAGATAGATTTTGTTGTACTGATGAATGGTAAGAACAGCGTGGACAAGCAAACTTATATTGGTCCTGACATTACAGCTTCAGTCACTTTTCCACCCCATAATGTAGTTTCCTTGTGACTTTTCTATAAACTTTTTCATGGTAATTGTTTTGATGAGCTTTCTTCTTAAGTACCTTGACTTGACAAATTTAAGTGCAATACAATATTGGCAGTTAGGTCTCATCATTTTACAGTTCAAATGACTAGATCTGGTAACTTCTGTTTCTTCTCTCACACTTCTTGCTTATAGAAGTCTCTTCTGGCTTTTTGCTTTCCAGTCAACTTTGATCTTCATAAATTTAAATGCAATGCCAATCGATATCTTATGTCTTAATTCGTTATTTTATTCCCTCTCCTTAATAATATTTTTTTTTCTCATTCTTCCATAGTGGCTTTATTGCCTTGCTTAAAAAAACAAACTAATAACTGGAAATAGATGAATATTTTTACTTAGATTTTTTATAATATATAATATTAGAATTAATATGAAAAAGTTTTTTTTCACTTAACTCATGTTTACTTTGGAGTTTCATGGTTATATAGATATAACTACTCGTCGGAACAGAGTTAATATATTCTAACAAGTGGCTATACCTATATAACCACAAAACTTTGAAGCAAACATAAGTGAAAAAAAAAGTCTTTCATATTAATTCTATTAATGCTCTGTCTTTGATATTGAGCGCTCTGCTACAAACCGTGCTTGCCTTAAATGGCTCCTTATCAGCAAACTACTGAAATACCAGCAATTTGGGCTTCAAAAACAGTATTTCAAATTAACACTAATATTATATTATTTATTGTCAGCTTTAATTTCTTCTTTGCTGATTGCTTCTTTTATGCAAGCATTGGTAATGATAGAAAGATATAAATATTTATTGATTTTAAACAATCGGTAAAACTAAAATCTAAGTATTTTTACTTGTGGTAAAAAAAAAAAAAAAGTGCAATTTTCTTCTCAGTTCTCAAATGTTCCATAAAGTTTGCTACTTTAAAGTCTATTACAGTTCAAAATGATTTTTTTTTTATTTTTAATTTCTTTTAAACATTGTTAATTCACACATTTAATATCATAAATTTAATAATTATAATCAAAATTATATAATATAAACACAAAATGAATTCATGTTGTTCTGGTTCTCTTTTAAGATAAATTTTTTTTTTTATAAAAAAGAACAAAAAAATGAATGGAATTCCCACTAATGTCACAATTGATTTCTTCACATAACAAATTGTCCTCGTGTCACAAATTGACCTCGTGTCACAAATTGTCCTCGTAGTGATTTTATAATAGTCTGAATCCATAAAATCATTTTTTAGTCTTGATTATTGAAAAGATTTATTTTTGTTTACATAGCACATTGCATAAACAAAAAAATAAATCTTTTTCAATAACCGATATTTTAAAAAGTAAATACTCCTTTTATGAAACTTAAATTTGTTTCTGCGAAATTCATGTATTTCTTAAAATTTTATAGCTTTTGAAACAGATTTTCATCTTAAAAAAATAACTTATTTGAAGTTACCTGAAAAAAGCTTTTTCACACAAAAGTTTGTTAAAAAAATTTAAAGTTTAATTTCCATCTAAAATTGTATTTAATTTTATTTTACTAATATTTTTCTTTGGCATAATTGAACGTTCTTGTGTTAAATTTTTATGGCATTTAAAATATTTTAAACTTTTTTTATCATTTATTCCAACTCATAGTCAAACATGATGCAAGTTTTTATTTTTTTATAAGTAGAAGTGTTTACAAAACATTAAAAACTAATATTTTTATCCCGTTTTTATCTGGCATGATTATAGTTTTTTCCACTTTTAACATGATTTGTCTTAATATTTTTAAAATAAAACTAATAAAATTTCATCTTCTAATAATCTAATAAATAACTAGAAAAAAAATCGATCACATCCAAAAAATACACATTTACAATTGTTCTGATCCTTATGAAGATTTTAATGATTTTTAATTTAATGCTTTGTAACAGTTGAATCATACCTTATAAAAAGATCAAGTTGAATATCAGTATTATTTAGCTTTCAACTTCCTAATATTTTAAAAGATTATTGTAAAGTTTGCTAAAATTGCTTATATCTCTTTTTAAAAAGATCAAGGCATGTTTTTACTGTGTTGTTGCACTTTCATTCTTTTTTTTTTTAAATAAAACGCTTTCAGATTCTTTTTAGAAATTATTAAATTTTTTAATTGTGAAAAATTAAAGAGTAAAACTTATTTGTAATTAAATTTTTTAGATAAGATTGAAGACCCTTTATTATTTATTAAGTTGCTGTAATAATTCATTCTTAATTTTTATTAAACGTCTGTAAGCAAATTTATATTTGCATTTATTTTTTATTCACTGTCTTGCAGGATTATCAAAATATATGCAGGAGTTAAGCCACAATACATAGGATGATCTCTTTCTGCTTAAAGTATTATTGCTGCAATATGTGTGTATATATATATATATATATATATATATATATATATATATATATATATATATATAAAGGCCCTAAGGGTATTTCTTATTTTTGAAGTGCATGCTGAACTTGAATTGTCACCCCTAAACTTGTTTCATTCACTGAAAAATGCCCATGTTTGTTTGTTTTCAGACCCCAATTATGACAAATGTATCCAATGCCAAGCAGAAAAGTTTAGTTTGGAAGTTTATTAAGATTTCTGATGATAACCAGAGTAAAGCAAGATGTCAAATGTAGCTGGGTATTTGCTTAAGTGATTTACGTAAAGAAATTGTTCTTTATTGTTTAAACTCTTACCCAATTTTTTTAAATAAGGATATCTATCTCTATTTCATAAGCATTGGTATTCATTTTCCTACTAAATTTTTTTATTAATAAATGTACTTTGTTCATTAAGTTTCTCGAACCAACTGTAGAGCCTGAAAATAATGAATTTTAATTATTCTTGGTATCAGAATCAGGAATCATAAATTTAGAATAGTATCAGAATTAGTAAAAATATTATTGTACCATCACTAAAATTATATATATATATATAAAGAATAAAACAAGTAATTGGTTGGCAAAGGAATCCTTTGCTTGTTCACCTCCCTCCTTCCCATCTCGACATGACCTGCACTCAAACTAAAATGTCACAACTTGAGAACTGATTTACACATGACTTAAACAAGATATTTGATTTTGACAAGCTACAAGTTTATTCTGGTTTGCTCTTGTTTTTTTTTTTTTTGTTTTCTAACAACACTAAAATGTTTGAGAAAGCAGAACCCTAAGAGATTAAAGCAGGTCATGGTTTTTGTATGTATACTTTGCTTTTTTTAAGCAGGCAAACCTGATTCCAGATTAAAATTCCTCACATAACTTTGCTGCTCTATTCACTGACCATTTTTCACTTGGAATTTCTTTCTTCCAGCCTAAAGACTTTTGTTGCCAACAAGATTTGATAGCAATTCGATCAGTTCCAGAAATGCAATCTTGCCAAATATGTCTAAACAAAAAAGTAAAATGGAATAACTAGGGAGATAATATATGAATGAAATTAATTTTACCCAGTTTATATTTTGTACAAAAAAAGGTCAATAGAAAAGGTCATATGTATGATGAGTAAAAGAAATTAGCTTGAATTAACCCAAATACAATCTTTGTTAGTTTATTGACGAAATGTTTGAATAATCATGAAATTTACAAATTCAACCGGTTTTTGTGTAAATGTAATTTTTTTTTCATTTGACTCTCTCTCTCTCTCTCTCTCTCTCTCTCTCTCTCTCTGTCATATATGATTTATTTTAGGATATTAAATCAAAAACATGTTAAAAATCACTATTCAATTGTAATTGTGTTTCGACACATCAATGCATTTCCTCAGGTGATTGTAAATTACTGGCGAGTGAACAATTAATTTAATTTCAAAAGCAAAATACCTCATCTTTTTGAGAAAAAAAAGGCTTAAATTGAATTAAATGTTGGAACTGTATTCTATTCATTCTCATCTTACCTGGAGATATATATACTAGCAGTAGAGCCCGGCGATGCAACAGTAAGAGATAGATCAAGTATCGACCATCATAAAGACTGAAAAATAAAATTGACAAAGATTATTGTTTAAGGTTGACGGACACGCATGTCTTAATTATTTTTTTTTTGTTTTTTGTCTTTTTTGTCTTTTTTTTTGTTTTTTTTACGAATTGGTCAAACTCTAACAAAAACATTGTTTTCAATCGTTATGAGTCTACCGATTGAACAGAATTTTATTATAAACAATTGTCTTGTAAATGGAATTTTTAAAGCCATCAATTTATGCATAATGAATGTAGCAGAGCAAGTCTCTCCAATGCAGGCTTTGTTAGCCACAAGCGGCATTTTGATAAAACTTTCATGAATTATGATCAGTACAACACTGGAAATGAATTAATATACAGGGTATATCAGGAAACCTACAGAAACCTCCCCAGTCTAACCCACCATATGAAAACCCAGGAACAAGCTGAACAGAGTTTACAAAACGGGCCAAACCCTGTACAAAACACTGTTTGCTACATCTGTAATAAATAAGCCACATGCCGGCTTCAAGAGTTCTTGTCATTCTCATGAGAACCAAAAGCATTGATCAAACTTGTCAGTGAAGGTCATATTAATTTAACAAGTTGACATCCATCACATAAACTGAAAACAATGACTGAAGGCAGGGAACGGAGGATAACCTCAATTCCTTGTCTTTAGTCATTGTTTTGAGTTTTCTTTCCTGTGTGAAAATCTAATTGTCTCTTGTATGAATATTAGATGCTCTTTGCTTCTTTCTGTGCAGGCTGAAAATTGCCTTATACTGTATGCATATCGTATTCTATATAGCAAAAACGTGCATATAACAAAGCAGCCTCCTGAAAAGAATATAAATTAATGAGTTTTTGACTTTTTTGCGGGGGTGGGGGACAGCACAAATGCCAGAGATGCTTCTTTATAAAATGCTGGATACCAAAAATTACTCATTTCCAAGACTTTTATTTTCTAAATCCTTTCTTTTCACATAAGAAAATTATATCCAAAAAGAACAATTTGGGAACAGATATATTCTTTTTACAGATTTGTACTCATATTTCTTTTTTTGTACTCTAAATTTGTTTTTCATTTTTCTTTTAGGCTTTTGGAAATGCCAAAACAAACCGTAATGACAATTCGAGTAGGTTTGGAAAATTCATGGACATACAGTTTGACTACAAGGTAAATTTTTGTATATTAATTTGTTTTTCACCTGTAGCCTGGGATTTGAATTTGTTTTCTTCTCCACAGCTACTATTAAAAATTCAGGACATCAAAGTCTGATGTTGTGAATAAACATTGGAATATTAATAAAGATCTCCTCCTCCTCCTCCCATTTAGTTATCAAATATTGATTTCATTTTCTGGGGTTTACTCTTAACAAAGACACTTACTAAATGTAAGAAATATTTCTATCAGAAAATTTCAATATAAAGATATGTCAATGCACATAATCCAAGAAATCACTATTTAATTCAAAATAAAGACACGTAGACTTTCAATGACATAAGAACAGAAGTTTACCTTCTTATAAGTAAATAAAATTCAAACTTTTAAGCTTGTGTATTAGTTTGCTGTGTGGCTAAAATAATTGTGCATGTTTTTTGCATGTCTTTTAGTTTGTGCTTAATGTCAAATAAATAAAAAAACCTGATTTTGAATGTTGATTTTTCAAGGCAGGAAATGTCTTGTTTGGAAGACAGAAGAATCTTAATTTTTCTGCATCAAATTAAGTTTTGTAAATATTTGTAAGCACCTGATTGAGATCAAAGATAAATTTAATGAAGTCTAGAAAACTAGGAATTGAAAATATGAGTATGACAAAGATGGGGATTTTATCTGCTTTCAGAATTCTATGTATGTACTCTTAAAGTGTTTGCTGAATGTGGATAGATTCTACATTTGCACGGACATTCTTTTCAATCTCATTGACTTGTGTCACCAACACACTTATGACATGAAAACTTTTGTGATGTCTACACACTCATTGCCACTTTTGTAATGCCAACAAATACTCGTCACTTTCGTCTTGCTCATTGTAATAGGGACTTTGCAATCACAGATACCACTCTAGTATGCCGTTTAACAATACTGGTGCCAGATTCCTTTGACTAGCACTCGCACTAATAGTACTTACTCAATAATACCCACTTGAAAGTAACCCCCGTATAGTGATCTGAATAGAGAAATAGTATAGTTAATAGAGGAGAGAAAAGGTATAGAGTAGAAATGGTGATCCGTAGAGCAATAGGGGGATAGAGTAGAAATGGTGATCCGTAGAGTAATAGGGGGATAGACTAGAATGTAGTGATCAATTAGATGTCACACTACCTTCCATATATGTGTTTCCTCTATGGTCATGTGGTCTACTTAATTCAATAATGGGTTCATCTGTGTTTGCTCACTGGTGATCTATGTTCAAACTCAAGTGTCGGCAGCCACACTTTATTCCTATATAACATTTGTCTCTACCCAGTGCCACATTTGTGATGCCAATACTCATTTTTTTTTTTTTGTAATGCTCATTGTAGTAGATATTACATTATAGCAGATACAGCTATAGTACGCCACCTTAGACTAGCACTCCCACTAATAACACTTGCTCAATAATACTCACAGTAATTTGTATAGTGACTTAAATAGAGGAATAGTATAGTGAATAGAGTAGAAAAGGCTAGCCTTGATTTCCTATTTTAGGTCAACCTACGTCACATTGGGGTGCTTTCCTGTGGGGCCCTCCCCTTGGTTAGATTAGACAAGCTTTTGTCTACCTAATTAATGTGAGTAAATGTTGTTCCTGGCTGCCACTTTGGATATGATCCAAGTTGAGATTCACAACCAACCCAGTTTATTTTAGCCCCTTTTATCTTGACTGAGTCAGCTTTTTATTTCCCATGTCCATCTATATTTTCACTTTTCCTACTCCCCTAGTGAGAGAGCTTCTTGATTTTGTCCAATGGGGAGAATACAGCGGCCTCTCTTTTTTGAGGGCTGGACTGACATCAGTTATCGTTTAGTTCACTTTTGTATCTATGTTTAGTTTGTTTTGGGTTTCATTCCCTTCCCTCTCGTTCTTTATCTTTAGATTTTTATATATAATAATTTATTATCATTAAATTTTTATGACATGGGGCCTGTTTTGTAGGACCCCCTTGAGAGGATGCAGTATTATGGTGTATGGAGGATTGATTGGTGACATATGAGATTTTATGGTGAATGTGGAAATTGTAATGAGTGAATGGGTCGTGAATTAGATTAGCTAGGTATAAGATAGTTAGTGACGACCAGCCTCAACCCCTGCCCATTTTGGCCTTGTGCCGTAATTGTATTTTATATACAATAAATAACAATAAGTGAAGTTTTTGTCCAAAGTCAAAAATACTTATAAAGAAATGCCATTATCAAACTCTAAGATTATTATTCTCTTTGTTGCTTCATTTACCATTTTCAGTTGATGCCTTCTCTGTTCATTGTTGTGTTTGAAATGTTCAGATGAAGTACTGGTTTTATTTCTGTCACTTATTTTAACTAGTATGTCCTTTTTATCTTTTGTCTTGATCACAATATTTGGACTGATACTTTTCTGGTCACCGTAAGATGTATGTTGAGTTATATTTTCTTTAAAATATCTTTGTCACTTCAAAAATTTTGAGTGACTCCCAAAATCATTCATTCATTCCATGTGTTAGATTCTGCTGCATATTTTGTGGTTCATAAATTTCGCTTCAATGGCAATTAGTTTATTCCAACCATAAGTTGTATTTTTCTCCTCACATAATTGAATCCCTAAGCCATACCTGGTTGAATTGTATAATTGTTAATATTCATTAACACAACCCAGATTGATTGATTTGTTTTTTATGGCTTATCAACCTTTTGGGGGTTATTTAAAACCAAAATATATTTTTTAAATTGTAAGAATAATTCTTTTTTTTTTTTTTTATGTGAATATCATATTAACAATTAAGTAAGAATAACTGTTTTTTCAGTCCTATTATTTAACCCATAGTTGGAGGGAGATGGGTCATACTTTTCCCAACGTTATTTGCTAATAAATGAATGTAATGAACCTGACTGGAATTTAAACTCTGCTCTCTGATCCATCATCCACTACACCACCTGAACATTTTCATATCCCAGAACCAGAAGCCATAATAATTTATTACTTCAGAACTGATCTTTTTGTAAGATTTGAAATTGCTCTTTAACTTCCTGGAGCTATCTATCAGCCTGTATATATTTTTTAAAAAATGTGGTTACTCTAAATGCTATTGTTTCTCATCAGGATGAAAGCCAGTTTGGTATTTGCTGCACACAACAGAATCCTTGACATTTTTTTTTTTTTTTTTCATTCTACATAAACAATGATTTTTCTTGCCATTTGTAGAAACAGATTTTTTTTTTTTTTTTTTTTTTACACACATTTGTTTTTAAATGGTGGTCTCCTGAAGGTTTTGATTACTGCATTTGACAGCATATAAAACGCATGGGTGTATAAGATAATTTCAGCAGGACAAATCAAGAAAAAATTAGTAATTAGTAAAATTAGTAAACCTACATATGGCATATAAGATGCAGGGGAATTTTAAAAGATATTTTTAAGAAAAAAAAAGTGCGCCTTATATGCCATCAAATACGGTCATTTTTATTTTTTCCATGTTACAAAATTGTAAAGCTCAACTCTATCAAATCTGAAACTTCTAGGAATAAAGAGATTCTCTGAAAGGCAGGCATTTTGTTTAGATGACTAAATGACAAATTCAGTGTTCTTTTTTCTCTATATACCATTATTCCATTTCATAAATTGATCTAAACATTTTTCTTGAGGGAAATCCTTATACAATATTTCCCTTTTATTATTTCATTTCCATGCACCATGTTGGTTGCTGGTAAGTTTATATTCAGGTCACTTCCTTGAGAAAATCAACTGGCCAGTTCATTAACAGTCTGTGGCTGATACTCTTTGAAGTATCCTTGCTGTTCTGAACAAGCATATTTTGTTTTATCCTGGGTATGACGATAAATTGCATCTGCATTCTGGGTAAGACAATAAACTATGTCCAACAGCAAGGCCTCTGACCAGAAGATTTTGAGGAGCGTGTAACCACCTCTTAATGACTGGTGTTCCCAGGTCCACCCTGACCCGGGGTGGTAGCACCTGTTAGGGTCCCAGCTATGGGTAAATAGTTGACCCCACAACCTGACTCAAAACACTATGAAAGTGTAAAAATAGATTTTAATACCAGAAATGCTTTTAAAAAATTAGTATCAGCAATGAATATTTGAAAAAGAATATTACCAGAAATAAAAATTTTGTCAATATTAAATAACCCATTGAGGTTAATATGCCACAAAACAAAACAAACCAAGCTGTACATTTTTGAAAAAAAAACGGAAATTTTGTCGGCATTAAATAACCCATTGTGGTTGATATGCTGTAAACCAAACCAAACCAAAAATTTTTTTTTTTTCTTTTAATTGCTCTATTTTCACTTTGTAAACCAATATTTTTCAATATTTCAATTGTTTTTTCTTTGTACAAAATCCCAGTGTTCCAATGATTACTAGTATTCTTATCATTTATACTTACAGGGAGCTCCAGTTGGAGGTCACATCTTGAATTATCTTTTAGAAAAGTCACGTGTTGTCCAACATGCAACAGGGGAACGCAATTTTCATATTTTCTACCAACTTTTGTGCAGCAGAAACCATGATCTGCTAGAGAGAGTAAACTTGGCTGCCGATCCCAACCAATACCATTATTTGCGCCAGGTAAAGTTTCTCTTCTCTTATTAAATCATTTTCTATGATATATGATATACATAATGTTTTTGTATTGCTCTGAAATATTTTAATCAGTTTTTACATTAACTATTCAAAATTAATAACCCAAACGTATATGGCTATAGTTTGTGTATATAAAGTTGTGCTGAAATGTCCTAAACTTGATCAAGAAGTGCTTCCCTTAACCCAGCACCCCCCCCCACACACACACACCACAAAAAAAAACACAATATTGATGTTTTAGAATGAGGGCTGATTTCAATTTGTGAGTATTGAATATAGGAGATTAATTAAAGGTCAGGGATTAAGAAGGGAAAAATATTTCTGAAATACAATATATTTGACAAGGTCAATTGATGGTCACAAATCCCAGAAGAATAAAGAAAACTAAACATGATATGGTGAGGCTCTTCATTGATCCATGGATTGACTAATCAGCAACAACCTGGAAGGCAAGATTACCCCATTTTAAAGAAAAAAGAAAAAATAGTTCCTCCGATCAAAATTCTTTAGTGGGATTTTTAGCTTTGTGACAATAACAGGGGTCTGCAAAAGGTTAGGACCAAGAAACTCTCTCTCACTTCTCCCTATCTATCACTGACAAGTAATTACTGGGGACAATAAAAGTAGCCAATATAGAACATATGCATTGTGCTATCTATTACTACAAGAAACCATTTCTCTTAGTGAAAGGATGGCTGATTTGACTTTCAATAAGAAACACAGTGCATTGGCCTGAAGACAGACTTTTCATCAATGTTCCAGACTTCTTTTTGAAATAATGCTAAAACTAAGTTACGGAACAGCAGTATAAATTTGATATTTAACATTTGTGAAATATTGAAAACAATTCAGCTTTTAAGTATGTGAAGAAACCGGATAGATTAAGAATTGTCCACTTCCCACAAAAAAAAATTTGATATCTTAGGATGAGGGTTGTTTAACATTTGTGGGTGTCGAATAAAGGAGATTAATTGGTGATCAAGGATTAAGAAGGAAAAATATTTCTGAAATACAGTATATCTGACAAGGTCAACTGATGGTCCCAATCCCACAAAAATCAATGACACTGATCTTGGTGTGACAGTTTTTCATTGGTCCATGAATTAACTAATCAGCAACAAGCTAGAAGGCAAGATTACTCGGTTAAAAAAAGTTCCTTCCTCCAAAATTCTTCAGTGAACTTTTTAGCTTGGTAGCAAGCAGATCGCCTTTAAAAAGGCTGGAGTAGGGAAGTTCTCTCACTTACTTTACCCTCTTCATCACTGACAAGTGTTCAGCAACACTTCCCTGCTTGGTCAATACAGATATCATGCATTGTTCTATTTATTGAAAGAAAACCTTTTGCCTGGTGAAAAGATAGCTTTTGTCTTTCAGTGAGAAATCAATATGATGAGACTTTGTAGTGCTGGCAGCCAATGTGACCTATTGTGAAGTAATGACCATAGTTTCTCAAACACCAGTTTCAGCCACAAAGAATGAAATGACGACTCTCCAGTTGGGCTAAGAACTATGCTCAATATTCTTAAATATGAAATAATGGTGAAGAACAAAACATTACTACTTCTGAATGTCCCCTAACTCATTTCAGACCCCCACACTTTTTGGATGTCTTAGGCTAAAATGATCCCTACCAAGTAAATAATCAAAGTCTGAATCTCCTGATCCATTTATTTCAACTTCATCTGTAGAATTCAATGATATTGATCCAATGTTAAATGCTCATAAAGTTTAACTAGACTGACCCCAGTCTATTTTGATGCTTCCACCAAAAGTTTAACATTGTCCCCAGGAATGATAAATGCTAATTTGGAATGACAAGTTAGTTTTTGTAACTGGTTTCTTGACAATACAAAATGAATGTTTAACTAAAATTCTATTAAATTTACTCTGAAGGCAATTATATATATATATATATATATATATATATATATATATATATATATATATATACACACACACACATTTTTAGATATTTATATTATCTCTAAATTTGAAAAAAAAAACTTTATTTTTTTATTGTCCATTTTGAGTGAATCATTAACAAGTGACATTACTGTTATATTTTTTGCTTATCATAAAGTAATTTGAGAACACACGGGAGGAATTAAAAATGAAAAACACTGAAAATTTAGTCGCAATGCAAGGGAGGTAATTATAAATGAAAATTTTTAATAAGATTTTCAAAAAGATCTTTTGATTCTAAATCGTTGGATTGACCTAATATTTTTTTTACATAGAAGACAATGCAAAAAGTATAAGTTTGAGCCAGAAAATCTAATAAGAACATTTCCATCTAAAATTATTCAAGAGGATTTAAGTGAAATTTTTAAATAAGAATGTTTTTTGTTTTTTTATTTTTTTTTTTGTTTTTTTTAAATAAAAAATTAAAGTAAAATTTATTTATGCCTTTATTTATTTTGAAACCTTAATGTTTTAACATTAATTTTTGTTGCAACCCATAATACTTCCATTAAAAATAAATCAGTCTTGGAAAAGTGGCTACATGGCACTGAGGTGGCCACAGTTCATAGATTGAATCAAAATAAATATTTATTTTCTAAACATTTTACTTGATGTTATCATCATGAAACAAATATTTTAATTTTATATCAGTTGTTTATTCTGGGATTATTGTGAGAAAAGTTATTCTGAAGCAACCCCCACCACACACATATATTGTAAGTCATACAAAGAAAAACGGTGGGGAAAATATTTTTTCTTTTAACTGTTTGAATTTTGTAAAATTACTGAAAATGAAAGATCATAATTCTATCAAATAAAATATTTGATTGATACAAAAGTTCCAGTGTAATCTTCTGCAAAATGTTAAATCTTAGAAGCATCTTTTAAAGTTTACTCAGTTTTTATTTTGAAATTCTATACTTTAGGAATTTTGTGCTGAAAATCATAGTGAAATATAAAAATGCACATTTTACAGTGAAATCTGAGAAAAGTGCACAGTAAAACTTGACAGTGGATCACTAAAGTATGCAGTAGATGAAAACATTTTGGGAATAAAGAAGTTAAAAAGAAAAAAAAACAAACTTTGAACTGAAGGAGTGAAGATTTCCTCAAAATGCAAAAAAAAAAAAATTTTTCTCTTGGGTAAGAGAATTGACAAATATTTTGTCATTTGTCAAGTTGAAATGCGGCAGAAAAAAACAATCATGAAACTGTTTTTTTTTTTTTGTTTTTTTTTTCATCTGAAGCAGATTCTTCATACCCATCACCTATTTTTTTTTTCTTTTTTTTTTTTCCATTCAACACTCTTTATCTGGCCACTATTTTCAACAATTTCAAAACTGCAAAACATTTCCTTTTTATGATGTATATGAAAAGTAGGATAATGAGGTAGGAAAACAGGGAAAATACATTGTCTGAATAATGACACGATTTTATTTTTGATTTTAAATAATTAAGCAAGACAATGAAGTGTTATAGTGGAACACACCTATTCTATAGTTAATAGACTCTCCCACCTATAATAAGTAGTAGTAGTAGTAAGAGTAACGAGGGGTCAATCAGTCAATGTCGGACGACAGTTAGTTGAATACTAAAGTATCAGCAACCACAACTAGATTACTGTGTTATACCCGTTATATCAAGTTCTTAATGTTTTGTACGTTGAACCTATTTTAGGACCGACTTGGTACAAATACAAGCCTCCACTGTGAAATCACTCCACAACAGGAAGTCACTAAGATATGGAAGGTGGTCCCTGAGTGTGAGAGAATATGAGAAAAAAAAACACTATTAAGGAGAGGGGAACATTAAAAAGAACAAGAGTTTAGAAGACAGTAGATAACAATTGACACTGATGTTCAAAGATTTACATGCAAAGTTGATTGGGAAGCAATAAGCTAGAAGAGTTCCACAAGCAAGAAGTGCAATGAAAGAAACTGTTAGCATAGAACTTTGTTACCTCTAGCCATTTCAACTGTAGAATGATGAGACCTTGCCACCAATCTAGTACTGGACTTAAATTCATAAAGTATACATACCAAAGAGGAAAATTTCTCAGAACAATTATCAAGAAAGTATTTATAGAAAAGGCAGGGGGAAGATACATTACGGTGATGGGAAAGTGACTGAGACAATGATGCCAGGTCAGGACCAATAACATTGCAGATTCTTGCTTGGATTTTACCCAGAATCTCTAAATATAGCAGGAGCACCAGACCAGATGTGGTAACAGTATTCAAAGCAAGGATGAATGGTAGATTTTTAAATATTTATTATAAATAGTGTTTTCTTGTTTTTTTTTTTTCCAAAACTCTTGGAAAATTTTGCATTAATCTTAATAAAATAATCTATATATTAACAGATTCTTAAAAAATATATATATGATCATTTCAATTTGTTTGAATTGGATTTTCTGATAGACAGTTGCAATGTTCCTGGCCCATCCAAGAAGCTTTTCCAAAAAAGAAATTTCATGTTTGGTCAGATTTTGGAAACTTTTCATCACCCTTCTCCTATAAATTAAAAAAAATTGACACAGCCTCATTATTAAAGTCACTTGTTGAATTCTGTTGTTGGTAAATGTGATTCTAGAGAACAAGACAAGAGGTTTTGGGGAGCAATAATTGCCCAAATCATAAATGACATGACATACAGATTGCGAGGGATAAATTGTCTAAATTATGCAAAAATGAAAATAACACTGACCTCTCATTTTAACAGATATATTTACCAAAATTACTGAAAAATATCTTTAAATATTAAAGAGTAAATTTATTCAATAAAATTGCCAATTGTTTCAGTCATGGCCTCCAGACCTCTTCACAATTTCCTATCACTCTTCTGGACGGTCTCCTTGTTGATGAATGCTGCCATAATCCTTGACTTCAGTTCATCTTTGGTGTTGCAAGGAGTTTTGTTGGTCTCTTGCTCAACTGCAGCCCACACAATAATAATCAAGGGTTTCTCCAGGTGTAAGGGGTGATGTGGTTTCAATATCGTCTGACAGCCATGACTGGGTTCACCTGCTTGTGTGGCATGGTGCAGATTCCTGTTGCCAGACATAGGGCCTTCCAGAAGTCACCCTCTTGACCTAAGGCAGCACTACCTCCTTAAGGTACTTGATGTAGGCCTTTGTTGAGTCTGAGGCCCTGTGGAAAGATGGATGGGGGCATAATGTTGCTATCATTAGTGATCATTCCCAACACCTTCATTATGCTCATCCAACTCCTTCCAAATTCTTTTGCACTGTCTTCACGTAGACACCAAAACACTCTGAAATATTTTCATTGGAGCTTCTGCTACAAATGCCAAGCAATACAGCATACCATTTCCAAATTTCCAGCAGAGTGAATTGTCATGGTGCTCTTTTTCTCATAGTGCTCAACTGACTCTACTATACTATGCAGCCAACAAAACAACAAAAACAAACAATGCATATGCACAAAATTAAAAATATAAAATGGCGACAATTTTCTCCATGCACCCTGTAGAAGTAGTCTGAAGTTAATATGCTGATTTCATTGTTCTTAAATTGATTTATGGCAACTTTTTTTTCACAAGGAAAGTTTCATAAAGAATTTATGATTGACCATTTTTTAAAGAATTTATGCCATTAATATTACAGAAGAATTTTGTGCAACTGGCAATCCATTGTAATAGCCTTTAAGTAGAATTTAACCTCATTTCTTGGTTTAAGCCACATAAATGTTTGACACAAGGCTTTCTTTCCTGTGAAACCATTTCTCCTTTGTGAATTTCTTTTATGGGATGTAACATTAGTAAAATATCTGTAGAAAGCATTTAAAAAAAATTATCCTGCACATTGTTTATCAATCGATATGTTTTTATATTCTTTTATTTCAGGGCCAAAGCATCAGTGTTGCATCTGTAAATGACAAAGAGAATTTTGAAGAAATATGCCAAGCTATGAAGATATGTGATTTCTCCAGTACAGAGCAAGAGGTAATTTTAAACTTTATTAAAGTAGCTCCAAAAATTCACTAAAGACTATACATGAGGAAAAAAAATATCCCCCAAAAAATTAAGAAAACAAAATTGTGTGTTATTATTAAGTTGAAATATCAATATTATTTTTTTTTTTTTTTTTTTTTTTTTTTTTTTTTGCAAAAAGTTATTTTTATCCTTTTTAGAACTATGGAAAAATTTGGTTAAAAACCTTGTTTTTCTGGCATCAACACTGAACCTTAAATTTATACAGGAATTTTTTTTTTGCAATGAAAAACACATTGATTTGCAAATACTTTCATAAATCGGATAACTGTCAGATTTTAATGCAATTTTCTAAACCTATTTACAAATGAATTAATTTTTAAAAAAATGTTTTTTCCCCATCTGTTACTACCACTCCTTTAATTCTGAAATTCTTTTTTGTCTTGCCTAATGTTTACATTCATTATAAGTAGAAGTCCTCTGAGAATTTAAATCATGAAATGTTCTTCATTAAACAGGACCACAATTTAAAGAAAATTGGTTCTTAATTGTAAAATAAATAATAATAAAGTAAAAATGCAATAAAACTAAGGCATTATTTAATTAGAAAAGTTTTTAATTGCTTTTACAAATAAAATATTATGGACAGCATTGTCTTCAGAAAATTTATTTTTGATGAATAAGGAATTTTTTCAATAATTATTTATATATATATATATATATATATATATATATATATATATATATATATATATTCGAAAATTATAATATAAATATGTTATAAAATCACTACAAAAATAGCCATTTTGTTTCAACACTTCTGGTATCTTATCAAATGATAGTGTTGAATGTAGAAACTACATTCAATGCTATCACTTGATAAAACAGGAGAAGTGTTGAAACTAAATGGCTATTTTTGTAGTGATTTTATAACATTTGTTATAATTTTTAAATAAATTTTATATATATAAAAAATGAGAGAGACTAGCAGTTGCAGACAAATTCATCTACCTTGGTAGCACTCTGTCATGCTCCATTAACATCGATGAAGAAGTGGTGTACAGAATCACCAGAGCCAGTACGGCCTTCAGCAGACTGAGGGATAAAGTCTGGGAGCAATCAGGAGTGAGCTTTTAACATCAAGCTCAGTGTATGGCGCAGTAGTCCTCCCATGCCTGCTCTGTGTGTGAGAGATGTGGACAGTCTATAGCCAGCATGCTAAACAGCTCGAAGCCTTTCATATTAGATGCCTCAGGCCCCTTCTCCATTTCAAGTAGAAGCACAGACAGTAAAGTGCCCCAGCATGCTGGGAGGGAGAGCATTCGTGCCATCCTACTGAGATATCAGCTCTGGGAAGGGGGCTGGCCACGTCCGCCAAATGGATGACTGTCGCCTCCCAAACAAATTGCTCTATGGCGAGCTATCTACAGGCAAGCGCTCGCTTAGTAGACCAAAAATGCATTACAAAGACACGCTGAAGGTCTCACAAGCATTGTGGCATTCCCCATTCCACCTGGGAAGAGTCTGAGGACCGTGCCATCTGGTGCTCCCTTGTAAAGTCTAAAGTGTCTGATTTTGAAGAGAAAAGAACTTGTGCCAAAAATATACTTTGGGAGTAAAGGGGTGGAAATATTTATCATCAACAAAATGTAGGCATAAAGGAACTCCATATTAGAAGTGAATATTTAAAAAAAAAAACAAGCAATTGCTATGTATTAATTTTGCCATCACTTGAAGGGAGATAACTTCATTTTAATATCCGTAAATGTATCCACATGTCGTACATTTTGACTATTAATTGCTTAGCTAATTATTAAGTCAAGTAAAATGCCTCATATTGAATGTATATTTCATATTTTATTTTTTAAACATACACTATCGTTCGGTATTTTATTTGTAAAGTTACAAGATTAAAAAACAAAAATGAACAAGATTTGTTTTGTTGATTCCAACAGTTACTGAAACTATATTTTCTGATGTTGCTATCACAATAGCAGCAAAGATTTTGCCTGATGTGTTCTCCATAATTCCTTTTAATCAATGAGGAAAGATTAATTTTCCTAGAAAATCAAACTGTCTTTTTCTCCACCTTAACCTTCTTTTCATGAACATTGACAATATGTCAAAAATGAGATTTAAATATTGGAATATTTTAAGTGATTTTTATTTCTACACCAATGGCGAGAAAAGAATTTCCATCTCTTAAAAAGCAGCTGCGCTTTTGCCAAATTTTTTTCAATTTCTTGTTCTTCCTTGCTCTATTGCTCTTTTGCTCTCTCTCGCTCTCTCTGTGTCTCTCTCGCTCTCTCTCACTTTCGCGCTCTCTCTCTTTCGCTCTCGCTGCCTCTCTCTCTCGCTCTGTTTCGCGCTGTCTCTCTCTCTCTCTCTCACTCTCTCTGTTTCACGCTCTCTCTCACAACCTCTGGAGTTAAATGGCTTTCACTGGGCAGTTTTCGTAATCTCATTTCATAAATTTAAATACTCACAAAATATTTAATGTCAGTTTATATATATCTTAAAATACAAATACATTTTCTTACCACCTGCTGCACAAATGATGAAAGAATTAATGAAACATTAGTAATCGAGGGATTTTACTGGAGTTTCTGTAATAATGTTGGTGTAAAAGTACTTTCTTAAAATTGAAAATATTGAAAGATGAAATTAAATTTCATTTTTGTCATCAATCTAATTATACACAATTCATTAGGTAAAATAATAATGTCACTACGCTTTTTCAGAGGAATGCAATTATACGTAAGTTTGCTGCCTAGGAAAATAAGTACAGTTATGTGTCATGCATGATACATACATGACTGACGAGGCAGATTTTTTTTCCTGCAGTAGGTTGCCATTTCTTTCTGCAATAGACCAGTTGCCATCCAAGGCTATAGAACCCAGTCTGTCCTGCTATTTACCCATAGCTTGTAGTGGGGAGAAGAGGATTCATACCTTTCCCAAGGGTATTAGCACGTAAGTGAATCCAACAAATCCGACTGGAATTCGAACTCATCTCTCCAATTTCTCAATCCAACCTGCTATCCATTACTCCACTGGAAGAGTGTAATTTACCCAAATGCTCATGCATTCTGTTCTCACTCAATTGTTGTGGCATACCAGTGACTAGAGATATTTTATGATTGACAGTACAGAGTGAAGTGGGTTCATGACTTTCCTGAAGGCCAGAGAAATCTCAGTATTTATACCAATATGCACTGATACTAATTAACTACATACAGCTATATCCTATTTAAACATTAGTTTTTATTCAATCACTAGAGTTAAGCAATGTTGCTTTCGGCCCAGCCAATAAGAATTGGGTCAGTTTGGTAGGATAATGGTTCATTCCTCCATAAGAATGACAAAAGGAAAGATTTAGGGAGTGTCTACATCCAAAAAAAGTAAAGTTCTTGCTGGCAAAAATTAATTAACATTTGTTAATAGTTATTTATGTGTATTCTTTGTGGATTTATGTAATACGAAACATCAAGTTTTGTAAACTTCATGTCTGATTGTATTTCATCTTAATTTCAGTTGCTTTTTATTACAGCCCAAAAACAATAATTCTATGTTAATAAGCAAGAGATCAGAAATAAAGAATGTCTCCATTAAGACTTGAATGTGCATTAATTTTTCCTTGATGTAATTTAATGTGACAGCTGCCTTACTCTTTCAGCCACAGGGCTTACTAGCTGCAGTCACAATATATCACTTCTCTATCTTCTTCGAGTGCTTGATAGACTTCTTTTTTTTTTTTAACTTATTCTATATACTCAAGTAGTATTAGTAATATTTTTAATTCCTTAAATGAAGGATTGTCAATTAGAGTAAATCGGGCAAGTCGAAAAAAAAAAAAAGGTAATTAATAATACTGCAAAGAAATTAATGTTCAAACCCTTCTTTAATTCGATGTAGGGGAAGTAACTCTTTTCTCTTTTTGACAAAAGACGATAATTTATCATTTATTAGTGGAGCATTATGAATTAAAAAAAAAAAAATATGTAAACATGTGCGAGAGAAAGATATTATACATACACACACATATATATATATATATATATATATATATATATATATATACACACACACACACACACACACACACACACACACATCAACAGACTGTATCACAGCTCTTCAGTGTGGCTTGACGTCTGATTTCCGATTGCTTCAAACCAGGATCAAAACTCTGCTCAATGTGTATCCAAATGTAAACAGATGACATCACACATTATGAAATGGACAAAGTCCGACAATTATTTTAAGACATTTTTATGTTTATACATTCTTTTTTTTATAGATACAAATATTTAAGTAAATGCTCAGAGCAGATATGAATGTACACAAGAGATTCATGGAAGATTGTAGTTTAAAAGCAATAACATCAACCTTGCTAACTGAACAATCCTCTGTGGCTCAATCAGTTAAGGCACATCAGGTTATATGACGATTCCGTATAGGATACAGGTTCAATTCCTGTCAGAGGACAAATATTTTCTATGAAAATTTTTCAGACATTCAGGCTGGTAAATGTTATTAATACTGTTTATTATAAACAGAGCATTTACGTAAATTTGTACCTATAAAAAGAATTTATAAACATAAAAATGTCTTAAAATAATTGTCGGACTTTGTCCATTTCATTGTGTGTGTATATATATATATATATATATATATATATATATACACACACTGTTTATATGCTATTTTTATGGATACAACTTATTTGAGTAAATGCTTTGCTTTTAAACAGTATTAATTATATTTACCAGCCTAAATATTCAAGAAATCTCATAGAAAATATGCGTCCTCCAATAGGAATTGAACCTGCATTGTGTAGGGAAACTCATTTGGCCTGACAAACTGTTAACCATTCAGCAACAGAGGACTTCTAGTTTAGCAAAGTTTAAATTACTGCTTATAAACACACACATTTGACAACTTTTCTCAATTTATTTTGGCTCCAAAACGTAACCTAACTTAAACAATCATAACATATATGTAGTGGATTAAATCTAGCAAATATTTTAATATATTTTCTGTTTATACATTATTTTTATGGATACAAAAATATAAAAATAATGTATAAACAAAATATATTAAAATATTTGTCGGATTTAATCCATTTTTTTTATATACACACACACACACACACACACACACGACAAAATCTCAGGAATAAGTTATATATATAACTCTTGTTCTTGGGAGTTTGTCCCAATCTCATGGAGTACATCTCTGCCAACAGATAAAGCTGTTGTAGCCAGTAAGAATATGAATTGCAAAAATAAGCCATAAATCTGTTCCTTCCCAACTACAATGCCATGTTTTGCTCATTTTCACATGTAGTATTAGATACAATATTTTTATTTTATGAAGAATTGCTATTAATTTTTCATTCCCCTCCCCTTTCTTTTTTTTTTTTATTATTTTACCTCTCAGATTTCTGTTCTATGATTATTAGACAAACAGCATGGATTGGAAATAAACCAAAAAGTAACAGAAATAAGATGAAAGCAATTCTTCTCGAGCATTAATAACAATGGTGAATCTAAGAAATTAAAATAAAATTTATTGTGTGTAATGAAAAACATTTTCCAAAATGAATCCCTCAAGAATTCTAATTAACCAGTTCCAGTTAATTGGGTTAATTAATTCTTCATTTTTTCTTCTTCCTCCTCCTCAGTCTCTGTTTGCCATTGTCGCTGCTGTTCTTCACTTAGGAAATATAACTCATGTTGAAGATCAAGGAGTCGCAAAACTTTCTCACAATGGACATGAAACATATGTGGCTGATGTAAGTATTGCGAATATTTCTTAATTCTCTGTTATTGACATGTCTGAAAACACTTAACTTTCAAATCTGTTTTGCTAAATGTATATCTTAAAGGTTTTTTCTGTTTTTATTTTCCTCTTACCTTCCCCCTTACCCCCCTTACTTTTTCCCCTCTTCTCAATATAAGGAGATAGGTTCACTTATTGCCCAGTTCACATTTCTTCCTATTAAACAGGAGTAGACATCCATTGTTTCCTATTTAGGATTTGGTGTCCAGTTTCTATGTCTTCCCATTCTCTTTCACTCCCAGTAATCTTAATGGCATTATCACATTGCTTGGAGTCCTATTTCTGATTGTAAAATAACTACTCGTTCTACCAGCTTGTAAAATTGATTTCATTCATTCACAAAATTTCAAAATTTAATTTATTAAAAGAATGAATTTTACTATATATAATGTGCCAAAAAATCACTTTTTTAAAAATATTACTAATCATATTGTTTCTTTTCAGCTTTTGGGTTGTCCAAAAGAGCAGTTGATTACAGCTTTAGAAAATCGAACAATTGATGTGAGGCAAGAAAAGGTAAGAATATTGGGGACCCTAACATTTTTTTTTTTCTCTAATATTTTTGCTTTATGGATTAATTCAACTTTACTGATCATTATAATTACATAAATGTATAATTCCTCAACACCCCTTTCAATTTACAGGACGTTTTATCTTTCACTCTCTCTCTTGCAGTATTTGAGCATAAGACAATATGGATAAATTTTATATTTTGGGAACAGATGAGGGCTTATCAGATAAGATGACTTTTGCTGACTAAAACAAACCTTATTCTGATTTCATATCAAAGAAAAACCCATATTTTTTCTCCTGCCCTTTTTATTTGAATTCCCAAAGACCCAACCTATAATTTCTCCATTTTTCCACACAGACATACCCCCAAAAATAAGAATCTAACTTTAACCTTGAATATTTTATAAATCTTTTGTTTTATGTTAAAAGTTTTGTTTTTTTCTTTATCTTTTAGATGAAAACTCCTTTGAATTCTGAACAAGCAATTTATGTGCGGGATGCCCTTGCCAAAGGAATTTATGATCGACTGTTTACCTGGATTGTAAAAAAAATTAATTCATCTCTTGCAACACCAGTAAGATTTTAAAGCACAATTATCTTTGACTGAAAGTATTTTCTTATAAAATATAAGTTTATATGCTGAATGTCTTGATTTCTTTAAATGATTTGTCCTCCCTTCATCAGTTTATTCTTTGAAAGAAAGTTGGCTCTAACTTCTAAACAGGAGAGAGCTATAGTAGAATGGTTTAATCTCCCATTTTATTTACCCCATTATGGGCATTATTTTATCAGTGATATAATAATACCGTAATTCATGGACGAAAAGGAATGGCTGAAAGGAAAAGGAATGACAAATATACTTCGTTCTTGGAGGGACTTTTATATCACTGCAACATACACAAAACTATATATACATACATAAACATGTCCCATGTAGAGAATAATATATCTCCTATATCTACACAACAAGCAGAGTGTGAGGAGAAACAGTCTTACATATTATATGGAAATGCTTCTTTGTCTGGAGAAGCCATGTTTTTGACTCTAGATTTAAACAGCTCAAATTCATCTGCTATGTCCCAGGTGAGGACATTATCCATGAAGGGAAATCTTAGTTTTTTCCAAAGGGAAATGGCACCATGGACTTGCAAGGGAGGAAGATTTTATAGCCCAGACCCCTTGTCCCCAAGTTATAAAATCAACCACTCAGTTTGGCTGAATGAATTACTGACTACTCTGATCATTGTATGCAGTGATGTCACTAAACAGCTGTCACATGAGCCATAAGATTTATCTCTACCAAAGGGAGCTCAGCACCTTCTGTATTCCTACATATCAACTGTTCAAACATTTTTCCCTAGGAAGTGTATATAGTCAATCTGAAAAGGATTGTTTGTAGAAAAAAAAAAGGAGTAGAGATATCTTTGGAAAATGTTTCAAAGAAAGAAAATCGGATAATGTATAAAAAATGCTAAAAGTTCTCAGTCTGACCAAGGAGCATTTAAAAAAAAAAAAAGAAAAAAAAAGTAATATTTCTTGGTAAGTTGGGCTGAGAACATTTTATCAACTCTCTTCATATTTTTTTCTTTCTTAATACATCATTTTTATGACAGAAATGTTACAAATGCACATCTGTACAGATGCAAATAAGGCAACAGGACAACTTGGCATGTCTAGATATAGACCTCTCTGCAACTGGTCAAAATCAAGGTTTTTGTAGGATGCTTTCTGCCAATAAAAGCAATAGGAAAACCAGCAGTCAGCAAGATACGGTACATTGTGAAGTTGGTCCAATGGGTATTTTGTTCTTCAAGTTGCTGTGGTTCCTGAGGCAATGATATTTTTGTTACATCCCATATCTTTCCCCTGTCTGCATATTAACCCCATAGTTGTTGAGAGAGTAATCGTTTAGGTGTTTCCCTGCAATCTCAAATGAACTCTACTTACATCACAACAAGAAGTATTTAGAACATGAATGTAAATCTCCATATTTTTATCTTTCTAAAAGGAGACGTACAGGTTTTTTAATACAACACTGAAGACTTTCTGATTTTAGACATTGAACAAAACTGTTTTTATATTCCTTGATCCTACCAATTTGATAAATAATTAAGAGGAACTGAACAGAGAAAGTACTTCTATTAAAATTCCACTTTTAGTCACCCCGATGATTTTTTTTTTTCTCTCCGCAGTCAAAAGAAAGATGTACCTTGCTTGGCCTACTTGACATTTATGGTTTTGAAATCTTCGAGAGCAATGGGTGAGTATGCTTTCATTCAATTCACTCCTTTAAAGACATTATCTGATGATAATTTCAGCTAAAAATATTAACTTATAATGCGACATAATAATCTATAAAATCCTCTAAAAAGGTCACATCTTCATATTAGAATTAGTTTAGTAATTATTAAAGTGTTTAATACAGATGTAAAATAACAAATGCACCAGAAGGCAGAGCATTTAAGAATTGATTTTCTGGTTCAATTCCTACAAAAAGGATTTCTTAAAAGTTAACATTTACCTCTGTTTTTATTTTTTTTTTTTTTTTTTTCATTATCAACAAGAAATGACCTGAATTTGATTAGTCAGCAACAAAGAAATTTATCAGAAATTTAATCATCATTTAATCAAAAATTATTTAATCATCATCATTTTGTTTTGTTTCTTTTGTTTTTTTTTGTTTTTAATCAGAATCACCCCAAGCAAAGCAGTAATGCCACTAAAACACAAGGCGTTACAGGGTTTGGAAGAATTAGGAACAGAAACATAACGAGAAGAGAGTAATCTAGTGGGCAGTAGATAAACGAAAGACAATGCATTTAAATTTTTGCAGATTAAAGTTGGCTGGAATGCATGGACCTGGAAAAGAGTTCCACAAGTGAGAAGTGCGAGAGAAGAAACTTTTAGCATAGAATTTATGGCTACATCTAGCCAGCTCAAGTGTAAATTGATGAGATCTTGACACCAGTCCAGTGTTGTGCTTAAATTAAAAAATCCAAGGTACCATAGCAAAGAACTCATTCAAACAATTACCATGAAAGCATTTATAGAAAAGACACGGGAAGGCAATTTTACAGTGGCAGGAATGTGACTGAAGCTGAGCCACAAGATCAGGACCAATAATATTGCTGATTCTTCTTTGGATTTTATCAAGGAGCTGAAGCTAAACAGCAAGGGCACTGGACAATATCTAGCAGCAATATTCTAAACATGGATGAATGGTAGACTTGTAGATATATAAGATAGATTCTAGAGAAGAAAATTGTCTTGCCTGACATAGTGACCGATTTTTTTTTTTTTTTTTTTTTTTTAGCAGGTGACCTAGAAATAGATTCAATATGGTCTTTCCACTTCATGTGAGCCCAAGAAGGCAAAAGAAATCACTTTTCTGGAGGATAGCATCAGCCATACTGATCGAAGGCAGCAAGGGGTTTTCTCAGATGATTAATGAAGAGAAGTTTAGTTTTAGAGTTGTTAAAATTTTACAAGCCATCTTTTTCCATCCAGTTAACTACAGATTTGAGGTCATTTTTGACCTTACTATTAACTAAGCATATTACATGGTAAAATAAACTTGAAATTTTTTAATATATTAATAGAAATTTATGCTTGGAAATATAAAATGCTTTATGTGGGTCTTTGTGTGTCAAGTTAGAAATTTATCAGTTGCCTTTTTGTAAAATTAACCAGAGTTCATAAAATCAGTTTTATAAAGAAATAAAATGGTTAAAAAAATAAAACTTCATATCTGATTATAGAAATTGACAATGATATAAAAAAATAATTTTCTCTCATTTTTTCTTTTTTTTTTTTTTTTTCTTCTAGATTTGAGCAATTTTGTATTAATTATTGTAATGAAAAATTACAGCAACTTTTTATTGAGTTGACGTTGAAATCAGAGCAGGACGAATATCAAAGGGAGGGAATTGAGGCAAGTAAAAGATTTTCATTTTTTTTATTTATTTACTTTTTATATAACTGCCATTTAATGTTAACTTTATATATCAGAATTAAAAGATTTATATGAACTACATTTGAGGAAATTTATATCCTTCAGCATCATTTAGAATGAAAATAAAAAAGGATTTTAATCCTCAGCTGATTAAGCAATGTTACTTTTGTGTGAAACTGATCCATGTAATCTCTTTCCAATTGACAGTCTCTTCGTATAAGCCAGGGGTTAGCAACCTTTTGAAGAGAGTGGGCCAGCATTGTCTTGGAGAAGGGCAATGATATTAACTGTACTATAATAAACTCTCTCAGCCTCAGACCGCTCTGTCTAGAATGCTACCTTGATCTGGAGGTTTAAAGAAAAAACAACAAAGTTAATGTCATATTATTTAAGATGAAGTCTATAAGTACCTGAAATTTTGCACAGGTTTTTGTAGTTGAAGAAGCTGAGGCAATTAAATTCAAGATTTTAAAATGTTTCTCCAGTGTTTAAAGTATCAATGACTTCAGTTTTAGATGTTTGTTTGAGTTTTCCAATATATTTACTAAATTGTAGCCATAAACAATACTGTTTAGGTTAAATTAACAAGCTGTATGAAACATTAAACCAGCAAAAATGCAAAGGAACAACATGCATTTAAATGGCTACCACATTCTATCACTAATCCTGTAAACTGACATGGTCATTATTTGCTGTGGAGCATATCTTGGCAGGAATATTATGACAGATCCCATCTTTCTCCAGGCATGGCTACAGCCAAATTTCATCATTAGTTTGCCTTGGGCATGAAAATGTGGCTGTTGTTGAAAGTCTCCATAATAGTGAAAACTGACAAGGGAAGTCATTGTAAAGGGAAGTAACTATATTCATTTCCGGTTTCTCCACACAAAAGGATTTACTTAATTATTATTGAAACTTATTAAAAAAAAAAAATAAAAATCTCACTTAGGAATGAATTAAAACTAGGTATAACATGGAATATTTTGCACATGCAGTTCAGTGTTTTAAAAAGTAAACTTACAACCTAAATTGCATAAAATAATTTAAACAAAGTAAACATGAGTATTAAACAGTGTGAAAAATGAAAAATTTAGCACTTAGATTTGCAATAAATTTAATTTAAACATTTATTTATTTATTTATTTTAATTTTTTTTTTTTTCAGTGGGAACCTGTCCAGTTTTTCAATAACAAAGTAATCTGTGATTTGGTTGAAGGTAAACCTATTGGAATTATAGCTATTATGGTAAGTATTTTTATTTCCTAATATTCTTTTGTTTTACTCTATATCATTCTTTCATTTTGTACTAATATTTAACTATTTTGGGGACAAAATAACAAGTATGATTTGACATTAATATTTTAGTTTTTCAAAAGATAGCTACTGGAAGCCATCATTTTAACAAAATCAAAGTTTGAGAAGACCCCTTTTTTTAACAACTTGATGCTACATGAAACATATGGGCTGTAGTAAATACAAAATAACTCCCTTTACCCACTCCTTTCAAATTTGAAGGACTGAACAAAAGATGGAAAGGAATTTATGAGTCTATGTAAAATTGTTTTTGGACCAATGAAAAGCTTATCTTCACAGAAATTAGCTGTTGAGCCAAGAAAAAAAAGTTGCAAACCTATGTGAAATTCTTTTTGATATAAAATGAGTAGAAAAATTAAATTAACAAGTGAAGAGTGTCTGAAGTCATGTAACATTTTTGTTTCTGTTCATGGGTCCTGTGTTTAAGTTCTTGCCAGTGTAAAATTACTCACCAATTATAGCATCAGCTTTTTACCAAGCTCATGGTACTTCAAAGATTTTTCCTTCAACAATCCAAGAAAGCTAAGTATTTCAAACTATCTCTCTTTGTCTATTTTTGAATGTATGCAACCATATAACCCTTCTGTGAACAAAAAAACTTATCTTTTGTTTTAAACATTTTTGAATATTATTTTGTGTCTGATCCTTTAATCTGTTGTATGAACATTTCCTCTTAATGACAATACATTAAAACTATGAACTTTAAGAATTCTGATTTATTTTCCTGAAATGAGCTGCTGACACTACTTCATGTATGTAAATTTGTATATAAATCTTGTTTTGTTAAAATTACCTGTGTGTTTCTTCATTATCATCCTCCATCAACCTTCTTGACATGGGTAGATCAACTGTTCATTTTAACCCCTAAGTCATATGCTACAAAGGGCTGCATAGCAATTATGGAATGTACAAGATGACTAGCAAAAATAACACCCACTATATTCAGTACATTATATTGATATAATAAAAACTGGCTTGACTCTGAAAACTGCCAAATTGAAGTAAATAATTTCAATAAAAGTAACTCAAATTTTAGATAAAAAGAATGTCTGAATTTGAATATGGATTTCAGATGGTTTGAAAAGAACTTCTGTCAAATTAAACTTTTTGGAAATAATTTAATTCTGACTAATATTGTCCATGTTGTGTGGAGATTTTATTTTGTCTTGCTCTGAACTTTGATTTTCTTTTCTCAAGGATGAAGAATGTGTCCGGCCTGGAGAGCCAACAGATCTGACATTTTTAGACAAATTATCTCAGACCCACTCCGCCCATGCTCATTTTATTTCTCATTTATCTGCTGACACTGCCACAAGGAAAACAATTGAAAGGGATGTAAGTAAACTTTTTTTTATTTATAAACATTGTTCCTTTTAGTTTTATTGAAAATGATACACACACATACACAAAATCTATTATTCTCTCAAGTACAATATATGATTCTGTGATTCCATATATTCTATTCTAGTTTAATATTTGGATATATTAAAATGCTTTGTATTGCTTTTTTTAGTTTCTCACACACACACACACACTAAATCAACTGGTTTAAATTGTTTTTCACAACACAGTAATAACCATGTCTCCAAAATGCTCTGTAAATTTACATTGAGCACTGTTTTGTAAAAATAAAAATATCAATAAGAACACCGGATTATATATCTTACTGTTCTTTATATATATATATATATATATATATATATATATATATATATATATATATATATATATATATAGTAGATGATGGTCACTAGTCCAGGAAGTCAGTGACTCTAGAAGGAAAACTGATTTTAAACCTCCTCTGTCTTGCAGCTATATCTCGGCACAAAAGTCTATAGAAGTAAATCCAGATAGAAAAACAGAACAATTCTTTCAGTTTGCTACATAATCAGTAATTGTTCCATGAAATATCTAAAATGCACTGGTAAAATTGCAGATTAGGACCCAGAAACCAATTTAAAAAAGAAGCATCATTTGTGGTGTAAAAAAAAAGCCTGAATATTACAAAAACGCCATTAAAAATTTGTGCTAACCTACCGTTTAGGAGTTATCGACAATCTTAGTTGGGTCTTATTTGTGTTTTGGCTACAGCACGGCCAACATTTGGTCTTTCTTCTTAATAACAACATAAACATTTTGACTTTAAAACTTTGTTTTTATTAAGTTTGGGGCCTTTTTCAGTATTAAAGTGGAGGTACATTAAAAAAACAAACAAAAAACATGATTATTGTGATGAGAGCCTTAGGTGCTGTGGACTGGACTTGTTCAATTGGTGTACGCACACACAAACCACAAATCTGGAAAGATAATGATTGGTGACTTCCATACCTTGAAGAGCCCAGACACTCCAAGGGTCTAATCCCACTAATGGCTGTACTGCAGGAAAAGAAGCAAAAGGTCCACCACATTATGGATTATCAGGAACTCAATATGTTGACACACACACACACACACACACACACACACACACACAGCTAATGTGGATGTTGCACACAAAAATTAAGGGAGTGGCAACAGGAAAGGTCAGACATTGGTATCTGGTTTCAATGTGGCACTGCTGATCACGTGGCGAATTGTCAATGCCATGGTTGCACAAGTCAAAACTATCCAAAAGGCCAAATCCTTGTACTTGACAACATATTTGTCAATGAGATTGTGTGCCTCATGGCCCTTGTAAGAGCACACCTGGAATGATTTAGACTAACAAGAAACTGAAACAGCTAAAGGATGGCACCCACATGCTTGGTATACATGTCTGGGAGGAGAAAGATAAACTGCAATGGAAACCCAAGAGTGAGCTCCTACTGATGCCTAACGTGCTCACCCATCGGCTCATTTCCCTGTATGAGAAATTAACCAGACATCTGCCAGTGTGCGGTTAGCTCCGACTCAGAACTACATTCATGAAATGACAAGCAAACTTAATGTAATGTCTGGCTTGGATGATGAAACATTGGACCTACTCTTAGTTCAAATGCTGACGAACATCATCACCAGAATAGCACAGAAGGATCCAGCAGTTGGAGATTACTTCCTGGGACAAAACGTGTGTAGGAAAAAATATGGCAAATCCAAAAGCCGCCATTTAAGAAACAACTCTTTTTCGGAGCTTGGAGATTTTGTGTGACTTATGTAAATTTCTGAGCCTCAGTCACTCAATAAAATGAGCATGAGTGAGAAAATATAAGAAAGGCTGTAGACACCAAGGAGATGAGTGTCTTTTGCATTTGGAGTTTCACATTAGTCTCACCAATTGTGATCAAAAAGACAGAGTACAACTGGTCCTCCAAACAGCTGTACTTTTTTCTTCTGGTATGCTAGTAAAATTCAAATTTCTTACTTGGTTTAAATTTTTCAAGTTAATTCAAATTGCAATCAGGTATTCAGTGACTTGAAGAATACACACAGTAACTCTGTTACAATTACATTTGAAAATATAATAGATTTTTGTTTTTTTGTCTTTTTGTTGTTTGTTTTGTGTTTTTTTTTGTTTTGTTTTGTGTTGTGTGTTTTTTTTGTTTTTTTTTTGTGGGTTCTGTCCTTTTGTTTTTTGTCTGTGCACTGCCCTTCTCCACCCATTTACATATGTTGTAGGTGGGAATCTAATTTAATTGTCAATCAATATAAATTAAGTTTTTTCATTTATTTTAAATATCACAAAAATTGTCTTGGAAGTTTACCAGAAAAATTCTCATTGTCTTGAAAGAATTTTTATATGAAAATGAAAAATTTAGTATTTCCAAAGTTATTTGAATTATGCAAGTCAATCAAGAAAACCCGTCTAAATATTATTTGATTAAAGAATATCAAAAATGAAAACAATCATTCCAACTCCTTTATAACATTTGTTCATTGTTTTTTTAATTTATTATTTCTGATTAATGATAAATTGTATAAAGCTTACAACTTCTCCAAAATATCAGACCAACTCCATGATTGACTCCCATGAACAAAAATTCTCAGGTTTTATTTTTCATAATTTTTTTCCCACCTAAAATTTTCTGAAAGCATTCCTGATCTTCAAGATCTTATTTTATTTGGCTGTGTGACCCACAAAATAAAGGGAATTACCAATTCCCTGAATTTAGCATGAAATTTGTATTTGATCTATAAATAATAATGTATTTTTCTTTTATTGTAGCAATTTCGTTTGATCCACTATGCTGGCGAAGTTACTTACAATGTCCTTGGCTTTTTGGATAAAAACAATGATTTATTATATAGAGACTTGAAAGAGGTAAGAATGCATGATCTTCAGTTTATATTGTTATCATTTTTGTTATAATGTTTTTCTAATGAACTACAAAATCTATAATAAAGATATATATTACATCCAGATATATAGGTGGATGTGCAGGTGATAGAATGGATTGCAGCTCAGAATGAGAAATTGGGAAGCTGAGTTTAAATTCCAGTCGAGTTTGTTATATTTACTTATATGCAAATGTTCTTGGGAAAGGTATGAATCTATCTCTTCTCTACCCAGATATGGGTAAATAGCAGGTTAGACCGAGCCCTATAGCCTTGGTTGGCAACTAGTCTAGGAGAAGGAAAAATGCTGAATTCAAACCAGCATGCAGACCAAGAGTCGACAACTCATTCGACCCCCGCAGGCCGGATCATGTTATAATGACGGGTCACGGGCCGGACGAAGGCTATTAATGAAAAATTAAGGAAAATTACATATGCAGACCCCTGTCAACCTAAATATTTAAAACCATAATGAAAATAAACATTGAGAAATCAGAAAAACAAAAGAAAATCTAAAATTAAAAAACACCTAACAAAAATTACTTTTCCTCAAGGAACGTCAAAATACTTCAAAGCGAAAAAAATCAGCTGAAGTGAAATGGTTGAAATTATGATATGTAGGTTTGAAACTGTTATTGAAAATTATTCCACAAATGACGACACACACACACACATCAAACAAAAACGAAGCACATATACCCATACATACGAGTACAAATAGTTGCAAACATATACACTTACGTACGTACACATGCGGTACCATCCACACATTCATGAGGCATGTATGTATAATGCTTGTATGTTTAACTGTCTTTAGATTTCTGCTACCTCGCATGTCAGTCCCTCCCTGGCCTCTTTCACTTTATCGTTCCTTTCGCTTCTGTTATCTTTTAATGTAGCCAAGGGTCATAACAAATATGTATCCATTATTTGACATTAAACGTAGGCAACGCAACTTGGTAAAATAAGTCTCATGAAAGATAACTGGCAGATAGTCTAAAAATAGTGTCATTGGTAATCAGGCTCGCAGGCCGGTCAAAATGCCTTCGCGGACCGGACCCGGCCTGCAGGCCGTAGGTTGCCAACCCTTGATGTAGACTGTTGGGTTTCATCAGGCTACCTTACCCAAGACGCACAACTACTACCACAGCTACAGCACCCCAATGACCCTCTGGGGTTACAGGATTGGGATATTACATCTATATCTTCTGTTTTTTGTAAAATCCAGGCAATTAAATACTCTATTTATTCGTATTATGTCGGTCTTATGGTGAGAAAGAGTTTAAAATAAACTGTCTTTGTAGAATCTACAGACTGTTAAATAAATTTCTCAAAATTGAAGTTTTGACCAAATATTTCTGACTAATTTATCACTTGTACCTGTGACAATTTATAGTATTTGTAAAAGAACGTAATCAGGATTATAATAACAAAAAAAATAGTATCCAAGTAATTATCTGCATGATATACACTGAAAAGAAGTTTTCAAATGATATAAATCGCTGCTCATCCATTGAAAGAAAAAACCAGTTATCTCCCTTGTAACCGGTTTTGATTAGACGAGATGTCATACAAACAACAAAATATAATTTATTACTCTTCTTCTTAGTCTTAAGAGTCTTATGTTTAAAAAAAATAAATCTGATTTCAGACAATCTATTCATCGTAAATATACATGTAAAAAAAGAAAAAAACTGATTTAGAAAAAAACGAATTTTAAACTAATTCTTCGAAAGAAACTAATCATTGTTTTAGGAAGCCCTTGGTTTTTAAACGTTTTTGGAATTTTTTTTTTTTTTTTTTTTTTTTTTTTTTTTTTGTCAAAATGTGTTCCTTACTTCGTAAATGGTAGTAGTTGTACTATTTCCAAAAATTTGCTTCAGGATGATTAGTAAACAAATGGTGAATACAAATTAAATTTTCACCATAAACAAAACATAAACAAAAGCTTTATTCAAATAGAATTTTAAAAGATTACAGCAGTCAGACTTTATGCTTCTTTATCCAAAACGTAGAAGACATTGAATTATTTTATTAGTAACCAACTAAGGGAGGCAACTGAGAAATGTAATAAATATAAAAAAGTTATGAATGATCATAAATGGTCAAAGAGAAAGAATTATTAAAAACAAATTTGGGATAAATTTCTTGGTACTGGTGAATACATATAAAATAAATAATATTCTATCTCTGTATTATGAAAAAAAACCTCAAGAGATGGAGTATACACTGTATTTTTAAAATGTTTTATTTCCATTAGTTTTACAAGAGATGAAAGATTCGGAAAAAAGACAACTTTCTCAGATGCAACAATATTTGATATTATGATGGCATATATTTTAAATTCATTGCATTTTTTTTTCTCTTCATATCTTAATTTTTCTATTTTTTTATGCACTTTGATGAAGAGATGCAAGAATATAAACACCATTCTCAGATTTTTGTATTAAATTGGTACACTTAATGAATATCAGTTCATAATGAAATAAAAATATGGGTGCTGAGTTCATAAAATTTAAAAAGGCAAAATAAAGTTTCAAATTTCTCAGAAGAAATGCAAATTACAATCTCTTTTAAAAAAAACCCCAAAGAATCTGATTCCAAAGAGTGATGAACTTTGTAAAATATAAAGTCAAAATACTACCTTTCAATTTAAACCTATTCAGCCATCAGAAATTGGTTGTAGTAAATGCCAGTTTCATATGTTAGAGATAACTTTTACTATAATTCTTTAGTCAATTTATTTTTATAAAGTCTATTCATTCATTTGGTTGATTTGTTTTTTTTTTTTTTGTTTTATTTTTCAGGTGATGGTTGCAGCTACAAATTCTATCATAGCCCAATGTTTCAATAAAGAAGAACTCAACAGTAAGAAACGCCCAGAAACAGTAAGTTTCTTTTTTTTTTTTTTTTTTTTTTTTTTTTTTTTTTTTTTTTTTTTTTTTTTTTTTTTTCTTTTTTTTTTTTTTTTTTTTTTTTTTTTTTTTTTTTTTTTTTTTTTTCCTGCTAATTAAACAATACTCATTTTACACTTTTACAGAAACTTGAGATGCATATTTCATATGTATTTTGATTTTTCTGAATTTATCTCTGTTGACAATAACTCGTCAGTTTAAGGAATGTGATTGGTCAACAAAGAAATAAAATTAATTCTATAAAAATATTTCTCTAAAAATGGTAGTGCATCATATATAATAGCCCTAATCTTTGATAATTTTTTTTTTAGTTGTAGATGAAAGCATTTGCTTGATTCTTAAGACTTGTAAAATATTTTTGATCTTTTTTTTTTTAATGCAACAGATATTGACTTTATAGTTCATCTTTTAAATTCATGAATGTAATTTTAATTTTTTTCCTTTTTAGTAAACTGTTCAACATAATTTCATGTCTTGGTACCGTTTAAAATCGTGTATCCAGTTTACAAACGTGCGTTTTATTTTTTACCGCCAAGAAAAGGTTGGAAAGCATGAAAAGAAAACCGCTTTAAAAAGACTCGATTGCAGATGCTAAACAAGGGGAATAACTCTATTATCTAAACTTTGAATTTATCCCCCTTTCTGCGTCATCTTAATAATTTAAGTGAAAAAGAGCAATAATTGTATCCTTGTCTAGCTATGTAACAATATTCTAATATATATAAACGAGATTATCAGCAGTCGTATTCATGTAGATAGCAAAAATAGCACACTGACATATGTTTGATATGTCTTCATCTTAGTTGTATATGCAGAACGGAAGGTAGTGCCTAAATTTGCATTCATGCTAATATGTACACATACAATCTTTACCAGAAATGTACAATACATTTATATTCTGATATAAAAACTGTCTGCCTTGAAGATGAGCCTTTCAAATCCTGACTTTTGGTTTGATAACCAATCATTCGTATCAAGGGAAAATATACAGTTCAAGTAGGAAGCCTTGAAATAATCTGAAATAAAAATTTTAGTTGAAAATACTTGATAAACAAGGATAAATCTATTTTGGGGAATAATTTCATGACATTATATTTAACAAGAAAAATTTCAAACAATTTAATTTAAAGAATTTGTCAGTTTTACACTTGCCTGAAATCAGACTTTGCTTTTCAGATAATATGGCCTGAAATATTTTGTGGCAGAAATGCTGCTTGTCAGAAGTTAATATTTTAGGGGATTTTTCACCAATTTTTTTTCTTTCTTTTTTTTTTTTTTTCGTTCTTGCAGGCAGCTACACAGTTCAAGATGAGTTTAAATCAATTGATGGAAATTCTAATGTCCAAGGAACCATCTTATGTTCGCTGTATCAAGCCAAACAAATTCCAACGTGCCAGTAAGTAATTTCCAATGTAAATGTTTTAGTAAATTTTAGTTTTTACTTCAAAACAATTTTCATCTTACTGTGCTGACTAGCTTTCTCAGATTTTAAATTTATTTTTTTAATTAGTATATCATTAACTTCAACAGGTGAAATTAATATATTTGATTTGTATTATATAAATATTGGCTATGAAGAACTTTTTTGTTTTTTCAAGGATTTCTTGCTTGAAGTTTGAAAATAAATAAAAAAATAAAACAAAGATAAATAGTCAAGGTTATTTCATTTAATACTGTGTCCAGTATCTCAGCTCACAGAACTGAACAGTCGGACTGCATGCATATATTTGCTTATTGTAGTGAAGGCATGTGCAGAACCAACCACACTTTTTGGGAAGAGCGAGATACGGAAATGGTGCACAGCATGCCACAAGATCACCAAATGATCCTCTTCGGGTTTTTGAATTTGTTTTTGTTCTTCTCCTAGATTGGTTGCCACTCAAGGCTATAGGATCCAGTCTGTACTGCTATTTATCCATAGTTTGGGGGAGAGAGATGTATTCATACCTTTCCCAAAGCTGGCCACTCATATTCAAGGATACACGTCTGATAGTCAATTCCTATTGCAGACACTTGCTCAGACGCATTTGTGTTTATTCAACACCCACAAAGCCCACCTGTGGTTTATACTGCAAATACGTTGAGCAGACCTTAGTTACAATTTCTGGGAAAGAGCATGATCTAGCATGATCAACAATTTGGACAAGGCCAGCACGCTCAAGCCCTCGGCCATGATGACTTGTGACTTTGTGATAGCAAGAGTATTTGCATGTAAATGAATGCAATGAAATTGACTCTTGGATTCCTCAGTCTAAGCCACTATCCATTACTCCACCACACACACACACACACTTGAGATTGAGAGATAGATTTCTAGAACATTACCAGTTAAATGTGTGAATTTATGTATGGATTGGCTCTTAAGCCAAGAATTACATTGTAAGTGCTTTACAATATGTGCATCATTTTTGTGCTCGTCTGAAGATCAAAATGTTACTCCCCGCAACACTCTGCTTAGGATCAGTCTAGTATCTGTGTACTCTGTGGAAAGCATTACACATTGCATTTTATATATGTCGGCTATTTGTTTTAATTCATGCTTTAATTTAATGGATATGCTAATATAATAGAGGAGAGTAATAAAATTTCTAGGGAGAGGAGTTATCCTTAGTTTGATGGCAATTACTGTTAATAATGTCATCATCTTTATTATCATCACGTTTCAGCCATTGTACCCTCTGGCCTTCTTCAGATTTTTTGTTGATTTAAGTAACCTTCGAAGGATCTGGAACGGAAGATTAATTAAAGGATTCAGTTTGAAATCCCCAAAGGGGCTTACAGCTATATCACCTTGAAACCCTGGTTCCCATATGATCACTGAAGTTGAGCAACATCAAGCATGGTCAGTACTTAGATGGGTGACCACCACTTAGGATGCCAAGTGCTGTAATCATGGATGTGCAGGTGGTGTAATTGATAATGACTTGGAATTGTTAACTGAGAGCAAAGTTTCAATTCCTGCTGGGTTCATTATATTCACTTATATGCAAATATCTTTGGGAAAAGGTATAAATCCACTTCTTCTTTCCCCAGCTATGGGTTAAGTAGTAAGACTTGTATTAATAAAATCACTATCTCCAAAAACATTCTTACAATTTAAAAAAATATTTTCTGGCCTTAAATAACATGCAATGGTTTGATAAGCCATAGAAAATGAATCAATCAAACAAAAACACAAAATAGTTGAATTTACATTCATGTGCTTAAATTAGGTAAAAAAGGGAATAATATGATTTAAATTCATTAAAAAAAAATTTGTTTCCTCTTTTAATAATCGTAATCTGGTTGGGTAGGCGAGTTTGTTGGTTAAGTTTCTTCAAATCTTTGAATAAAGCTCAACACAGTAACTCTCATTTTTTTTGTTTTCTCTTTTTCATGGTTATTATAATTTCCAGACCTGACTCCTGGATCTAACCACAGTGCCCGAGGGAGTCACAGCACACTTTGGGCATCGTTTATCTAATGTATGCCAGAAAAGGAAACATTTCCAGTTTTGTTTTTTTAAATTCTCCTGCTTTTCATAAAGACATGAAAAAGAATTGTTCTAAAATGTTTTCCCTGTTAGTCATTGACTTCATCTTAGAGTGGAACTCAAGTTTGCGTGAAGCTTGACTGTGTGGGTGGTGCAATGGATAATGACTTAGAATTGTTAATTGAGAGCAAAGTTCCAATTCCTGCTGGGTTCATTATGTTCACTTATATTCAAATATCTTTGGGAAAAGGTATGAATCCACTTCTTCTCCCTCCAGCTATAGGTTAAATAGTAGGATTTGTATCACTAAATCATTATCTCCTCCCCCACCAAAAAAAGAAAATCTAAAAATATTTTTTGTTTCAATAATTTGCAAAGTGTTAAGCTACAGAAAACAATCCATCAATGAAATTGAAATCCCCTATAGGTTATTTGTATTGACAAGGAGCTGGAGGGCATTAGTCTGGTATAAATGAGAATAAAAATTAGTAATAAAATAATGAAACTGTCTATATTTCTGAGATGAGGTATTATGTACACTATTTATATTATTTGGACTATTTTCCTCATCTTTGTCGCCATATTTATTACAACATTTCAGCCGTTGTGTGCTCCGGCCCTCTTTGGGTGGTTGGAATGTTGAACTGAACCCTTTATTTTGCTCAACGGGGTAGACTGTTCTAGTGCCACGTGCCATGTTTAATGGATGTCAGTTATCAGTTATCTCCTGTTAACTCCCCTCTTCAAGTTCTCCACTGCCTTAACCAGGCATTGAACTTGTGCTCCTTGGGTCCTGTCACTGGATCTAACTAACGCCTTTATCCTTGAGGACACCTGGCACAGTGGATAAGGCATTAGTTAGATCCAGTGACAGGACCCAAGGAGTGTGAGTTCAATACCCAGTTAAGGCAGTGGAGAATTTGAAGAGGGGAATTAACAGGAGATAACTAATAACTGACATCCCTTAAACATGACACATGGAACTAGAACAGTCTACCCCGTTGAGCAAAATAAAGGGTTCAGTTTGACATTCCAACCACCTGAAGAAGGCTGGAGCATACAAAGGCTGAAATGTTGTAATAAATATGGCGACAAAGATGAGGACAATAGTCCAAATAATGTAAATAGTGAAAATAATGAAAATTAATTATTTATAGTTTTTAAGTTGTTTATGGGACTGGAACAGGTGTTAATTTTCTGTCAAAAATTTCTAGCTCTCAAGATAAGCAGAAAATATTTATTCTAGCTGCTGACCTTAGAATATGCAGTCAGTGTAATAGTTATCAGCTCTAAATAAGAAATTGTTGATCTGACTTCAAATTCTGGTTAAGTTACATTCACTCTCATGCAAAATACCCTTCAAAAAGGTGTGAACCAATTTCTTCACTTCTCAGTTTATGGGTTAAATAACAGTGCAGACTGATTTCTCTAGCTGTGGTTGACAACCAGTCTAGGAGAAAAACAACTGAATTCAAAATCGTTTGTATCCCTGATGATGAATTATATACTATGCAACGAATGAAAGGATTGTAGATTTCATGATGACACTATCATCTGACTGAAGTCAACCTGATTGATGAACTGACAACTTGGGTAGTGAATACAAATAACACATGTACATGAATGTGTGATCATTCCACTTACACATGCTCAGATTAAATTCAGTTATTTGTGATTTTTCACTTTTTATAACTTTTTTTTTTTAAATCTGCTCAGTCTCATGTTGACTGCTGACCTGAGATGGAAAAAATACATTGAGTCAATTGCATCGTCTACCGTGAGGAAAGTTGGCTCACTGTGCTGTGCCAGGAAATTTTTCTCTCCGGAATCGATACTTCAAATATACAAAACAAACCATTCGCCCTTGCATGGAGCATTGCTGCCATATATGGTCTGGGGCACCTTCTGTTTACCTCGGAGTTCTTGACAAGATCCAAAGACGGATATATATTATATAACTGGCCCTGATCTGGCATCTCGTCTACAATCACTCTCTCACAGACGCCTCTCTCTGTCTTTTCTACGAATACTTTCATGGTAATTGCTCCGATGAGCTGCTCTCACTGGTTCCCAGACTCCATGAATTCAAGCGCCCTATAAGGCTGTCATCCCGCTCTCACCCTTTCACTGTAGAAACTTTTAAATGTAGCCGTCTCTTCTACTCCAGTAGCTTCATACTTCGCACCTCTCACCTGTGGAACACCCTTCCCAATTACTGTTTCCCTGAGAGCTATAATCTCCAACTATTCAAATGTAATGTCAATCAACATCTCCAGTTACCTTGATCTATCCACTATCCCTCTCCTCATCCTTTCTTCTATCACTCCTATCTGCTCTCGCTCCAAATCTTCTGCAACCCCCTGCTTCCTAGTGGCTTCATGCCTTGCTCAAGCGTAATGCTTAAAAAAAAAAATCTTACATTTTTTTTTTTTTTTTTTTTTTTAGAAAAGCTTCCAAATATGTCCAATAATCTAGCAATAACCTTATGTCCAAGAGAAAGCTTGATCCAGAAAAAAAGGAACAAAATATTGAAATTCTAATAAACATTGGAAAAACTGAGAAATGTGAAAATACAAATTGATGGAATTCTATGCAGTTTAAATAAAGTGAACAAAAATGAAGAACATGTACTTAACCAATTCCTGTTGCAGAAAGCAACTGGAGGGAAATTATGACTTGGGGCCTTAAACCTTGGTTCCTTACTTTTCCAATGTACCAGTATTAGAACTGCTAGAAATCTGCCCACTTTGACCAAGCAAATAAAATTCCTGGATTTCCATTTCTTTTACAATTTTCACTGCTTCTGCAATCTACTTTTGCTTGGTACTCCAAAAAAACAATTTAACCTCCCCACCAAAAAAATCAAACTCCTACTACCTGGTGAGGAGGGGGGATTATATAAACATTTTTTACCCACAATGCTTTGGTCCTTGTCCATAAAAACACTCCTCATTCCCTCAGTTTTTCTGAAGGTACCCAGGTAAGCAACATTTCCTCCGTTGTTCATTTATTCAAACCACATTGTGCATCAAAAACATTTTACTGCAATAGAAATAACCAATTTCATCAAACATGATTTTGACACAAGAATTACTGGTGGAGAACTAGTTTTGTATTTATATTTTAAAGAAATTGATTGAGTTTTGTGTTTCCAGTGTCTATTTCATATTTTGGAGGTACAGTGGAGTAGTGGATAGTGGCTCGGACTGAGGAATCAGAGAGCCAAGTTCGAATTCCAGTCGAATCCATTACATTCACTTATGTACTAATACCCTTGAGAAAGGTATGAATCCTCTTCTCCACCTAGCTATGGGTAAATAGTAGGACAGACCAGATTCTATAGCCTTGGATGGCAACAGGTCTACCACAGAAAAAAATGGCAACCTACTGTGGGAAAAGAATCTGCCTTGTCAGGTGATCATGTATCTTTCGATACGTGACTAAGTGTGTATCATGCATGGCATGTGACTGATTTTGTATTTAAATCTTTTAATCCTGAATCATTTAATTTTTTTTTCTGTATTTATCTTTCACTTTTAAATTGTTTACAGATTTATTTGATGATCAAATTGTTAGCCACCAAGTCAAGTATTTGGGTCTGATGGAGAATTTACGGGTACGCAGAGCTGGTTTTGCTTACAGAAGACCTTATGAAGTTTTCTTAAAAAGGTAAAAGAAAAACAAAGGCAATTATGTTTCATGCATTCCATTTTAGTCGTCCATGTTTGGCAAATTAAGAAATATCCCAATTTTCAACTTTTTATTCAAATTTTTTAAAAAACTTACAAAGGAAAATCTGATGAAAAATAATACAAGGCGTTCATAAAATTACCCACTCAGAAAAAAATTTAACCAGATAAATGATGAAAATAATTTTCATGTTTTTTTTTTTTTTTTTTTTTAATTAAAAAAAAAAAAAAAACCAGAAGAAATTTGAATTTGTCTGAATTAAAATTTGTTTCTATTTCATTTTTATCAAATATTAAAAAAAAAAAAATTAAAATATTAAAGTTAAAATAACCAAATAACAAAATAAATTTCTTACAATATTAAAATATAAAAAAAAACATTTTAAAATTTTAAACATTGAGTAGAGTCACATAATTTTAATTTTTGTTTATCAACTTTTCAAAAAGTAAAGTACAATTAGATTTTCTTTTTTTTTTTAATTCTATATTCACCTTTATTTGCAATTAAGTTTCACAATTTATCAGGCAACTCTTTGATGTCTTTTGAGCAAAATTTTGCAGGTCTTGATATGAAAAAGTTTGACAAACTCTTGAATCTGGTTTTCATTAGAGAAAATTTTCCACATCAAGCACTTTGCAACAAGCAAAAACCAAATCAGTTGGCACATGCATATGGTGGGAGGGGGGTAGAACAGACCGACAATTCCAAAAATTGTGTAATTCTTACTGTATGCAGCTTCGTTGTCATGGAAAACATTTTTTCTCTTGACAAACGCAAACTGCTTTTTGGCCAAATATCTATGGACACATTGCAGCTGCTTGATGTATAAATATGCATTTAGTGTTTCATTATGCTTTAAAAACAATAAATGAATAATACCCTGATGATCCAACCACATGCATAACATTAACTTTTTTGCATTGGGGTTCGTTGTGGAGATTTATCCTTATCAATCCACTGACTTTTGTATTAAACATTGTAATATATAATATGTAAGCTATTTTTCAACACCTGTTATATATTCAAGGAGAAATTATTAATACATGAATAGAACAGAAAAGTCGTACACACAATTATATAGAAATATTTACAATTGTCCCATGCAGAAACTATAACCCATATATATATATATATATATATATATATATATATATATATATATATATATATATATATAACAAGCAGTGTGAAAATGAAGAGATAAAGGGTCTTACTTGTAATAATTTCCCAATGGGAATTCAATCAGATCAGATTTATCTTCTGTCTCTGGTGAGAGCATGTTTCCCCACAGGAAAACAGTCATGCAGTTCTCCTAATGAGAAAATTGCAAGCTGCAATTTCTATAATTTGAGTGGGCCAGATTTATCTTCTATATTTCTGGTGAGAATAGGAAAATGGCACTATGAGCTTGAGAACTGCCTCAAGCAAAGGTTTTACCTCACCCATGTGAAGAAATAACTTGTGTGTCCTGACTCCATGTCACTAACTAATGGATTGACCACTTTCATCACTCTATGAACTGACATCACTAAGTTGCTGTCAAATGATCTGTGTGACTTCATCTCAACCAAAGGGAGATAACCGCCTTTCGCATCCCTACACATTTTTGTATGTATTTAAAAAATACGCCCAGTGTAATGTATCAGTTTTGTTCAGATATTAATAAAGGGCAATGATTTTTCCCTACCCTTTAATATGCAGATAAATTTTTCTCAAGCCAACAAAATCGGATAACACTAAAAATTATCACCATTAGGAACTTTCTTGTATTAAATTTAAAAATGAGTTTTAAATACTCACTGATTTAAAGGTTGTTTACAATATTTCCATTGAAATCTGAATGCCGCTCCCCAAAAACAATACTTGCTATTGAAATTGGTTTATGGTCCTCTACTTGACAAAATGTCTGCAAGGGAAAACAAACCCAAATCTTCGATTCAACTTACTGCACACCAACTTCCAAATTCTATCCAATTCTTTCAATAATATTCTGTTTATCAAAGAACAGAATCTTTTAGTTAAGACTTGAAGGCAGCTACAAAGCCACATGTTTCATTCATAAAACATAAATTCTGTTTTATTTTTTTCTCAGATACAAATGCTTATGTCCAACAACATGGCCAACTTTCAAAGGATCAGCCAAGGAAGGTGTTCGATGCCTTGTCACTCATCTTCAGTATGAAGATGATGACTATAGACTTGGAAAGTAAGTGAATGCAATTTTTATTTTTGATATTTTTTGCGTTCTTTCCAATCTCACAAGAAATATTTGTTTAATTTTTTAAACAGGTCAGGGTTATTATCTGTTGAAAAAATGTCTGCAATCGGCCATAAAAAAATCTTGCTGCAAAAAAGAATTAATGACACTAATTTTTTTTTTTTTTTTTTTTTTTTTTACTTTAAGGTTTACCCTGTACAAAGCTCAGGGGCCACTCAAGGTAGAGGGTTTACATTAAAAGGCAGATAGAAGAGGAAGATAACAGCTAAAACTAAACAGATTATGATTGTAGTGGTTGAGGTGCGGGGAACAGAGCAGTGGTTTGCAAGAAGCAGCTCTTCAAGTAGAACTTACTCCTTACTAATGGAATACAGAGTGAATGAGAATGGATCATTACAATGTGTGTAGCATGGTGAGTCCTAGCCATGAAGATTAGAATGGTCAGAAGCAAGGAATATAGTTCATCTGAGCACTTTCCATGTGTTATAGACAAGCGTATGGTTGCAAGAAGGAAATACGACAACAGCAGAAATAGATTCACGTGATTTATTTCAATAGGAACATGTGGTTTTGGGACAGCTACCTTGTGGTATAGTTCATAAGCCGGCTCCCAATCTGGGTTGATCTCTCATAGTAGTTCACACTGGTTAGTGTGGCACTCCTTCTGCTGACTGCTGCTGACTGACCGTGACAGGTCTCTTCCCTGGCCTCTTGTTGACTGCTGTTGTACTTCCCAGTGTGACCCCTTTTATGGTGTTTTTTTATGGCTTAACAGGCTCAAAAAACGACGCAAGTATAATTAGGAGGGAAGCATTTTTATTGGTCAAAAAATAGAAACACTTTAAAATATTATTTTATTTTTCGACCGGAACTCATGCATCGGGCTTATGCGTAGACGATGATAATGGTCATTTTGTGACGGGGCCTTGTCCCGTTCCCATCCAGCTCTCACTATTAAGTATGTTAGTTTATTTGCCTGCAAATCAGGCGAGATATGTCTTATTTTATTTTATAACACATGGAAGTAGCAATAACACTGTGATAGGCTCACCACATCCCACCTATGAGAGAGAAATGTTCGAAAGTTTGTCACCCACAAGGATTCTTTGTGTATGATGATAAACTATATTCAGCAGCCAGGCTGTTGAGAAATTGCCAGTTTTGAAGAGTGTGGAACCACCTCATAACTGATGTTCCCAGGTCCACTTGTTAAACTCCCAACTATGGCCAAATAGTGAACCCCCCACCAAACAAAATATTATGAAAGTATAACAATACATATTTATATGAAAAAGTACCAACAATACATTTTATTGTAGAATTACCAATAATACATTTTATCTGTAGTTGAAGGCATACAATTGTATTCAAAAAAATATTTAGTTGAAGCTATAAAATTGTGTTCAAAATATTTCTATTAAATTTTGGCATTAAATGACCCATAAGGAGTTGATATGTCAAACTGATCAACAAGGACTCATATTTTTTAACTTAAAACTGGAAAGTGAGAACTGGGTAGCTCTCATCCAAATATGGCAAGAGTAATCCATTTTCGGCCTGACCTGACTTTTTTAAAGGTAGAGAATAGCATTGACGAGTCAGGTACTTACTGGAGCATTATGGGAAGATGACCATTTCTCTATGACTGAATTTTCTAAATAACTAAAAATTTAAAAAGACATCATAAAATCCCCTATTTATAAAGCAAATAGCAGAACAATTGAAAATAAGTAAATTAGCTTTGCAGATTTTAATGAGCTTTTGTACTTCACTAATTGAAAGGAAACCTGTCTCTAGTTTTACTTGGCCTTTGGGTTAGGATCAAAGCATAGTATATGTTCAGCTTCTCTACGCTATGAGAGAAGCCTAGTTCCAGGGATTCCAACCTAGTAGCAAGCACAGTCCCCATTGCATGAAGAGGATTGGTTTCTACTCATGTCAGTGTAACGTTAATCGTGGGAGGCTGAGCAATTGTTTCCCTTGACCCACACACACACACACATATATATATATATATATATATATATGGGGGGGGGCACCCCCACCCATTAAAAATGTCACATTCCATGACCATAGGGTGTTAAGTACAAGAAACAATGGAAAGGATTTTAGATCTTGTTCAAGAAAGAAATCCTACATGAAATGTTGTAAAAGATGTTGATTTGTTGCAGGAATGTGAGTGTGTTTAGGTAGAAACATGTCTCCTGGAATTATTTATCCCACAGCAATTATTGGCGAACTCAATGTGAGTCCAAGTAAAAAATGCTTAACACAAAACAATATAAAACAAATGACGATGCATATATTTAAAGAAGGAATTACATATGACAAAAGGGGGAAAAACCCTGTGAAACTAGCTATAACAAGTGTGTGTGTGTATGGTAACCTAGAAAGGATTACTGAATGAGGAACAACCAAAAGAGAGATTGGAAATGAAATGGTAATCTTTATAACATCAAAATACAATACTCACCAGCAGCATGAAATAGATAAACCACTGTTAGTGGTGGATTACTTAGACTGCATTTTCCCCCCCATTTACAATAGTGTCCAACATATTTATGAGGATTAGGACATACCCATTAGTGTTCATAGGTACAGTATATAACACTTTCTTTCCTTCTTTCTCTCTTTCTTTCTTTCATTGGTTCTTTTTTCTCTCTTTCTTTCTGTTGTAACCTAGAAATGGTTACTGAATGAGGAATAATCAAAACAGATTGGAAATGAAATGGCAATTTTTATAACATCAAAATACAATACTCGTCAGCAGCATGAAGTAGGTAAACCACTTCTAGTGGTGGATTACTTATACAGAATGTTACCCCCCAACTTACAATAGTATCCAACGTATTTATGAGGATTAGAACATACCCATTAGTGTTCATAGATACAGTATATAACGGTGTGTGACAAACAATAGAGTACAAAAGTAGAGAGAAAACCATGAAAATGAACGTGCCCCATTGATGGACACTTTTTACCCATATGCAACTTCATCTGAAAGCCAGAAAGCTGTAAAAAGAGGCTAGGAAAAGAAATGCACACCTTTTTATGGGCTTAAGGAGTGCCCGCTAGCACATGAAAATTTCCAACAGCAGTACAAACTAAAATGGATAGCCCATAACTTAAAAATGATATAATCAAGGTGTTGACATTGCACACTATTTCAAACAAAAAGCTAGGAAGGAAACTGCCATCAATAGTCAAAAGATCAAGGAAAGTTAGTGGACTTGAGAAGCCTATTTTCCTGAAAAACTGTTTTGATAGAAACATTTTATAAATTTTGACCGACAATAATTTTGACCGACAATAACACTAACTATTCAGTCAATGAATACTGGATATTTTCTGTTTGGAGATGGCTAATTTCACCATTAACATTAAAATAATTGCATTTAGATTTTTTTCTTTGGTATGTTTCATAAAATGAACATGTTTAGTTGAACAAAAATTGTCATCTATAATTTTAGTTATTTGCTATGAAGTTTTAAAAAAACAAAAATGCTGTATGAACATCCACTATGGTGATTTCATAATTTTTACTGTGAGTTTTGTACATTCAGGGATAGAATTGAGCAAAATAAGGATGTACTTAGGGCATTGAGGGAACAGGATGCTACAAAAATTGTTGTAACATTGTACACATTTAAAAAAAAAATAAGTCAAGCACAGCTAACATTTGAATCTGTCTGGTAACATTATGAACAGGGAGATATCTGACTTGCAGCAAATCTTTATTGTGATTCTGATTGGTTAATAAGTGATTATGCTAAGGGAGATAATAAGGTTTGTATTTATTCAATACATCGCATCTTCACTCTTGAATAAGTTAATATTAATAATTAACTTTATTGGATTTAATTTTTCTGAACATTCACAGAGGTAGAGTGGATTAGTGATCATTTGTCATCATTATTCTGGCTACATGCTTATGTGATTCTGTAATGTACTGGTTTGTTTATTACACAACCACTTCTGGTTACAGTTCTGTTAGAATCTGCTCATGGCTCATTTGACAGTAATTACTTAGCTGTGATTGGTTCTTTCTGGGTGGGTCCCCAGGGCATTGGTGTACTGAGTTGAAACCCTCAATGGTTGTATATACCTTCTATTCCCTCTCCTTTGTATTTCCAGCTGGCATTTCTATGATGTACATTCTCAACTGAGGTCTTTTTTTTTTTTTTTTTCACATTACTCACTGAAATTCAAATTCTTGCTAACATACTTATCTTCCAGATCTATGGGAGCACAAAAATCTTTAAGTACTTAGGGCTCCTGTGGGTCTTAATCTGGCTCTGTGTACATTTTTCAGTAACATTTTCTAGTCATCCATAGTAGCATCATTAACAGATCTATGAGTTGTAAGATAACTTCTGATAGTGGAGTCAATATATTTAGAAAGAATACAATGTTATCAATACCATAGATATATTGGCAGGAATAATCAATAACGGAAGAATCAGTTCTCAATATTTACTAAGCTAAAAAGAATTAAATGGAGTTATAAGAATGGCACAATACAACCTTCCCAAATGAAAAAGAGCTGAAAAAATTTTAGTATTTGGTTCAAATATATGTAACCAACAGAAGGTTACAATCTCTGGTTTAACATTCAGGAGATAGTTTTATGCTGTCTCAAAGTACAGTCAATTAATTTATCCTTTGACCAAATAGCTTGTCAGGGTGCCATATTGGGTTTTTCATGACCTTTCTTAAGGCACTAGTAGGCATTACAGGTCAGTGCTGATCGTCTGCAACAGGTTGCATTGTGTTACAATGTACCAGCAATGATGTGATATAGATATACAAACTACCTCCACTGGAATTTGAACTCTGATTGACATTTCCATTTCCTGTGTTAGCCATTATGCCAACCCTGAACCGCCATAGTAATGAGAATAAATCTTTTTTTTTTTTTTTTAAATCCTATAATTTATTCGTCTTCTACAGCTTTCAACCTTTTTCTGGTTATTTAAAACCAGAAAAATCAAGTCTTACTAATTAACCACATAGGTGGAGAAAAAGTGGACTTATACCCTTTCTCAGGGGTATTTGGTGCTTTGATTAAAATTTCAAAGCCATTATCTATTACACCATCAAGCTTATTTCCAAACAGTCACCCATCTAGGTACTGACCAGGGTCGACATTGCTTAACTTCAGTGATATGGCTGTAAGCACTTTTATCCTACAAGAACATTTTAACCATATAATTCAGTTGTATGGGAAGAGATTCTTTTAAGTATTATTCAGTTCAAAAAATGTTTACACAGTCTTGTGGGTGATGAATTATTTTTCCAACTACAACCCCTTTCTCACAGATGAAACATTGCAAGACTCTCACCACTCTATAAAAATTTCCATGAAAGATGTCCTTATGAGTTACGTTCCTTATGAGTTACGTTCCTTATGAGTTACGTTCCTTATGAGTTACGTTCCTTATGAGTTACGTTCCTTATGAGTTACGTTCCTTATGAGTTACGTTCCTTATGAGTTACGTTCCTTATGAGTTACGTTCCTTATGAGTTACGTTCCTGGCGAGTTACGTTCTTATGAGTTACGTTCCTTATGAGTTACGTTCCTTATGAGTTACGTTCCTTATGAGAATTTACGTTCCTTATGAGTTACGTTCCTTATGAGTTACGTTCCTTATGAGTTACGTTCCTTATGAGTTACGTTCCTTATGATTTCGTTCCTTATGAGTTCGTTCCTTATGAGTTACGTTCCTTTATGAGTTATGATTACGTTCCTTATGAGTTCGTTCCTTATGAGTTACGTTCCTTATGAGTTACGTTCCTTATGAGTTACGTTCCTTATGAGTTACGTTCCTTATGAGTTACGTTCCTTATGAGTTACGTTCCTTATGAGTTACGTTCCTTATGAGTTACAGCAATTCTAACCTTCACAACTGTAAGTTCCACTTGAGCCGCTCCTTCCCACGAAAAAATGCTTCTTTCTGGAACCGACTCCCACATGGATGCTTCCCCCAACCACTACAATCTGAACCACTTCATGGCTCAGGGCGAACTATTATCTTACCCACATATCCTCATGAACTGTGCCCCTTATCTCCTTACTCTTTCCACTCACACAACAAACTCCTTCAGTAACTCACTACCTCTAGTCTTCTCCCCTCAGCTATGGGTTAATTAGTAAGGCTTGTATCAGTAAACCATTATCTCAAAAACAAAAAACTTACAATCTAAATATTTTTTGGCTTTAAATAACCTGTAAAGGGTTGATAAGCCATAAAAATGAATGAATCAATCAAAAACATAAAACACTTGAATTTATATTCATGCACTTAAATGATAAAAAAGTGGGAGGACATAATGTAATTTAAATTCATTAAAAAAAAAAAAGTTTCCTTTTTTTTAATAATCATAATTTAGTTAGGTGAGTGAGTCTTAATTGAAATCAACCTCAAGACAACAACTCTGATTTCTTTTTGCATGATCATTAAAATTAAAATTTTAAAATATTCTCCAGCCCCTCTTGAAGCTAATCAATGCCTGGGGGTGCCACAGCACACTTTGGATATCGTTTTATCTAATGTATGCCAGAAACAGAAACCTTTCCAATTTTGGTTTTTAAATTCTGCTTTTCATAAAGAACTGAACTAAATTGTTCTAAAATGTTTTCCTTGTTAGTCATTGGCTTCATCTTGGAGTGGAACTCAAGTTTGAGTGAAAGTGATTCTGTTCATCTTTGAATGTTCGCTTGTCACACAAGCCTCAATCCATAAACAGGACTTTCTGACTGAAAAATAATATATATCAACATCCGATTTCATACCAAATCCGTTAGTAAATCTCTAAAAACTGCAGCTGTTGTGATCACTAATTTTACTAATTAGAATTACTCATTATTTTACTATTTATAGTATGATAATGTCAATAAATTATAATAAGTATTATTTCTAAAAATAATTGGTCATATTAGTAATTTTCCCATTATTTGTAAAAGGATATCAGTAATTAAGTTCTGTAACTATGATAATTTTAAAATTTATTTTGTATTTTTAGTAATAGAATGAAATTCGGAATATTTCTAATTTAATATTATATTTATTATGTCCTCTCTTTGTATTCACAATTAATAAATCTATTTTGACTACAACATAGTTATTTTAATTTTACTATGATTTATATTAATTCTACTGATAGTTTTAGAATTGCCTCACAGAAGTCTTTTCTTTCAATTGTTGCACATGAGAGGAGGGTGTTTGCAACTTGTTTTGTGCTGACAATAGTGGAGAGGGGCTGGAAAATAGACTGGAGGGCCATCTTGTAAAAGAGTGGAAGAAAAGAAAATGAAAGTGAAGTGGTTACATTCAGAAGAAAATGGGGATAATAATGATGATAATAATAATAATAATAATAAAAAGGTGGGGGTGACGCGGTTGTGCGTCCCCCCCACCCTTGCCTCTGATTCCGGAAATATTTATGAAATGTTGTTGGATGAGTAACAGATGCGAAACAACTGTTTCTTTCTGCATTTGATGACTCAGGAGTTAACCACGCACGCACTAACAAAGCTGGGTCATGGCTCGTTTGGTAAAGTTGCCTCCCCTTAACCTACGTTGCTTGCTTACAAGTGCATGTTGATTCTCACACACACACATTTTAAAATACCCTCCTTTAAAAAAATATAATTTAATAGACTTTTTTTTATATACTCGTTTACATTTATTAGCTTAATTACCTGAAAGATTTACTTGTCTATTACGTAGACTTTTTACACCTAACAAATGTTCTTCTAAATTATGAGAAATTTTGGCAAAGTTCGAAATTTAAAGTACTTAAAAATTTAAACAATTTTCTAAACATTGAATTTCTAAGATAAGTGTATCATTTAAAGTCCTAGTCCGATTCAATTGCCTAAATCTGACCAAGAATATTTTTTATTGTGAAGTATTGAATGATAATAATGAGGAAATACACGTGTTATATTTAATGAAACAAGAGAGTAAATTTATTTACAGATTTACTCCTTTTGAAGTTGTCAGTAGCTTCTTTCAGGAAAAGGAATCAAATATTTAAAGTTCATAGTTTCAATGAAATGTCAAGAGAAAATGTTCATATTAAATCATCAAACACAAAGTAATGTTTAAAACAAATTGGGAGAGTTCGTTTTTCACATAAATTATATAGATGTATTTAACATGAATGAAAAAATATATCTTAAGGTACTTAGCTTTGGATTTGAAAAGACTTTTTTGAAATTGCCATGCTCTCTGTATCGACATAAAATTTGGCATCAGTATTATTCAGATGCGTGAAACTCTGGTTTTCTACTTTGTGCTTCATTCTGCTTTCTCTCTCTCTCTCTCTCTCTCTCTCTCTCTGTCTTGATTCAACTTTCTCTACCTATTTATATCAAAAAGCGATTTCACATTGGCTCGTTGCTTTTTCTCAGTTTGTAAGCTGCTCCGTTTTCCATTGGTCAAAATAAAATTTCACATAGGCTTGCTAATTTGAAAACAGTGGTGAAAAGTTATTTTTCTTTCATATTCACCAAAGTTGAACCAAGAACATTTTAGCATTCCGTAATAATGAACACGCTTAGCATTCCATAATAATGAACACGCTTAGCATTCCGTAATAATGAACAAACTTTTTTCCTGTTAAAAATGACTGCATATAAGCTTATTTCAGATGTTAATGTCTAATTGTTATGAGAGTGGTTTTCCCAAGTGCTTAATCACATCTTTTATCAATCTCTCATCATAACATGTCAAAGATAACTTGAAATGGAGCAGAGGAGGGAAATGTGGATTCATGCCTTTCCTAATAATATTCATGCTAAATACATATAAGCAGTATTGACTGAAATTGAGATTAATTTTGCCAAATCTGTTTTCCTGTTGGTTTTTAGTTGATACCCATATTTGAAAGAGATACCTCATTTTTTTTATCTTATTTTTTAAAACATGTGTATTGTCTATCAGTTTGCACAACTGAGAAAACTTAGAGAAAATGTGCACTCTGGCAGGGTTTGAACCTGTAACCTCCTTTGTAAGAGAAACCAGCATCTGTTGTGCTTTAGACCATTCAGCCACAGAGAGCATCACAGCCGAGTAAGGTTTTATCTATTCTTTCAAGGAATTAGAATGACAAAACATGAATTCCTTAAAAGAGTAGATAAAACCCTGCTGGGCTGTGTATTTGTCTCCCTTCCTCTCTCTCTCCTCCTTTTTCTCTCTCTCTCACACACACACACACACACACACACACAATGAAGTAATCAAAATATCAAATAAAAAATAAATCCATTAAATTGTGTGTACGGATTAGAAAGCAACATTCTAATAGGAAAAGGAACAAATAGAAAACCTTCATAAATTTCACTGGTTTAACTTTTACTTAAGCTTCATTAGAAAAAGAAACACACAAGAATTATACGCATGAACGTTACCTGACAATTACACATGAGGTCTACTTGACCAATAAAAAACAAACAAGACAAATAAAAAAAATAATACCAGAATTTTTTAAATATGATTTGATTATAATGATGAACACTTGTGTAGAATCAACCACAATTTTTGGAAGAGTTGAATACAGAAAATTGGTGCAGATACTGGGCCAGAAGGTCCTCAAAGATCCTCCTCTGGTTTTGAATTAAGAGTTGTCCCTCTCCTAGACTGGTTGTCACCCAAGGCTATAGGACCCCGCCTGTCCTGCTATTTACCTATAACTGGGGGTAAAAGAAATGTATTCATACTTTTCCTAAGAATATTTGCACAAAAGTGAATCCAAGCTGCTAATCCATTACACCACCATGCCTCCATCTTAAAAAGATATATACTCATTCGCTCACTCTCACTCTCACTCATTCACTCTCTTGCTCTCTCTCTCTCTCTCTCTCTCTCTGCCTCCAAATCAACAGACTTCGAATGCAATAAACAAAATTTTCAGACAAAATAATCTGCAGGAAAAAAAAATTCCAAAATTTGCCAGCTTAGCAGAATGAGTCATATTAGTTCTCAAAGTGACCACTTGGTGACAGTGGTGGTCCTTTCAATTGTAAACAAAGAAGCATGTACAGTACATAAAGTACAATATGTTAGCACATGTGTGAGAAATTTATTATTTTTGTTATTTTGATTAATATATCTTAAGTATATATTTATTTATGCCATATATACATGTTTATATTAGGATCATAACTACTGGTAGTTACTATAGTGGATTTATAACTCCAAAATAATCCCTTCCCATCTATGGACAAACGACTTTAATCGACTACTCCACCTCATTAGTCTGTTGATGAGGTTTATATATATATATATATATATATATATATATATATATATATATATATATATAAACCAACCAACACTAAACAAAATTTATTATGACTATAGCAACAACATGTTGAAGTGCATTTAACAAACATTTAATGCCATTTTGCATTTCTCCCAATTTCCACTCAGCTCCCTTATATTGGGATGCTTGTTTTACAAAAATTCCATAGCTACAACAGATAAATTTAAAATTTTAAATAATCATAACATAGTGTGTTAATGCATGATTTTTACAAACCACCATCACAACAGAATGCAGATTTTATAGCCCTACATGTAAGCTACTAGTGGACTGCTGCCAGGCCACCAATGGCAACGCCAGCAATCCTCTGGTGGCAGTCATCATCTAGTGATCTGTCAGTGGTAACATTGCCAAAATGAACACACTGGCAACGGGCTACCAGCTTTACCACTGAAGATGATCTTAGAAAAAGATCAAAAGTAATTGGGTTTAAAAAAAAACTACAGTGCCTTTCTTGATGAATTTCATCCAAACATCAAGAAAGAATTAGTATAAAAATAAGTAGACACAATATGTCTATATTATTCATTGAAAAAAAAAACATAAACACGTGTGCATGTGTGTACTTTTCTAAAAAATTTTTCAAACTTTGAATTGGACACAGATAAACAAGAATCAGGCATACTTCTCAAGTGTTTCACATCAAATTTCAAAATTGATCATCATCAAGTGAATCTGTAACTAAAACCCTACTTAAATATATTTACATGCACTTTTTAAATTCCTGAGAAAATGGGTCCTTTTCTGTAATAGGAAGACCATATACAAATATTAACAAGAGGCAGGCTAGAAATTTTTCAACCTTTCTAAGACGGGATTGCAAACTCTGATGTTTGACCAAATTTTGGGAAGGGGCTTTTGGCTGAGAACTTTTCAGTGAATCCTTTCACTGTGTGTGCCAACCTTCTTCCTTATTGCAAATTTCCTCAATGAGTGACAATTCTATGACGATATTGGCCAGAATTTTCAGGCAACCAAAACAAAACAACTGATTGGTTTTCACTTCTCTCTAAAATTAATTTGCTTTCATTTTTCTTTCTATCTTATTCTTCTTGGAAGTTTTTTTTTCTTTTTTTTTCTTTTTTTTCTTTTTATCCTCTATTGTTTGTGTGCCTGTTGCTGGGAGATTGGGGTTAGCTATTCTGACTGGTGGCATCATGGACAGAAAAAGAATATCAATATCTTTTTGTTCCTTAAGAAGGCCAGACACACACCCAGCCATCCATATAATTTCACTTATGAGCATATATAACAGACCAGTATACTTCTATTAATCCCTGTATAAACATCAAACCAAAATGTTTGTTCCAGGTAACAATGACTTATTTTTCAAATTTAGGGGAGACAAAATGGAGTAATTGCTTGCAGTTTGGATTGAGGAATCTGAGAGCAAAGTTAAGATTCTAGTAGATTGCATTACATTCCCTTTGTGCTAATACCATTGGGAAAGGTATGAATCCATCTCTTTCCCCCCACCAGTTATTGGTAAATAGAACAGATGGGGTTCTATAGCCTTGTGTGGCAACTGGTCTAGGAGAAGGAAAACTCTGAATTCAAACCAGCCTGAAGAGGGCTGGGCTCTATCAGGCTGTCTTGCCCAAGACACACAACGTCTACTGCAGCTGCAGTACATGTGGTGCTTCTACAATGAGTCACAGGACTCAAGATGACATATTTACTCTCTTTTGCCATCTTTCATGCATCTTCATAATTCCATCTTCCTAGATCTTGCCTTTCATAGGAACTTTGAAGGCGCTATATTTGAAAACAGCAAATGAAGAGAAACTGCTTAACTAATTTTTAGCAGACAAAAAAATTTAATTTATCATCTAGATTGCATGTTAAGCCCTTCCTCTTAATTAATTCCAGACACTCTTTGGAAATAGATGCGTTCAGTTGGGAGCAGTAATTATTTTAATTGTTTGGTGCTCTCACAGGAATACCAGTTGAACTCCATTCCAGTCCAAACATATACACAGCATTATCATTATCTGGAGACCAGACATTGGTACAGTTAGTGTTTGTGCATTCATTTTGCTTGATTCTTAAGTTTATCTATTCCACATTATTGTCAAGTCTTCAATGGTCATTTTTGTTATATTTAAGTAATAAAGCAAAAATCAGTAAACACCTTTCAGCTCCAATAGTGCGACATTTTTATTTTATTAGTAAAACAGATTTACTTTTTATTAGTTTTTGGTTTGTTTTTTGATTTGTTTTTGTGTTTTTTGGGGGTGTTGACATTGTTTTTTTTTTTTTTTGTTGTTTTTTTTTTCTTTTAGATGAAGCACACTCCCAACAAAGTAAAATAATATTTTTATTTATTTTAGGACAAAACTTTTTATTCGATTTCCGCGAGTACTGTTTGCCACTGAAGATGCTTTCCAGCAACGTAAAAATATCCTGGGTATGTATTGCTTTTGTTTTCTTTTTATTCTTTTTAGCAATAAACAGGATCTTCATTACAGAAGTTAAAAATGGCTGACTCTCTTTTATCTTAGCACATTTCATCACTAATATTTTTCTAGTGATAAAAACCACAATTTTTACTATTTTTTCTTTTTAATATTAGGTTTTACGAATGGGCTGAAAATGTAGATTTAAAGACTTGACATTAATTTTATTTGATTTACCTTTCCCCACTTTTGTTTATCTATAAAAAAAAATTATTTTTTTTCTATTCTGATCAATGGTAAATTCCCAAAACAAATCTTTTCTTGTTAAAACTTTAGTATTTTTTGAAAAAAAAGCTAATTTTTAAATCTTGTCTTTCTGTAATATTTTTTCTTACATGAACCAAATCTTCAAATTTTCTTTATCATACATTTTTTAAATTAAATTTGCAGTTATTTCTAAACCTCTCTAGATTCACAGATTTGTTGATGTATAAAAGCAAGAAAGAATTTTAACGTTGAAGTTATTTGTTGCCTCTTTACATGTGGGATTTGTATTTTTAGACCATAAATTTTTCTTAAAGTCCTATCTGTGAAGAATATCAAAATATGGGATTTTTTTTTTTTTCTGAAGTTCGTAAATATTTTCCTGACTATTTATCCCATTAATTAGTTGCTTTTCAAAGTCTTCATCATAGTGAAAGCAGAGTCAAAAGGAATTGCTGGTTTGATTCTAAGGTTGGAGCAATGAACAAGGAATTGTTATACTCTATATAAAGTTTCAATTTTGGTTCTAGCAGACATAGGAAGTAAAATTCAAAAGAATATTTCACTTGTCTAATGTCTGTAAAATCATTTTCAGATGATATAATTATAAACATTACTATTTTGATCTTGATGATAAATAGAATTCCTATGAAAATTATTTATGTTTAGTCTAATCTTTTCTTGCTATATAACAATATAAGTTAATAAATCTTTTTGTTTTTGTTTTTTTTTCTTTTTTTCTACAGCCACCCAAATCCAAGCCAAATTCAAAGCCTACAGGCAAAAGAAAATTTATGAAAATTTACGGTTTATGAGTGAGTTAATTTAATTTTTTATCCTTTTTAGAATAATGGATTAACATTAACATACATGGTTTTAATAAAATTTTCCTTCCCATTTACGTGTACAGTCTCTCGCCTAGGTGTCCTCCATTGTGTCAACCATAGTCAGGATCCTCAAGTCAATGTGAATGATGCTTTTCTTAGCTGCATAGTATGTGCTTCGCCAGGGCTACTTACAGTTTTGAAATCAGAGTTTTCCTTCTAGACTGGTTGCCACCCAAGTTTGTCTTACTATTTACCCATAGATAGTGGTGGGGGTGTATTCATACCTTTCCCAAGGGGATTAGCACAAAAGTGAGTGTCACGAACTCAACTGGAATTCAAACTTGGCTTTTGGATTCCTCAGTCCAAGCCGCAATCCATTACAACACTGTCTTCCTCCTCCATTTTGTAAAAGTTTATCTTTTATTTATCTTGTGTGTTTTATATATATATATATATATATATATATATATATATTTATAATTTTATCTTAAAATATTGTATCTGTAAAGGAACAAAATGAATAAAAACACAAGATTTGCCCCTCTGATGCTGTGGCTGACTTTTTAACCACATGCTGAATATTCCTGAACATTCCCAAATTTAAAAGCTTTGATAAACCAAATTACCTCCTTGCTTTTGTATATAAACACATGCAACAAAATGAATCCTATTTGCCTTGATAAAATCCCTCAGAGGATGAAATGTCTAAGAATAGTTTTCCTTGCATTTTTATTCATTTATATATATTATAAAGAGATAATCATACATTGAATCAATTGGCAATATTAATGCGATTAATGGTGAAATCTCTTTGCTAATAAACTTAATATAAGCATTAAACTAACAATCCACTGAATGATGCAATCCTTATGTATAAAATTGTTGTCATATGGATCTAGTGTATTTTTTTATAGAAGCAAGTACTTTCAAGGACTTCATGTCCTCATCATCAGGCTGTAATTTTTCTTCCTTTAAAATCAAAACTTGAAGACAAAATAAATTTGTTGTAGACCGAAAGTTTTTTTTTTTTTTAAGAATGTGTTATTTATTAACAGTTGTATAATATTGGAACATGCAAGTTGCAATGCTAAAGTTCAAATATTTCAAGTGAGAATTTTTATATGAATTTTGTAATTTGGTAAATCCACGAATTCTTTTGTTGTGTTTTCCAGTTAACGTGACATGAACTAAGTACATAGTTCAATTAATAGTGATACATCTTAGTAGTTTGTTTTTTTTTTATATATATATAATGCGCATGGCTTCTTTGTAATATCCATTAGCTACATGTCTTTTGTTTTATAAAACTTCCATTGTAACACTATTTTTTTTATATCCTGTCCAACCCTCTATCAATCCAGTCTTGGAAAAGGACTATTCTGAAAACTCAGCCACCTGAAGCTGTAAAAAGATGGCCAGACATAGGATGTAGATACTATATCTATCAATGCAAAAACCTGATAGATTTTCACAGCTATAGATGATCCAACTTGTGATCAATTATCTAGAATACTATCAACACCAACAGGCATTGAAACCAAGGAAGATGGAGGGATGGTCTAAATATTTTCACTTCTAGCCTGGTTATCTTCTGATTCTTAAATGAATTCCTTTGTTATTTGTTGATGTTAGCCTAAAATTCAGTAGCCTTAATAAAATTAGTAAATTCTTTAAGCTTTCATTTTATGAGCTTTCAATTTTTGGTCCTTTCCTTACTTCTTTAATTTGATTACCCTTCATATTAGCATCACTTTACAACTATTTAACTCTTTCAATGAATTTGTTTTATCTGTTTCTTTGTTTCTCTAAACTTAACATTTTCTCAGTTGATTTCTTGAATTGTTTCCATGTTTTCTATTGACTTACCTTTTTTTTCCTTCTTATGCAGCTATTATAATTCAATGTTGGTTACGAAGATACCTTGCAAAGAAATTGTTAGAACGACGAAGGAAAGCTGTTTTTATCATTCGAAAGTAAGTAAAACAGGAGAGAAGTGTAAAATATTGAAATATACTTCAGACATTTTTTTTCCATTAAACTTGAGATTTTATGAAGCCAGAGAGTTCTAAAACATTTCATTTTGTTCAATTTTTTTCTTTTTTGATTTAAAATAACTTCAACTCTCGTATAAGTTAAGCTTTTTATTTTGAGATAATTTCAACTCTCGTATAAGCTTTTTATTTTGAGATAATTTCAACTCTCGTATAAGTTAAGTCTTTTTCCAAACATTACAACATGGTCAATGTTTCATTTTCTGTAAAAAAAAAAAAAGAAAAAAAAAAACTTGTTTGTCAGACTAACATATTACCTATAAAATCAAACATAAAACTTTACATATGGACTGGTACATTTACTCCTGGTCAGTGTCACATCTGTATGTTCTTAACTCTGATCAGTGTCCCTTTTTGGACATCTACCTAGGATCTGTATAGTATCTGCATGAGTGACAGAACATTGGCCAAATGAATATGTCACTTGCCTATTTGCCTCCTGGTTGGATGTTGATGTAATGGAATAACCTGTCACCCCCATGAGTGACTACACTATATGTAGTAACTACCTATAAGTATCTGTAAGTCAACGGACTACAGTGTCTAGCTGTGATCTGTTCCAGCTAAACAGTCAAACTCTCTGCCTTTGGGCAGAGAGGAACTCTGACAAGGCTCTGCTGAAGGACAGTCTCTCATTCGGGGAGGTAGACTGGCCCTGAACCCGTTTATACGGGTTTGAAAGGGAATATTTTTGGCCAAGCCTATGGGCTTGGAGAACCCACGTTAAATCGGCCCTGTGCCACGTGCAACCCTTGTGCAGTGGGGTAGCTAAGTATACTAGCTGAGATCTGTTGAGTATGACTCAGACTTACGCAAGAACTACCAACCTTCCAATAGTAGCACTCACTACTGGATTGACTTGCGATGAAATTATGCATAACTGTTACCTTTATTCTTATTGTACTGTTTTTTTTACAATAAACCTTTACTTATTTTATCCACCTTGTTTTTCAAGTATATATTCCTATTAGCACGGAATATAACAAATGTTTAAACCAAAATAAGATTGTAGCTTTAATTTTGTTTTAGTATGACTGAAATTACAATCTGTTTATTATTTGATCTGCGATTTTGTTATAATCTGTTATTGCTTTTTTTTTTTTCTTTTTTTTTCTTTCCTGGCATTATTTGCATTAACAGTAAGTCATCTGAGATTTGGCTTCTAATGAGACATATGCAAATTCCACTCTTTCCAGATTAGAAAGAAAACATGAGGGTATGAGAATTGAAAAACAAAATATAAGTGTCATTCAATTAACCACCATTAATCTGATAGATTTTATACATACACACACACACTTCCCATTTGTCGTTTGCGCACTTTGGAAGAAAGGTTATTTAATGCTACTGCTGCTATAACTCTAAACTCTTTGCAATGGATAAAGCAATCTGGCAGGCGATAATGCTTATATCATGTATATAATGTGTTAAAAAAAATTCCCTTTCTCTGTGGCATGCACCAGTAGCCTAGGGGTAAGAGTCTCCAACTGATGTCAAGTCGGTAGTTTCAATCCCAGCTTGAAGCAATTATGTGTCTAGCCATACTGAAGAGCTGTGATACAACAAAAGTCTGTGGATTATATATATATATATATATATATATATATATATATATATATATATATGTGTGTGAAAAATATATAGAAAATAGGAAAGAACTCTTTAGGTAAATAATCCAAAGTTCTTTAGTATTTTTGTTATTATTTTTAAAAAATATATGTGAAGTTTCTAAATAATAAAAATCTATTAAACAATAGACATGAGTTAATGGTTTTTGCTGACATCATCAAATTTTTGCATTGAATAATTAGCATAAAAACAAACAAACAATAAAATAATTTTTAAATTCCATAGTCCTAATAAATAGTTTAAATGCCCTACAAAAAAAGATAACCCTTTATGAAGTCATCAAAAAACAAATGTTAGCGACTTACAACAGTTTTTATATACACAAAACTCTTTCAGAATAAAATAAAAAATAAAATAAATCTCCTAAGACACTTAACCAGACTAGACAATGTCATCTTCCGCTTTAAATTTAGACACCCCAACCTTACCCTGACTGGACATCTGTGAATGTAACTGAGATATTGATACAAATTAACACCTTATGCCCCTTTTCTTTAAACAATTGCTCTAGCTGTTACCATAGAAATTTTGATTTCAATAATGAATATGCTTATAAAACTTATAAATTTTCAGAAATAAGTTTTTCCAAAAAAATTTCGCTTGAAGATGGAACAGAGCTTAGTACTTTAATTCAATTTAATTCAAATAATTATATTGAAGTTTCCAGCTCTTGTTTTGAAACATGAGAACTCTTATGTAGCATGTTGGAAACATATTTTTAAATAAATTTAATATATATATATATATATATATATATATATATAAAATATGTTAATCACAGATTTATGAACAATAGATATGTTCTAAGCCATTCAGAGGATACCTAAAATGATGGAGATCACTGAAACCAAAATGTAAGATTTTTATTTCTTTAAACTATAAAAGTATAATTTAAAAATTAGGCTCAATAGGAGATTAACAACAATAGCTAATAATAAAATAAAATCTTTATATAAAAATATACTGTAATAAAAATGATGTGATTGATAGAAGTTTCATTCTTATTGTAGTTTGTATAAGTTTAAACTTTCTTGTAGTGCCAGCAAAAAGTTACAAGTAATTTTGACCAATGGTTTGAATGTACTCTGGTATTGTTCAAACTGTTGATTATGCCAGATTATGTAATCCCTCCCAGAAACTGTAACTGAGATAGGTCTGCTCAGCATAGTTACGTCAAAACCACAGGTTGGCTCTGTAGGTGTTGAACAAATACAAATGTGCCTGAGCAGGCATCTGCAGCAGGGACTGGTTAGCTGTCCTTGCAAATGATCGTGCATGTGATCTGAAATGATTATAATCTTTCTGTAAGTTGAACTTTTTTTCACTTTAAAGGAAGCATTTTGTTTTTTTTTTGTTTTGTTTTTACCTATCCAAACTGCTATCATCACTACTTTAGTACTTTGGGATTGTTATTTTATTATTTAACAAAACTTGTAAATTGTTTCTTTGTATGATAGACACTATATACCCTGAATATAGGTGGGTCACAAGCAAACATAAACACACACACATATCCTGAATAAATTGAGTATTTTTTATGTAAGTTTTCACAAAATTACTATAGTGAAGTTACAAGGCATAGAAAATAGATTTGGAAGAACATTTGAATTTTGACTGAATTTGTTGAATTTCACATGGAAAAGGCATGAATCCAAAACCTCATGCATTCTGGGCACTTACTAGTAACAAAATATCACTGGCATGTCCCAACTGACTGAAGAGTGGGTGAGTGAGCACATGGGCAAACTACTCTCTTATAACTAATTTTACCTGTCCAGGCAGTTGCAGCTAAAAGTTATTAATCTTGACAGATTCTAATCAATTACTGTAAACATTTTCAGCTTTGTCATTTGTTTTAGTGAGAGTAAACGTAAACATGTTTCAATTACATTTTGTGTGTGTTAAATTTTTACTTCCAATTAAAGATTAAACTATTTTAAAATACTTCAATCTAGTAGGATAGATAGGAGCTACATCCTACTCATTTTTGATTACGAGTTTTTGAGATCTTTAAAGTCTCCTGCCTTCATTGTTTATCAGACATTCTTTCATATTATTTCAGATTTATCAAGGGATTTATTCACCGCAAAAAGCCAGCCTGTGAAGATAATCGGGACTTTATTCAGTACACAAAGTATAATTACCTTTTTAATCTCAAGACCAAACTGCCAAAAAATGTCTTGGACAAATCCTGGCCAAATTGCCCAGAGCTTCTACAAAATGTGAGTAGAATCTGTAAGAATCCAAGTCTCCTTCTATGGCTAAACAAGCTTTATCCAAAAATTTGAAAGTAATCTCTAACCCTTCTGCTTTGAAAGTTTTACAAAAGTTGATTTGTGGGGAGGGGGGGGGTAAACTGGGTACATTTGTGGTGAGTACAAAGTAATAACTCCTTTTATACACTCCCTTCAAATTTGGCCAAGCTGAGAAAAAAAAAACAAAGAAATTCACAAGCCTGTGTGAAATTGTATTTGGACCAATTAAAACCTTGTCTTCACAGAAATTAGCTGTTGAGCCTAGAAAAAAAAAAAGAAAATAGTGAGCATATGCAAAATCCTTTTTGATATAAAAATAAGTAAAAAAAATATTAAATTAACAAGACTGTCTGAAGTTATGTGAAAAGTTTTGTTTCTGTTCAGGCATCTAACTTGAAATTTTCAAATTACTTGTCAATTATATTATCAACCTTAATCAAGCACTTCAAAGAACTTTATTTCAACAATCCAAGAAAGCTAAATATTTCCAACTATTTCTCTTCGTCTACTTTTGAACGTATGCAAACTGTGTATCCTTTCTGTAAACAACAAACTTCCTTACCTTTTTGTTTTAAACATTTTTTTAATATTATTTTGTATCAGATCATTTAATCTGTTGTGTGAACATTTCCACTTTGTGACAATTAGTTAAAACTGCTGACTTTAAAAATTTTATTTATTTTCCTGAAATGAGCAATTAACACATCTACATATGTGTATATTTGTAAATTTGTAAATTCCTTATCTTGTTTTGTTGAAATTATCCGTATGTTTTTTCGTTATTACTATCCTTCATTGATTTACCTTGGTGTGGGTAAATCAACTCTGTTTATTTTAATCCTGAAGCTCCACACCACTATACATTCACTCTAAAGGAATAATAAAAAAAAAAGATCTTTTGCTATTTTTTTTTTTTTTATGTTTACAACACACACACACAATATATATATATATATATATATATATATATATATATATATGTTTCTGTCTGTCTTCAGATTGTTGGACTGATTTGGGGGCCTAATTCATTAGTTTTGTGTTGAGTTTAAGTCCTCTTTAGCAGAAAGGTGACATTAAACTGGATCACTTGGTAGGAATAAACTAACAAATAATGGCTTGTAAGATTTGCATTGCTAATGTAAAGTAGCAAAATGCTTAACAAACACATTTTTTTTTTTTATCGATTTCACCCCAAGCAAGGCGGGAAGCCACTAGTACGCAAGGAGTTACAGAAGATTTGGAGCGAGAGCAAATAGGAGTGATAGAGGAAAGGATGAGGAGAAGGATAGTGGATAGATCAAAGCAACAGGAGATGTGAATTGACATTACATTTGAATAGTTGGCGATTATAGCTCTCAGGAAAAGGGAAGGGAGTTCCTCAGGCGAGAGGTGCGAGATATGAAGCTATTGGAGTAGAAGAGACTGCTACATTTAACAATTTCAACAGTGAAAGGGTGAGAGCAGGATGCAAGCCTCGTAGGACGCTTGAATTCATGAAGTCTGGGAACCAGCGCAAGCAGCTCATTGGAGCAATTTCCATGAAAGTATTTGTAAAAAAGGCAGAGAGGTGATGGCGTGCCTGTGAGAGAGCGACTGCAGACAAGATGCCAGATCAGGGCCAATTACAGTGCATATCTGTCTCTGGATCTTATCAAGAACCCCGAGGCAAACAGAAGGGGCTCAGCAATACTCCATGCAAGGGCAAATGGTTGATTTGTAGATTTGAAGGATCGATTCCTGGGAGAAAAATTTTCTAGCATGGCACAGGGAGCCAACTTTCCTTGCAGTGGACGAAGCAATTGACTCAATGTATTTGTTCCATCTCAGGTCAGTAGTCAACATGAGACTGAGCAGCCGCAGAGAGGTGCTCTCGAGAAGTTGAGCATCAGACATTTTAATGGTGGGTAGGGAAGGCTCTCTGTGGTGATTAATAGAGAGCAGTTTTGTTTTTGAGGCGTTAAAGTTAACCAGCCAATTCCTGCCCCAGTTCACAATCGATTTGAGGTCCTTTTCGAGATGAACGGCCAGGTTAGTTTTGTCAGTGACACTAGATTTGTTTTTGAAGCAGGAGTAAACTGTAGTGTCATCTGCGTAGATGCCAACTTGGGAATCTATGGCATCAGGAAGATCGTTGATGAAGATAAGGAACAGAGATGGAGCCTTGAGGAACACCTGCGTTCGTGGGATAGGAGCTGGAAGAGAATCCATTGAGAACGACATTCAATTCAGTTTGATAGGAATGATTGTATTAGGTCAAACAATTGACCTGTAATACCATAACCCTGAAGCTTGCGAAGGAGGCCGGCATGCCAGACCCTATCAACTGCTTTGGAGATGTCTCAGGCCACGTTGACAAAGTTCTCAAACAATATAAAAGAAAAAAACAGCAAAATAATACTAAGCAGACCGTATACATGCAAGTCAAAACTAGTCAACAGTAATAAGGCAAAAAGTTCACAAAGTAAGAATTGTGTTCACATGCAAAAGGGATACAGTCAAATGGTTATAGTGTTCTGACTTCATGACAAGATCAAAAATATATCAGATAAGATAGAGAAGTAATCCATTATTATTGGTTAGGAAGAAAACCCAGAATGCATCTGTAGGATTTGTCTATAAATTTTGGGAGGGAGATATTTTTAACAGTCATTTCTTTTTGGATTATACAAATCATTGGGCACTATTTACATTATTCGGACTATTGTCCTCATCTTTGTCACCATATTTATTACAATGTTTCGGCTGTTGTACACTCCAGCCTTCTTCAGGTGGTTGGAATGTCAAATTGAACCCTTTATTTTGCTCACTGAGATAGACTGTTCTAGTTCCATGTGCCCTCTTCAAGTTCTCCACTGCCTTAAACAGGTATTGAATTCACACTCCTTGGGTCCTGTCACTGGATCTAACTAACACCTTTATCTACTGTGCCATGTGTGTCCATCTCAGAAATATAGACATACAAAATCATTGGGGTTTAGTATTTTTACCCCACAATTTTACATATGAATTTTAAGTTAGGGTTTTCATTGAGTAATTGAAAGATTTTGATGTCTGAGGTGTGACTATTAAGAGTGAATGTGAAGTTATGGTGAATGGAAAATTATTTTTATGGATGGGTCAATGCGTGTGACTATTTAAGACTAAAAACCAGACTTCCTCACCCCGATTTTAGACCTTGTAGCATATTTGTAATATTTCATTACAATAAATATGCATTCCTTTTTGGATTGGCATAAACAGTTAACATTACAACTTTGTTTCTCTAACTTTAAAAGATTAAAATCTTTGAAAGATAGAAGACAAGAAAAATTTGAACATTGTTTTTTGCTTTTATTTTCCAAGAAAAATAATAATGTGATATTGTAGTTAGATATGAAGAAAATTTTATATGAAATAAGAAAAAAAATTCTTCAGAGGCAAAAAAAAATTGTAATCTTAAAAGGAAGGTACATCTTTAAAAGCTGTAACTGAATATTTGCTTGTTTGCATTTTAATTGGCATCCATTTTGTATCACAGAAATCAGACATTGACAAATTTTAAAATTAGGAAGCATTTTTAATTTCAAACTATTTTCTTTTAGTTTTTGTTGCTTTTTTTTGCAAACCTACAAAAGACAATGACTTTTCTAATGATTTCTTTTAATGGTTTCCAGACTTCTTCGTTACTTTGCAAATTATGCATGAAAAATATGGTGCTGAAATATTGCAAGAACATAACCACAGAGAGAAAAGTTCAGGTAAGCTGGATTTATTTTCTTTTGCCATGGACATCTCCCCACTCTATTGCAAAATTAAATTTTTCTAAATATCGAACATGTCCGTTCAAAAAACCTAGTTCTACTAGGATTCATTATTGGTGGCCACAATCTTAGCATCATAAGATATACAGATGACATAGTGTTGATAGCAGTCACAGAAAGGAAACAATAAGAACTCCTACAGATGGGAGTGAAGTAAAACAAGAAAGAATGAAATATCAATTGCAAGAAGACGGAATGCATGGTCGTTTGCAAAAGGAACAGTCCAACATGCAAATTACAAATTGGTGATACTAAAATCAGACCAGAACAAAAATTTAAATATTTGGGAAGTGTTTTAACAGAAGACAGAAAATGTGTCACTGAAATGCAAAGGTACATTGGGATAGCAAAAGATGCCTTCTAAAAGCTAAGCAGAGTATTAAGAAACAGGAAAATTTAATTAGAAACAAAGAAAAGAGTACTATACTGTTATGTAATATCAGTCCTCTTATATAGCAGTGAATGTTGGACCATCTCCTCACAGATGGAGACTTGAAGCAACAGAAATATGGTTCTACAGAAGGATGCTGAGAATACCATGAACCAAACATGTGAGCAACCACAAAGTTTTACAGAAAATGGTAACAAAAAGAAAACTTCTACTTTACGAAACAATGGAAATTTATAGGGTGCATAATGAGGAAAGAGGGTTTGGAAAAATTGATACTCACAGGACAGAATGAAGAGACAGAGGAATGCAACGCATATCCTCCCTAGAGATTCTGATTAAGTTGATGACAGAACAAATTTTAGGAGAGATAACAAAAAGACAAAATTTCTTAAGAGCTACAAAGGACAGGAAATTGTGGAGCGACATAATTGTCTATGTACTGAAGGGACACTGCATATAGAAGAAGAATGCATATATAGGAATTATAAGTTATTGGTGTGGAATTGGTATGTCAAGTTCAACTTATTACATTGTTTGTTATTCACTGCATACTTTATGCTCTTTCGTCCTGAGTAAGACGATAAACTACATCTAACAGCAAGGCCTCTCATCAGGAGGTTTTGAGTAGTGTGGAACCACCTCTTAATTGCTGGTGTTACCAGGTCAACCCTGGCCTGGGGTGGTAGCACCTGTTAGGATCCCAGCTATGGGAAAATAGTTAGTCCCTAAACTGGGGTCAAAATATGTATTAAAAAAAAATAGGTTTTAATACCAGCAATATATTTTTGAAAAAAAAAGATATTACCAGCAATAAAAATCTTGTCAACATTAAATAACCCATTGAGATTTATATGCCATATAACAAACTAAATCAAACATTTATGCCCTTGAAAAAAGAATGAACTTATCTACCCTCTAATTAAATAGCAGAGTAGATTGAGCTTGTAACATTGTGTGTGTGTGATTTATGTTAAGGGTTAACAAGGAAAAAAATCCTTTTCATTGGCCTATGAATTGACAAATCAGCAATTAGCAAAGTGAGATTTCCAGTTTTTAAAAAAAAAAAAGTTTTTCAAATTCTTCAGTAAAAATTTTCATCTTGTAGTATATAGGTCTGCAACTTCTAGGCTTGTGGAATCTCTGTCACTGACAAGTAGTCAGCAAAATTTCCCTATTGGGGACAATAAAAATAGCCAATATACATGCATTGTGCTATTTAATACTATGAAAAAACTTTTCTCTTTGTGAAAAGACAACTGATTGGACTTTGGGTAAGAAACCAAGACCGTGTAACTTTGGTGTACTGGCTTGAAAACAACCATTGAGACTAAGACAGTGACACAAACAATATGACCCACCACTGAACAATGACTACTTGTCAAACCAAATCTCAAGCCACATACTAAATTATATATGATGCCATGACAATTTCACTGACTTTCTTACTTTGGGTGACAGTTTAGAAGGAAAAAACACTCCTGAACTGATACTTGCTTTGAAACAAAAACTGTGCTTGACTTAAAGAATGTTTGCCAAAGGCCTAACCTTTCATTTTGAGGGCTGTGATAGCAATTTTGCCAAGCTTTATGCCAAACTTGATGCAAAATACTTTTTGATGATTACACTAAAGTAAGAACAACTCTTAGGTTTTTAAATGATCCAGAAGTGGAAAGAAAAAAAGAAAACAAAAACCTGATTCTTAAATAAAACTATCAGGATTAAATTTCTTTCCAGAAATTAGAATTGATATTTTATTTCGAAATCAATAAGCCAAATCTTTCTTTTCAGTTTTAATATTTGGTGGGAGAATTGAAATGAAGGAAAATGTTTATATATAAAAGAAAATACATTAACTTAATACCAATAACTATCAAATAAATTAATTGCATCAAACTTAGTTTAAAGATAATGAGAAAATGGCAGTCAGCCTGTTAAGTGGACTGAACACTTACAAAAAGGTTTGTCTACAAAACATCTGGCGTCAAGGTGCTAAATATAACATGATCAGCTAAGAGGCACCTCTTATTTACACCCAGAGAGCCCATCTGTACTTTTTACTGTGAAACTATACTGAGCAGGCCTTAGATACAATTTCTAGGAGGGAGTATATATCCTGGTGTGATCCCTTTTTTTCTTTTTTTTTTTTTAACATGGTCAGTATACTCTTGGTCACAATAACTTGTGACTTCATGCAAATACAACCATTGATGGCTTCTGAACATTTCCACCTACTCAATTTTACTGACAAGGTTTGGATCAACTCATGGCTTGGTTTTCAGGTACTTTTCAAGTGCTACATGCTGCAATCACCTCCTCCAGTCAATAACATTAAGAAGTAACCTTTCTCTCAAATCTACAATGATGAGACTTGAACCCAGGTTTCATAGTTGGAAAGTGAACATTCTAACACCCATACATACAGGTAAAATGAGAACAAATGGAGTATGATTCCACTGTATGTAATATTTAATTTAAAACAGCTCAATATATAGTAGAGCCAAATATTATTTGTTTTAGGATATTAAAATATGTTAAAAATCACTACACAATTACAATTATGTTTTAAACCATAAATGTGTCTCTTCAGGTGACGTTAAACTACTGGCGAGTGAAAGATTAATTCCATTTCAAAAGCAGAATACATTACTTGTGAGCTTTGTACTTTACAGTGAATTTGAATTCAGCATAAGTCACAATCAATTGTTTAATCATGGCAAAGCCCGCAAGTTATTTTTTAAAGTTTTCTGCTTTTTGAAATTGAATTAATCTTTCACTCGCAAGTAGTTTAACATCGCCTGAAGAGACACATTTATGATAGTGAAATATAATTGTGTAGTGACACACTTTTTTCCTGAAAAATACATGTGTGTCTTCCAAGACGAATGTAAGGCAATGTCCAGGCTCAAGTAAGCTTGGATGATCACCTAATTGGCTCAACTGATAGGGATGTCAATTTGTATTGAGTCATTATACTATAATGTTAGCTAGCTATCTAATTCAGCCTTTTATATGATGTAACTTCAGCTGTTAGAAGTATTTCCAAGATTATAAACCTTCCTGGGGATGAGCCACAGGCTTAAACATGCTCTGTTTACTAGCAGTGGCAGGAGCCTTTCTGCTCTTGACTAGTATGTCATTGACATATAAACAAAATCAGACGAGTGATTAATGTAAACAATACATGGCGCCAGTATGTGAGGGACACATGGTAAATGTGTTATTGTATGAGAATGATGTTTTTTTTTTTTTTTCTTAGAAATTTATTTCCATTATTAGGGTGCATCTTCTAAGCTGGAAAACACAGTTTTTCAGTTATGAATTGAGTGCTATTGGCTACTGCCATTTGTATACATCACGTATATAATACATTAAAAATTTTCCTTTCCCATTCTCTGCCGTACATCAATAGCTTAGAGGTAGAATCTTTGACTGATGCCAAATCAGTCGAGTTTTGATCCCAGCTTGAAGCAATCAGATGTCTAGCCACACTGATGAGCTGTGATACACCAAAACAGGCTTGTATATGGGTGACTATATATATATATATATATATATATATATATATATATATATATATGTGTGTGTGTGTAATAAATTCATTGGTATATAATCCAAATGGATCCTAATAATATAAAATAGTAGAACTGATCCACGAAAAGAGCTCAATGTATTTATTATAACAGAGCATATAAATTACACAACAGGGAAATCCAAAATTACCAAATGGGTATATTCTATTTCAGCTGACGCTGAATACATCAGTTTTATTCAACCTAGACAGTGGACTGTATTCAGTTCAGTCTCAGAACTAGACATTTAAAATTTAATACTTAATAAAAAACAGCAGTTGAAAAATTGATACAGTGCCTACTCGTATCAAAGCCTCGGCAGGACAGACTGCCTGAGTAGTGGTAAGGGGAAGATAGAAGTTATGTCTTAAAAGGAAAGATGCTCCACAAATTCAATCCAGATATTAACCTTAAGACCCCAAATTGGAGTTATAAGAAAGATGAAGTGGAACATATATAATATGTAAAATAGTTGCTTACCCACTACTCTAGCTGTATCTATTTGGCTCATCAGGTATTAAATATTTAAAAATCATTTTACCTTATAAACCCATCAACATATTATTCAGAGGAAGATCTTAAGATGGTGACACCATGAATCTGGTGCTGGACATGTTAACAGATACTTTTCTTTTATGCTTACAATTCACCAATATTTCACACCTTTTATTTAATAAATTTGTCTGTTCAGAAATGGTGGCTATTTGTCAGTTTTTCTTTATTTAACCTGCAGTATGCCACACACACACACACATCTGTGTTTATATATTCAATAGACTCTTTTTTTTTTTTTTTTTTTTTTTTTTTTTTTTTTTTTTTTTTTTTTTTTTGTTTTTTTTTTTTTGTTTCTTTTTTTTGTTGTTTCTTTTTTTTTTGTTTCTTTTTTTTGTTGTTTCTTTTTTTTTGTTTTTTTTTTTTTTTGTTTCTTTTTTTGTTGTTTCTTTTTTTGTTGTTTCTTTTTTTTTTTTTTTTTTGTTTTTTTTTTTTTTTGTTTCTTTTTTTTTGTTTCTTTTTTTTGTTTCTTTTTTTTTGTTTCTTTTTTTTTGTTAAATGAGTTGCTACAAATTTTCATACCTTACTTTCAGTTTCACTCTGAATTCAATCAGATGCCAGAACAAAATAGTTTGATACAGTAATTTCTGAAAGCTTGTAGAGATCAGGATTTTAAATGCTTTAAAGGTGATTTTAAAATCATTGATCTGTATTAGACTTTATGGTCCTCTCTTTGATAATTGACAGGGGTTAGTTGCACTATTGTGTGTTTGTTTTGTATATATTTTCATTGCATGCATTTTAACTTTTTCTTTTTTTTTTCTCCCCAAAGTTTGATGAAAAGGTGATTGCTGAGCGAATATTTCGTGGAAAAAAGGAGTCCTATCCATTTAGCATTAAAGAATTCTTTGTCAAAGATCGACTTGGTAAGTAAAAAAAAAAAAAAAAATTTTTTTTCATTAGATTTGTTTGTGGAAGTGTACATAAAGTTTGTAAAGAAAAATGCAATGTTGACATTTCTTTGATAAATTTTAGTCATCTTATGAAAAAATAAAATTTTGTTTGTGTATAAAAAAAAAAAAAAATGGGGGGGTAAAATTATTGATTCTTTTTATAATTGAGTGCCTATTATAGTTTAAGATTTTTAGAAAACAAAAATGGCTGCTTGCGTGAAGCTAAAACTGCTTTGTATTTTTATAGAGAGAATTCATAAAATTACAAATATCATTATTTCAGTGTTTTATCTGTATAGAAAGTGCAATATCATGCTGTAAATGAAAATAAGTGTACATTTGGTACATTAAAACAATTTTTTAGGAATTTGTAAATACTGCTTCCCAAAAACAATAAAGATTTTTGAGAAAGACAACTGTTCAAAGATTTTCATTTTTTTTTTTTCTTTTGTAAATTCAACTGAAATGAATTGAGGAAGAGAATCAGTTATAAGCTAATTAAATGAAATTTTGAAACAGATGGATTTTTAGCCTTTCAGTTCTTTTAAACTAGCAATTTTAAAATTAATATTATAATTGTTTTGTTCAATTTGTTTTAATCAATTCTTAATTTACTTAGAGTAAAATGGAAACACATTTCAAATTTTTCATTTCTTTGAGTTTTATTTTTTATCCTCATTGCAAATGTTCAAATTTTGTCTGTTTATCTCTTAGCCTCTCACCATGAAGCCATGATGAAACCTTTCATCAATGAATCAATAAACAAAGAAGAAATTCTGGTAAGTAGATTTTATTATTATTATTAATAATAATGACTTTAAAATAGATTACTACAGCCATGTTTATAAATGAAGAAAATGAAATAATCTATTTAAACACCACTCACTAGAATCTCCAATATTATTAACCCTAGAACACTAACCATCAATTAAAGTTACACCACTACTAACCATGGGTATATCATACCTAATTTTGAAAATATTAAAAAAAATATTAAATATAAATCTTTATTTGAAATATTTTACATGCAGGCATTTCAAACTTTGTACTTTGAGTTAACATTAATAGGAACTGAAAAACATTGTTTAGGTAAGAAAATCAGGCATTGAAAATAGTAATTAAAAATAGGAAAATTTGCACTGGGTACTATATACCCATGGTTAGTGTTCTAGGGTTAAAATCTTGATTTGGCCACATTATTCTATGTTGACTAGTATCTTTTCTTATTTTTGTTTCTTTTTATTACTTTACAGCTCTCAGACAGTGATTCAATGAACATCTGTAAGCATTGTTAATAAAAGTACTCGTCAAAAGTGAATAACTGACAATGCTATACAAGAAATTTGATTAATTTTTTTTCTTTCTCTTTAGCTTAAAAAAAATACTTCCTTGTTTATTATAAAAATCTGTTTTTCTCTTATTTCTTCTTTATCCTATTGTCAGTTGCTGAAAAAATAAGTCTTTTTTTTTTTTTTCTAGAAAAGAAAACTCCTGTAAAATACAATTTTTGTGGCACTCTCTACAAATTAGAACCTAAATTTATGTAATATAAATGAAACATTGGCTTATATAAAACTAGTTCTTACCCATGAAAAAAATCTCACCTTATTTGTATTAAATGACATATTTTTACAAAGTGATATATGTATTTACTGCTAGACTTTCATATATATTCATTTTTACGTATATTCATTAATATCCAAGATACTTGTGTCCCATGTGTCAGAATGTAGTATCTTTATACCGAGAAATTTCATGGTCATTTTAAAACCTATAAGGATTATGCAGGTTGTTTCCATTTCTAGTGTTTCTACCATTTCTCTTAAAGGAGGAGAGTAAAGGTTAATTCCTGCAAATTGTTTTCCATTCACAATTGAATGTTCAGAATATATATATTTTTTTAACTTGAATTTTGTTCTAAACTGTAAAAGCTTAAAAGAAAAAGACTTAACAATTTACCAAGAAGCTATTGTATGTAATTGTCTGTTATTAATATTTACTAAACTGATCTTATTTTCTTTTTATCTATACTACAGTATTCAACTCCTGTAATGAAATATGACCGACATGGCTACAAGTCACGTAATCGGATCTTGATAGTGTCTGACCAAGCGCTCTATGTACTGAATGAAAAAGATTTCAAAGTGAAAGATAAGATAACCTATTCCCAGTTGAAACGTAAGTGTTATTTTCATTTTTATGACGTATTTCAGTCCTGAAAATCTTAAGTTATAAACAAAGATAACATTAAAATGCTAGCAAATTATCGATGGAAGTGAAACAATGAAACAAATTTAATATTTTTCTAATGTGAGTGAAAAGAAAAAAAAATCCTTTGAAACTATGAATACAATATAGAATAATTGATGCATATATTTCCAAATTCTTTAACAGGCAAATTAGTCAATAGAATTTCATAGCTTTGATTATTTGATTCCTGAATTTCAGTTTTGAAAACTTGGCATCTTCTTTTCTATGACTTGGGATGTCTGCTTTAAACTTTCATCAGAAAATACATAAAATACAAGATTCATAATGTATAAAGGAAAAAGACGAGGAAAACTGTAGTTTTAGCCAACACATTTCATCCAATGTAAACTTTTTCAAGGCAAAAAGCAAAATGAATTTATTCAAACAAACTATCTATAAACAACAAAATGTCATTAGCAACTAGAAGAATTTATAAACACTATTATATATATTCATTGGGTCAACTGGAATATTATGTCAATTACTTTGAAGAGAATATTTTCAAATTTAGAAATATTGTTTGTATTGTTGTGTTGACAGATTCAACTGTTTTCTTTTGATTTCTTGATATATTTGTTGTGTACGTTGGCTTGGGAGAGTAGCAATTCTTTTAGGAAAGGTGATATTGGGGGAAAAAGTCTGGACATAGATTAATATTTGGATAATTTTCAATGGTGGCAATCTCAAGGATTTTCCTTCTGAGTGAATTATTTTCTTTTTTTATGAGTGTACCATTTATAAAATCAAAATTATGGTTGAATTTATTGCTATGTATGAGCAATGCATTTGTTAAATTGTTATTTATGAGGTCTCTTTTGTGCTCATAAAAGTAATTATCAAAGTATTTGTTGGTTACCTACCAGTATATTTAAGAATGAATTTAAAATAGGCAAGTCCTCAGACATAAAATTAAAAAAAAAACTTTCTCCAAATAAATTCTGATGAATAAGAAAAAAGAATGAAGTGGCAGATTAACAAAATTATAATGAATGTATTTGTTATTTACACTCAGCCTATTGACTCATGAAATCCATGACAAAGTAATTGTGAGTTCAATCCCTGGGCTGGGTAGTACAAACTTAGACATTGTGAAAATAGGGTAGGCAGTAACTGAGCAGTACTAAATAAAGAACTTAGACAAGATTACCTTGGACTTGGTCAACTGAAGAGAATCTATCCCTGTAGATTAAATAATGAGTTCCATTCAAAATTCTCTGAACATTACTCAGATCAATCAGCACCTGATGAAGGCCAGAAGGTACCTTGACTGAAACATCATTGTGACAACAAAAATGAGGACAATAGTTTGAGTGTAAATGTAAATAAGTCAATGCCAAAAATTCCAGCAGAAAATAATGTCAAATAGCTTGTGATTCAACACACAAGTGTTGACACACCTGAAGATCTATGTCTATCCATGTAACACGTTTCTGTAATTTCCTTGCAGGTGTCATGGTAAGCCCTTTGACAGATGGAATATTTGTTGCCATTGTATCAACTGAAGAGAATGGTACCAAGGTATTTAACAAAATTCTTTGTTTTAATTTTTCCTTATGACATGATATAACAAAAATAAATCCTCTTTAATAGTAACTTGCCTACAGTTATATCATGTAAAAAACATCAGTTCTTATCAGATCCCCAAAGATAATTGAGCTTGGTTAGTACCTAGATGGGTGAACGCTTAGGAATACTAGGTACTGGATGTGTTGGTGGTGTAGTGGATGGTGGTTCAAAATGAGAAACTGGAGAGCAAAGTTCAAATTCCAGTTAGGTCCGTTATATTCACTTACATGCAAGTACGCTTGATGGATCATGATTTGAAAAGACATAATCACTCAATATCTGTCTATATTTCTGAGATGAGGTATTATGTACATTATTTACATTATTCAGACTATTGTCCTCATCTTTGTCGCCATATTTATTACAATGTTTCGGACGGTGTACACTCCGGCCTTCATCAGGTGGTTGGAATGTCAAACTGAACCCTTTATTTCACTCACTGGGGTAGACTGTTCTAGTTCCATGTGCCATGTTTTAATGGATGTCAGTTATCAGTTATCTCCTGTTAATTTCCCTCTGAAAGTTCTCCACTACCTTAACCAGGTATTGAACTCGCACTCTTTGGGTCCTCACTGGATCTAACCAACGCCTTTATCCACTGTGCTATGTGTCCTCAATACCCGGTTAAGGCAGTGGAGAACTTTCAGAGGGAAATTAGTAGGAGATAACTGATAACTGACATCCATTAAACATGGCATGTGGAACTAGAACAGTCTACCCCAGTGAGCGAAATAAAGGGTTCAGTTCGACATTTCAACCACCTGAAGAAGGCCAGAGTGTACAACAGCTGAAATGTTGTAATAAATATGACAACAAAGATGAGGGCAATAATCTGAATAATCTAAATAGTGTAAATACCTCATCTCAGAAACATAGACAGATACCGAAGAAGGCTTGAGCATACAATGGCCAAAACATTGTAATAAATATGGCGACAAAGATGAGGACAATAATCCGAATAATGTAAATGATCACTCAAGCGTGTCAAATCCATCCCTACCAACACACATTGGGTTAGCATGGTAGAGTAATGACATATTCCTCATGATTTGGGGAATGACTCATAATTGATACAACAATAGTTAATAAAAATGAACACGCTACCACTCCTGTCTAAATAATTAGATTTCTCTGTATCCTTGGAAACAAGAAATTATGAATTATGTGTGCATTTAAAACTCAGTAAATTTTAAAATAAGTTATTCCAAAATTCACTTGAAGATGAAACGGAACTAATGCTTTTAATTTAATTATATTTAATTATATAATTAAATTTGAAGTTTTTAGCTTCGGTTTTTGAAACATGGTAATTCCCGTGTAGTGAAGAAATCAAATTTTAAATCTGTTAATTTATAATATATATATTATAATAATAAGGAACTCAAAATGAGAAAAATACATATAAATTATTTACTAGCATAATGACAGAACTTATAAAACAAGTAGATGTTTTTTTATCAAAATGATAAACAGACCCAGAAAAATATAAAGTAAATGATTCTAACAAGATACGATGCAACCTCAGTTCTTGAATGTCTCACATGTTGAACAAATCTGTTTTCGAACAGAAAATTCGAGATGAAAATGCCTTGGCTATGGAATAAAATTTCAGTTCTCAAACAACATTGCCGAACATAGTTAACCTAAACAGAATAATTTGAGTCGATCACCATGTTGTATACATTCATTTGTTGTGGCGTGCTTTTCTTTTCCAATTTTATTGTACTGTAACTTTTTTCTCTACATTGATTCCTACTGAAAAAATAGTTTCGATTTACGAAGAGCCTTCAGGAACAAATTAAATTCGTCAACCTAGGTTCCCCTGTATTTGAGTAAATTTAATGGCCTCAATATATTGTTACCTGAAATGATAAGTAATGAATGATTAGATCCAGCTTCATCCCCCTCACATGTAAATATGAACATAAGATGCCAATTTGACAAAATAAGTTGAATATATTTACTTCAGGATCAAAAATGTGGTTTCTACTTTTGTAACTTTGTTAATCCAGCACTGATCTTCATAAATGAACAAATTGATAAATCATTTGCTTATTGCCTGATTTGAAAATACAAAGAAACTAATACATTAGAAAAAAAACAAAAAAAAACACATTAAATTCAACTAAAAGGGAAATATGTTGAAATAAAGAAAGCTGTGTCAAAGAATGAAATAGAAAAGTCTCTTATCGGGTTGACCCAATTCTCTGTTACAAATACATAGATGATTTTTTTTTTATATCGCATTTTAATGTTTATACCTCACAATTTTTCTAGAATAAACACACACACATATATATATATATATTCCGATTTCTTTTTGAATTTGTAGGTCTGATGATTTGGATTGTGATTACGATTCCAATGTAATAAATTATAACCATGGAATATTAGTGTTTGACAATAATTCTTTAGAAAAAAATCTGAGTTTAAACTGTTTAAAAACAAAAAATGTATGCGTAAACAGAATAGAAACCTGTTCATATAGACACTTCAAATGACACCTCAAAATATCTAAATACTAATAAAGGTTGCTCTACTAATGTAGAAAAATGAAGTTGTAGCATAATTTTAGTTGCATTAGTTTGTCAAAATTAGTTTGTTTTTTATGTGTGTATAGTAAAATTTAAAAACTATAAAAATGATTATTTTTTTATTTATTTTTTGCTTATACGCATCATGTTGTAATTGTTTGGTTTGTATCTGTCATGTATGCCTAACCATCATTCACTTCTCTCTTCACTGCTTCACTTACCCACCTCAGTCAGGAGGGGACGATGATGACCCAGACTACGACAAGGTAAAAATAAACCAAAAAAAGTCTGCAATGTTGTAAGAAAAGAAAATTGCTAAGGAAAGATTTGATTAATGACATTTGTCTTATAGGCTACTTTTTTTTTCTCTTTTTTTTTTTTTTCATAAATCTCTCAGGAACATTCATGTTTTCATTCTGCCAGACATTTAGACATTTTTCTTTTTTAAAATTTAGATTTCACAATAATGCCATAAATATGGGTTAAAATTAGTTAAATCTTAACCATTGGATGTTCACAGGAGACTCTTTTAACAATATTTAAATTTGCAATTTACTAAAACTTGAAGTGAATTATGCAGATTTCTCTAGCAAAAGTAAAGATATTTTCTAAAAAAAGAAAAAAAATCACTTTTTCTGTGACACTGTCTTGAATTCATAAATATCAAAGAAACTTCACTTTTCCTTAAATACTATAAATACAAAGAAAAAGAAGACATTACTGTAAACTTTTTGCTTCTGCATTTTATATGCAATGCAATATGCAGGTAATGTAACACTGGTTCAGAAAGAGAAATTTCTAAGCTATGTTCTAATTCTGGTCAGGTTTGTTGCATTCATTTGTGTATAAATACATCTCTTCTCCCAGTTATGGGTTAAATAGCAGGGAAGTCTCTGCACTTTAGCTTTGATTGGCAACCAGTCTAGGAGAAGAACAGCTGGGAATTCAAAACTATATAGCCCTGGTGAGGTGCATAATATTACAGCCATTGAAAAGATTATGGCATTCCCAATTAACTGTGTGAATTATGGTCATATGTTGAAACACCAGTTCTTGTCTGATCACCGAAGTTAAGCAATGTTGAACCAGGTCAGTATCTTGATGGGTGACCACTTAGGAATGCCAGGTGCAGTAATCATAGATGTCCAGGTGGTATAATAGGTAACAGCTCCAAATTAGAGATTTGAAGAACCAATTTCCAATTCTAGTCAAGTTTATAATATTCACTTATACACAAATACCATGAGGAAAGGGTTGAATCCACTTCTTCCTCCAGCTATGGGTTAATTAGTAGAATTTATATCAGTAAAATTCTTACAATCCAAAAATATTTTCTGGATTTAAATAACCTGAGAAAGGTTTATAAGCCATAAAAAAACAAAAAAACAATCCAAAGCTGTAGCATGAGTTTGTGGAATTTATGATCACAAGTGAAAATCAAATTAAAAAACATAATTGTACGTTATTTTCTGTAGATAAAATATTTTTTTACTATATAATAGTGGGTGAATTTTATCCCAGCTGAAAGGAACATTTTGAAAATTGAAAAGCTGTCATATTTTTATTTCTAATGTTTTTTTTTTTTTTTTTTTTTTTTTTTGTTTAATTACATAACTGACAAGAATGATATATCTTAGTTGACCAACATTTATTTTTTATTGTAAGAAATAAATTACAAAACCTCATCAGTTTCTACAAAGGCTACAATCTTTGAAATGGATTTTTAACAAGGTTCACATAATAAAGTGTAATGATGAACTAACATAGGTTAACAAGTCACTTGACTGAAACCAAATATTTTGGAACAATAACTTTATTTTGAAATTCATATCATTTACCTCATTTTTTGTAACTGGATTTCTTTAAGGAATTTCCTTAAACAAAAAATAACAATGTCAGCGAGCAAAATTAAAATAACTTTCAGGTTAAGCATCAATTTAATTTGTTTAATCTATTAACCCAGCAAGAAAATTTGATTGTCTAAAAGGTGGAGGTGCTTTGTTTTCCAACATAGAAATTAAAATTGGTGATGTCAGTTCAAATTTTGGCTAGGGCAGTTTGGATTTATTTTGTACTAATGCTCTTTCAAAGCATTTTTTAAGTGATCCATTTTTAAGTCAGTAGATTATGTGCTTTTTTATTTTTCTTATCGCTTGGTTTTTATTTTTTTTTAATTTATGTTAAAATGTGAAAAAGAACCCAAATACTTTAATTTACTCTAATGTTCATAAACTCTTGACAAACCTGGATAAACATACCCACAATAAGACATAGTGTGAAAAGGACAGTTTTTCATATGACACCATTTTTCTTTTTTTAACTATCTTCCCTCTTCAGCAATGTTTATTGATCTAAAAGGCAATGATTAGAATTGGAATAAAACTTAAACATATGAAAGTGAAATTATACATTTTTTGTTCTTGAGAATTGACAACAAAAATATTGTTTATTTACAAGAATAATTTTATATTTACAACATTCTAAAACCTAATACAATTAGAAATGCAATGCAATATTTATCATTTACCAATTTATAAGAAAATGAATATGAAAACAATTTTTTTTCATTCATAAACTTACTAAATTTATTAAAATATAAGGAAATCCTTATTTACCATTTTATGACATTTGAATCAATTGGCAATTAACTGATGTTTTACCAAACATTCCAATAAATAATATAACCAGTGTTTATTATTTTTGTTGCCAATTCTCAGGAACAAAGAAAATGTATAAATTCATTTTCATGTGCTTAGATTTTATTAAAATTCTAATCATTGCTTTTTAAAAGCTAGAGTGAATGTCATTTAACAAAAAAAAGTGGTGTCGATGGAAAAATTTTTTACACTCTCTCTTTATCCATGTTTGCCAAATTCTTTAATTTTTAATTTAAAGACCTTAATTTTTCTAGTGAATGAAGATTGAAAAATGAATGTTCCTGTAATGTCTTACATATATGAGAGAGGTAGCCCATAGAGACACCCTGACAATGACAGAATTGCATGCAAAATATTTGGATATCAATGACAAATCCAACAGGTTTTACAGCTTATTTGTTTAAAATTCAAATATGGTGATGTATATAATTTCAGACTATAATTTAATGTTATAATTGTATAAAAATATCAAATAAAATCGATTTAGCAATGCAAGTGTGAATAACATAATTACCATATTTTTTGGTTTTTAAACCCCCCCCTCCCCATAAGCACATTCTTTTGGGGCATTGAATGACCCACAGAAACAATATCAAAGTTCCCAAAATTAGATTTCTCAATAGCAACAAGGGTTATATAAAAATGACACCTAAAGCTGCTTGAATATGTTGGACAGTTGCTTCTCACCAGTATTGTTTTGCAAATGACCATCTTTTAGTCGGATGGGGTACCTGCATACCACTTGGGTGTGTTCAGATTGTTGTAATAGAAAATTACCAAATTGATAACTTGGGAGAGTGTGGTCATTGAATTAGGAAGTAAGGTCCTCTAATATCACACCTGTAAATCTTTTGTTTGACAACATATGAAGGATGTGGTATACAACAGAATCCTCCCCCCAAAAAAAAAAAAAAAAAATAGTTCAAGATCTAAAGAATTTTCCTGAAGAGAAAGGATTAATAACACTTGAAATGTGTCAAAATTCTATTTAAGGTTTGTTTCTTTTCATGAAATATTGTAAATTTTCTTTGACAAACATTGTTGTTCTGTTGAAAAATAAAGAAATTTTACTTATTTTTCAACTTGTTAATAAGTCAAAGTATGCAGTAAGTATAAGTAGTGCTAATAAGACATAAGTTTAATTTTCTTTTTCTTTTAATTTGCCTTTCAAATGTTGTGGGGATACTTTATTTATACTTATATATATTTATGTTCATAATTCATATCAATAAGCTTATTTAATATCAACCACAATATTGAAATAAAAAGTAAAATTAAGGATATTAAACAGTGCTTAATCGATAGTAATATGAAAAAAGAACTATATTATGAATATCAAACATAAGAATTACATTCTAAAAGAATCCTGTATGAGCAGATTAGCTTTAGTTTGCATAGGGGAATTGATTTATAATGAATTTACATGGCAAACTGAACCCCCAGATTAACTTTTTGAAAATGTATATACTCTTTTCATATTTATAATCTAAAATGCTTAATCAACAGTAATAAGAAAAAAAGATTAAAAAAGAAACAAAATGATTATTTCTAGTCATAGTACCTATTATTATACAACTAGCATAATTTGTATTGCTTAATAATTCTGTATGATTTTAATAATAGTTTACTATTAAACAAAAGCATATTTAACTCGTTTGCTGGGTGGCAATACACCCTACCCAAATAAGACCTGTCCCTGCCCTACACACAAGCTACTAGTGGCCTGGGACTGCCAATGGCAATACTAGCAGTAAACACTAGTGGCGTGGCAGATTGGTTGCTTGTGTGTAGGGTGGCAAGCTTACTTTCCTGAAGTACTTCTTAGTCTCTTTTAGTTTTAAGGTTCTCCTTTTCATTCACTGCAGGCAATAGCACTAACTATAATGCAAAATACTTTCTTCATATTGTCATGTAATGTTTTATGATAATTAAGTATTATCATAATTTATACAGGCTTATCATAATTAAGAGTTATCATAATTTATACAGATTTGTATTGCTGCCACATGATGATTGCAGTATCCATTTAAATATCGAAAGTTTGATAAGCAAAGTTTCCTTAATACAATTCAAGGTTTTCTTTTTAAATTTATGACAAACTTTACACTAATACAATGTCAATCTGACTAGCTTTGTTTTAATTAGATAATAGAAAAGTATAAAAGCTTATCTATCAGACTTCAAGTTCTGCAGCTATACCATTCATCAGTGTAAGATAATTCTATAAAGATTTTTCTGATGTTGATGACTGGTATATTTCTGAAACTTTTGAAGGTTATTTTCATCTATTATTATTGCTCAGTTTTTTAATATTGAGCAATTTTACAAATATCTACTGGTCTTTTTAAATGTGTTAAACTCCAACAATTTACTGGGCTACATGTTTTGTTAGGCATTAACAATCTGTTATTGTTATTAGCTTTATTTTAATAAAAACTTTACTTTTTTTCCTTGGTATGTCTATATCTTTTGTATAGCTAAATCCAACCTATTTTCTTTTCTTTTCTTAATATAACTAGAAGTAATGATGTATTCTAGAATTTTCCAGTCTTAAAACAAGGTTGACCCCACCACAGAACTTAAACCGCCATGTTGGATAAATTTTTATCTGTAGATTAATATTAGACCTGATCTGTATAATTAGTATTAAATGAATGTGGGGGTGCTGAAAAATTCTTGGTATATCCACTTACCCAAATCCAAACTGGCATCAATTTTTTTTTCAAGCTGAGAACTTTTCAGCACCCTCCGCCTACATAAAATTATAAAATAATCATAAAATACATTGTATGATAAAACTGAATAGAACTAATATGTAATACAAAAAAAACTATGGATTATATAAATGTCTTTAGAAAAAGATAATTTATTATGGGAGAGTATGATATATAAAATTTTGGCAATGTTTACACTTTGTGCCAGCAAAAAAAAAAACTGTGTCAAAAGGACAGTTATTCCCTTCACGCTGCTATTACTTTATGCACTTTAGACTCCCTCGGCAATGTTTATTTATAATATTTTAAAAATATATGAACCAAGTACAATGTGATATTTATTATTTACATTTTATAAAGATTTATTATTTGTCATTTTATGAAGAAATAAATTATTTGAAAAAGTCTTTTTATTCAAAAATTTATAAAAAAAATTACAAAATTATCAAAATATGTAAACTAATTACAATGCAAGATTTATTATTTACCATTTTATAAATAATTATCAAAACAAGTTTCTTATTCAATCTCACAAACAGTATTTAATATCTTTGTTGTCAATTCTGAAGAATAAAGAAAATGTATAAATCCATTATCATATGTTTAAGTTTTACTAAAATTCTAATACTAGCTTTTTAAAAACAAACATGGGGGGTGAAGGGAGTTTACAGTAATAGCGGTGTCAAGGGAAGAAATTGTCCTTTTTGACACGCTTTTTTTTTTCTTTTTTTTTTTTGTTCAAATATTAAATATTGCCAATTTTTATATATCAGAACCATATATTGGGTAATTGAATTATTTTAGTATTTTAAAAAACAATATAAAATATGTACTAGTCATTCAAGTCGGAGTAGGATTAGGTTTTCAGTTCCTTAAATCTATTCCCACTCTATACTCTTAACACTTGTCCTTTCTTAACTCACACATTAACCCTCTACCTTGAGTGGTTCTTAAGCTTTGTATTGGATGAACATTAGTAAAAAAAAAATAAATAAAAATTTAAATAAAAAATTTCTGTTGTATCTTTTATTAAAGTTTAAATAATCCAGTAGTTTAAATAAATTTAACAAATATAATTTTGTTTTTAACTTATCAAATGACTTGTATAATATTGTATATTATGATAACATATTTGCTGTTGTATTTTTATGATGAATGTTGTTAGTCAGGACTGTTATCATATTTATTGACAGACTTGTGGCCTGATTTATTTTGACTGTTAACATGACTTAAGTGTTGTTTTTATTTTTCTCATCTTTCAACCAGTTCTAAGCATTATTCAATTCTGTGCTCACAAATTATGCATGTTTCTGTTTTCTTCATTAATGTTCCTTCTTCTAAACAATTTTTTAAAACTCTTTATAATTTTACTTTTAATTCTTTTGTCATAATTCATACAAGCCTCATTTTCATCTGAGCCTCATTTTCAATCATTAAAATTTATTGGTCATTTTTCTTTCTTATCAGTTGTTACCATGACAAGAATTTGAAAATTTAACTGTTTTTAAGTTGTTCAGCCTTGGTAAAAAAATTTTCCATTTTATAAGGAATTTTAAGTTCTAGATTTTAAAGAAAAGCTCCAAGACTTGTGACAAATTAAAATTTAACAAAAAATAGTTTAATTTGCAACTAAGTTCAGCTAAATCCTTAAATTGCTTTTATACTTGCTTATTCGCTTGACAAACAATGACTTGAATTTTAATCTCACTTTCAGTAGAATTCTATTTGAAAAATAGCTGTTTCATTGTGAGCATGCATGTATTTTCTAAACAAAATATTGTCTTGTGATGTGTGTGTATGACTCTGCATATACATGTAAGTATGCTTGTGTATGTACTTGTCAAGCTGTCTATATCTGTATGCCTAGTGATCTTGTGATAATAGGTGGATGCACGTTTCCGTGTTATTGACAATCTTTTATTCAAATAAATTCATAGCATTGTCATGAAAGTATTTTCTTTGGTTTTTCTAAGATCTCATACCATCTTTCAAATAAATTGTGTATTCTATGATGAAAGAACCATTTGATTTTAATGGATTCTTTTTATTTTTTAAATTTTTTTTTGTTTATTTTTATTTTTTCTAAGCACTGAGAAAACTGTATTTGATTACGTAAGATAAATGATTGTCTGGAGAATATATCCCTCTTTTTACTCCCTGATTGTTTGCCATGCCTCATTTGTAACATGGGTATGGGCCTTCACATGCAGCAAAATCCCCAGTCAACATCCTTGGCCACAAAAAGGCTTTTTCTTCCACTGAATCATTCAAACAAGCCAGTTGCTCATTATAACCTTGTCCAGTAGCACTTTGTTCAGAGTCAAACAATTCCTAATAAAGAATTCCCTTTGATTTCCATGAAGTATAGAGAAATTCTTCCCCACACCCATTTGATTCCATTTATGTTGAAACTTTGAAAACCTTTTCTCTTTCCTCTTAAATTGATTTTTCTGTGTCAATCTTTTTTCTTTCCTGTCAGTTTATGTAGAATCCATTTTCTTAGCTTATAAATATTTTCCCAAGACTTGGAATTGATTGGCTGATTTCACAAGCAATAAAGAGCTGAGTAAACTTAAGACACTTCTAAGATATTCTTAATATTTTGCAAATGATGGCTCTGAGGATTTTTGGATTATGTTAATATTCATTTTTATTTAAATGCATTAGTTATGTCTTCTTTATATTGCCTTATATGGGCATATGGCCAAGGGGTTAAAACATTCGCTTTCTGACCATAAGACCTCGAGGTGATCTCAGTGTGTGGCACCTTTTGGAAAGTGCTGGAAAACCAAACCACAGGTTGACCTAAGCCTTGTGAGTGAAATTGGGTAGACAGATCCCTTTGGGAGTTGTTGATGGTTGTGCTAGCACAGTCACAAGTCATCGTGACTGAGCATTAGAATGTGCTAGCTGTGTTCAGACTGCTGAGCACATTAGATAACACACTCTCTCCCAGAAACAGTAACTAAGCTCTGCTCAGCATAGTTGCAGTATAAACCACAGGTGAGCTCTGTGGGTGTTTGTTCACACACAAATATACCTGAGCAGGTGTCTTCAACAGAGATTACCTAGCCACCCTAGTAGACGGGTATCCTTGGATACAAGTGGCCAACCATCCCTATTGTTTATATATAAATGCATTAGTTATGTCTTGTTCATACAAATCTGGTATAAACCACATAAATTAGTTGCCATTCTCTTATTTTGTTTGCTGTTAAAATTCCTGGAATTTTCTTCATTGCCTCTATTGAAGATTATTACACACAATAAGTTTTGTTTCTGGTGTGCTTGATAAAAACAATCCTGAAATTAGCAGTAAAATTAAAAGAATCTCAAACATTTAAAATTGGATAAATCTGAAATAGTTGGCAAATATAATTAATCCTGATAGATTTCTTCAAAATTAATGATAATCTGTAATAAAGAACATTAATGTTTTCAGTATTTGTGTTCACTCCTGCATTATTAGATTTGCCATTTATTTACTTTTTCTGTTCAACCAACATTGATATTTTTTAATTTTTCTTTTCATATGTAAATTCTCTACATTGTGTTATATATAAACACACAGATACATGTGTGTGTTTTTCATTTTTCTTAAATTACTCTTGATCTATTGATGTTAACAAGTGTGAATATATAGTGATTTTTTTTCTTAACTTGTTTATATTCTAAGTACATGTTGTTAAGCAGCATTAATAATTCAAGGTTGTGTAAAAAAAAAAAAAATGAAATGACTTAACAAAAAAACAGATAACAATAGAAGCCTTTCCAAGTCAACCATTTTTCATCATCTCAGTGTGTGATCATGTGATCAAACATGTCCTTCCTCTACTCATGATTAGGGAGCATTTCTATCACATGCCAAAGATGTCACTGTCATTAACGGATTTGGTTTTTTTTTTTTTTTATATCTACTATTATTATTTTTTTTTTCTTTGTATATGACCTTGGAAAACTCTTTTTTTGTTTGGAAAGTGTATTTACAGTATGTTAAGGAAAAATTCAAACATTTTTGCATATTATGAATGACATAACATTATTGCATTCTTTTGGGAGAATTGAAAATAAAATTAAATCTTTAAGTGGTGATATAAACATAAAAATCACTTTGTTTTTGTTTTTTGTTTTTTTCATAAATTTTACTTCCAAAATAATCAGAAAAAGTTTATAGTTTTTCAGCACATCCATCATGCATAAAATTTGTTTAAAGACCAACAAAAGTTCTTAAACATTTTTTTTATTTATTTTGGACCATCTTCCTGGTTTATGGTAAAGACTTACAATTGCCCAAAGTCTCAGTACGTTTGGCCTTCATTATTTGTGCTTTATTAGTTTCATCTTTTTTCAAATTCAAATATTGTTTTTAAAAACAGTTTTGTTTTTTTTTAAGTTATGAAATGTATTTGTGCCTAAATTTGTTAATATATTATTGATATTGGAGTTTTTTTGTTTTTTTTTTAATATTAATGCATTAAGTATTTATTTGTTTTACATTTTGTTATATAATACAAACACTATCATGTATTGTAGTTCATGTTTTTGTACAAAATTCCCATTTTTCTTTTATTTAAAAGTTTTTATAACATCTGGGCAACATTTTCATGCTTATGAATGTATTTGCAATATTATTTTTTTTTCTTGTTGCTACTTTTTGGATTTTCTATGTCTGAATCAATTTGTTAGGTTTTTAAACCCTTTTCATGTACTTGCTCTCTGGCATATGCCAAAAAACAAAATGGCTCTTAATGTCTGTCTCTGCATCTGCCTTTGACCTTACTTTAAAAATTTTATGTTTTTTCTTTTGTTAGACTTTCTTTCAATCTAGTTTCCTCATCACAGTTGTTTCCTCCAAAGGATAATTCTTATAACACTTCTTAGAAATTCAGTTAAAAAAAACTGTTACTCCTACTTTTAATATTATAAGCATTTAAATCCGTAATATTAAACATGAAGACTAATTCTTACATTCAATTTCACCTTTTAAATATTTATAAGGTTTAAAGATTTATCACTCTATACTATTAGAATCTGCCAATTAATATTTCTATATAACTTAATATTGTTTTGATTTTATTTCAAATTTCAAATAGTTCTCTATAATTAGTTGCATTTGTTTTATAGAAATCAGGCTTTCCTTTCTCTTAAGTGCTGGTTTATTAATCCATGTTAATGGTTGTGGAAGTGTTCTTCCTACTGGTGCGTTCAAATGAAGATTGAAACTAAATAACCCCATACTTTTTTGAATTATCAAATGATGAAGTCTCTTTGCTCCAGTCAAAACATTCTTCAGGGAAATTCTACTCAAAAAATTATTCACCCTTGCCAACAAAGTTCTTGGGTTTTTCTTTTGAAACAAAACTTCTGTATATAACATTGAATTTTCAGTAACAGTTTTATTCAAGCTCTCAACTTTGAGAATCACAAATCCACTGAAATTATTAGTTGCAAGGAGGTTTTGGGACAACCAAAGGTGTTTTTAGCAATCCTAGAAAATTGATTGATTCAAGGGAGATAAGCCTATTTGTACCTGCCTTTCATTTGCATCAGCAGATATTGTATGTCACTCTCACTTATACTGTGAATAACCCAGACATCAACAAGATGGCATACTGGCAAAGTAGCAAAGTAACTCATAAATTTTTACCTCTTAATACATTTATTTGAAAACCAGAGGGCCTGTCTGTTGACAAAAAAAGCGTTTTGTTTTAAAAATTTGAGGGGAAAGTTTTTTTTTTTTTTTTCCTGTAAGGATTTTAAGTGAATAGTATTGAAATGTTTTTAGTCATCAGATAACTTTGAATGACTAGTTTGGTCTATCAGCAAAAAAATGAGGTGGGGCAATGCAGAAAGGGTTGGGGATTTACTTAGTTATGAATGGTTTAATATCCACTGGAGTAAAGCTTGCTATAGACTTTCATCTACTTTTAGGTGATTTCATATTGTAACTAATTAACCTTTCTCTCTCTTCTTTCTTTCTTTTCTCTCTCTCTTCTTTCTTTCTTTTCTCTCTCTCTTCTTTCTTTCTCTTTTTTCTTTCTTTCTCTCTCTCTTTCTTTCCTCTCTCTCTTCTTTCTTTCTTTTCTCTCTCTCTTCTTTCTTTCTTTTCTCTCTCTCTTCTTTCTTTCTTTTCTCTCTCTCTTCTTTCTTTCTTTTCTCTCTCTCTTCTTTCTTTCTTTTCTCTCTCTCTTCTTTCTTTCTTTTCTCTCTCTCTCTCTTTCTTTTCTCTCTCTCTTCTTTCTTTCTTTTCTCTCTCTCTTCTTTCTTTCTTTTCTCTCTCTCTTCTTTCTTTCTTTTCTCTCTCTCTTCTTTCTTTCTTTTCTCTCTCTCTTCTTTCTTTCTTTTCTCTCTCTCTTCTTTCTTTCTTTTCTCTCTCTCTTCTCTCTTTCTTTTCTCTTTCTTTTCTCTCTTTCTTTTCTCTTTCTTTTCTCTCTCTCTTCTCTCTTTCTTTCTCTCTCTTCTTTCTTTCTTTTCTCTCTCTTCTTTCTTTCTTTTCTTTCTTTCTTTTCTCTCTCTCTTCTTTCTTTCTTCTCTCTCTCTTCTTTCTTTCTCTTCTCTTTCTTTTCTTTCTTTTCTCTCTCTCTCTCTTCTTTCTTTCTTTTCTCTCTCTCTCTCTCTTCTTTCTTTCTTTTCTCTCTCTCTCTCTCTTCTTTCTTTCTTTTCTCTCTCTCTCTCTCTTCTTTCTTTCTTTTCTCTCTCTCTCTCTTCTTTCTTTCTTTTCTCTCTCTCTCTCTCTTCTTTCTTTCTTTTCTCTCTCTCTCTCTCTTCTTTCTTTCTTTTCTCTCTCTCTCTCTCTTCTTTCTTTCTTTTCTCTCTCTCTCATCTCTGCTAGATGCAACCATCTGTTTTATTCTAATCATTTCTCTTCTCACCTTTGGGACACCTTTCTGATTTCTTTCTTCCCTGCAAACTACAATCTTCAAAAATTTAAATGCAATGCCAATTGCCATCTTGTCTTCCTGAATCTCATTCTTTTATTGTCTTTTCTCCTCACAAAAGTCTTCTCCATCTCTTTCACCCATGTGTCCTAGTGGTATTATTACCTTGCTTGGGGTGAAATGATTAAAAAAAAAAAAAAATCAACAAACACATTTGGAAAGCATTCATAAACCAACATAATAAATCTAAACCTTTTATCTCTGACTTCATCTCACTCATTCACTTTGTCCATCAATCTATATTTCTCTTCCTTTCATATGGATATTTACTCGACCCCCCCCCAACTAAATCAGGTTGTGACACAAGGTCAGTTTGTAATGTGGGTACCCAACTGTCTTCACTTGGGCCAGCTGGTCTTAGCTGGTCCGAGCTAGTCATAGCTGGTCCAAACTGGTCATAGCCAGTCCAAGTTAGTCATAGCCGTGATACCTGGCACAGGGACGGAGCCCTGTTTCATATGTAACCATATTCATTTTTATTCACTTAAATGATCTTCATTAATGACACCTGTGTGGCTGATGAGGAATTCTCAAGTAAATATCCCTAGCATCTGATATTCTGCAGTAAAAATCTTATTTTTATTATTAATAGCAAAAAAAGTAAACTTTATTATATATTGGTCATATCTGAAAGAATAGTTACAGGATACAACACTATTCAGTCATAATAAAATTTTTTAAAATTCTAAAATTGAGACAATATTTGAAATAACAACTTTAATCTACAGTGTATGTCTTATAATAACAAGTATCTGCTCATGATATGGGGAAAAAATCTTTTAGAATCTGGGTACAAGAAATATCCACCCCACTATTTTTTGTTTGTACTTGTAATAGCCTTTGATTTGCAATGTTTTTTATTTCTTTGTTTTTTTCCTTCCAGAATCTTCTCCCAAATTGCATCAGTTGAATACTCTAATAAATGGTTATCTTCTAACCATAATCATTTTCTTTCAGCTTTCTAAGATAAATGCAAATCTTTACACTATTTATATTTGGTCTATTGTCCTCATCTTTGTTGTTGTTATCACAGTGTTTTGGCCATTGTGTCTTCTTACTTTCCTCAGGTGTATATCAATCCTGGGTAACCTACAAGGAATTCCTAACTTAACCCTTTATTTAATCTGTCCTGGCTATGACAATAAACTACATCCGCTTCCTGGGTAAAACGATAAACTACGTCCAGCAGCAAGGCCTCTGATCAGGAAGTTTTGAAAAGTGTGTAATCACCTCTTAATTGCTTAATAGTTCCCAGGTTCACACTGACTCAGGGTGGTAGCACCTGTTAGGGTCCCAGCTATGGGCAAATAGTTGACCCCACAACCTGACTCAAAACACTATGAAATTGTAAAAATAGATTTTAATGCTAGAAATACTTTAAAAAAAAAATTAGTATCTGCAATAAATATTTGAAAAAAGAAAATATTACCAGAATTAAAAATCTTGTCAGTATTAAATAACCCATTGAGGTTAATATGCCACAAAACAAAACAAACCAAACTATACATTTTTTTAAAAATATTACCAGCTATACATTTTTGAAAAAAAAAAAAAGGAAATTTTGTCGGCATTAAATAACCCATTGTGGTTGATATGCTGTAAAACAAACCAAACCTTTATTTAATCCCCCCACCAGGTGGACTGTTCATGTCTAGGGTTATCTTGTCTAGTTCTTATGTTATTTAGCATTGTTCCCTTATTGCTTGCCCATTTTCACTGAGTGCAAGTACACACTGCCTGACCGAGGGATTGAATTCTCACCCACTGTCACCAAATCCCCAAACCAATGCTTTTATCCGCACAACCATTGGCAGTGTGTAGTTGCACTCAGTGGAAACGAGCAAGTAATAACTGAACAGTATGAAATGAAATAAGAATTAAATATTAATATCCCTAGACATGAACAGTGGAACAAGAACAGTCTACCTGCGGATATTAAATAAAGGGCTCAGTTCATCATTCCCTGTAAGTTACCCAGAGGAAGGATAGAGAGTATAATGTCCGAAACGTTGTGATAAAAACAACAAAGATGAAGACAATAGTCCAAACATAAATAGTGTAAATAACTCCTCATCCCAGAAATTAAGACAAAAATGAAAATATGCATTTTTAAAGCAAATAATATTGATTTTACACATTTTAAAGCTTTAAATTGTTCTCTCTACACCCCACCAAATCCTTATACATGCAGATCAAAATAAATAGAAACCTTGAAACCTTTCTTACCTAAAGGATTAATGAATATTATTTGACTTAAAATTTGGATTTTCATGTATTGAACTTAGTAAATCTACTTTTGTAGAATATTCAATCAGTGGCTCATTTCCTTCCTGGGTAAGACAATAAACTACATCCAACAGCAAGGTCTCTGATCAAGAAGTTTTAAGGAGTGTGGTAGCACCTGTTAAGGTTCCAGCTATAGGAAAATAGTTAACACTTAAACTGGGGTTAAAATACTATGAAAGTGTAAAAATAGGTTTTAGTACCAGAAATACATTTTTGTAAAAAAAATAAACAGAAATACATTACCAGTAAAAAAAAAAAAAAAATTTTCAAGAAATAAAATATTACCAGCTATACATTTTTTTTGAAAAAAGTATTGACAGCAATAGATTTTTGAAGGAAAAAATATTACCAGCAATAAATTTTTGGAAAAAAAAAAATTACAAGCAATAAAAAATTTTGTCGGCATTAAATAACCCACTGAGGTTGATATGCCATAAAACAAACAAAACCAGTGGCTCATTTAAAGTCTGAGCTCTTTTCAAAGATTTTAAAAATATTTTCTTACTTTCATTATTTCATTATGGTCAGAGACAAATTTGACCATGTGAGTCATTTAATAGTGCTTCAAACTTACTGGCCTCCATTTTTATTCTTCCCTGTACCAATCCTCATTGAAAAGAATGTCGTCATCATCCGTTGTTGTATAGCCATCAGTAAATATTGGGCAAGTATGTTTGTACAGTAAGACTACTCACAAGTGGAACTTTGAATTTTGTTGTGATTTGCCACTGTATTATTTTATTGCTGCACTGGCCCCGACATATTTTAGAATTTGAATCTGAGAATTCCTTTGCTTTTCAACTACACAAAGTAAATGAGTGTGTAGTTATTTCTTTGTAGCAGGCAGAATGAGTATATTTTTATCAAATTGAGTAAAATAATGCCATCTATTTATATCAGTCTGTAGGCACACATATATATATATATATATATATATATATATATATATATATATATATATCAAGAGTAGAAATAAACTTTTTTTAAACTAATTCAGTAAAATAACAGATTTAATTATGTGTGAGATATGTGTAACTGGTCCCAGAAATATCTTTCCAAAACTATAATATATATATATATATATATATATAGTTTTGAAAAAGATATTTCTGGGACCAGTGCACGCATATCTCTCACACAAATAAATCCTGCTTGTTAGTAGCAGTGAACTACAGGAATGAATGACTTTTTGAAGAAAATGAATTTTATCTGTAGTTTTCATTTTTTTTTTTTTTTTTATCATTAATTTTATACACCCAACACCATTTTCTTTAAAATTGCAAAGTTTGTTGATATAAGGTACTGTTATAATGTAGTACATGTAACTCTGAGAGAAAATGACATAATCGAGATGTTGACATTACACACTACTTCAAACAAAAGGTTAGGAAGGAAACCTCCAATACCGAATAAAATTGAGAAATGTATTTTCCTGGAAACTTCTTTTCAGAGAAAGATATTATAAATTTAAATCAACAATAGCACTGGCTTGTCAATCAATGAATGTGGAAGATTTCCTTATAAGTAATTGTCTAATATTACCATTACTATAGAAATTTACATTTAATATATTACTATAGAAATTTCATTTAATATTACCATTACTATATAACCATTTATTTTACATCTAATATTACCATTACTATAGAAATTTACATTTAATATTTACCATTACTATAGAAATTTACATTTAATATTACCATTACTATAGAAATTTACATCGATATTACCATTACTATAGAAATTTACATTTAATATTACCATTACTATAGAAATTTACATTTAATATTACCATTACTATAGAAATTTACATCGAATATTACCATTACTATAGAAATTTACATCTAATATTACCATTACTATAGTTTAAAAGAAAGAATATAGAAATTTTTAATATTACCATTACTATAGTTTAAAAGAAAGAATTAGATTTTGCTTAATGTTTAGAGACCCACAAAAGGTGCTTTTTTTTTTTCTTTATCTTTCATACATATTAGTATTATTAAGTAGTCTGTTTTTAATCTCATAAAAAGATTCTATTTTAAGTTGTCCTCTGGTTACAAGCCAGAAATATTCCCCACCCCCCCGATCATCAGGCTCATTTATAATTGTTACATGCAGGTAAGAGTACAGAACCTGAAAGCCATGAATAAAATAAAAATACCAGAGGAAAAAATATTGTCAAACCAACATTTTTTTTTTTTTTTTTTTCCTAATTAATAATTGAATTTTATTTTCTTGACAGGGAGACTTGATCCTACAGAGTGATTACTTAATTGAAGCTTTAACAAAAATTGTCATTGCAAGCAATAAAAGTGATTTGATAACAATTGCTGATGGAGACAGGTCTTTTTTTTCTTTTGTAAATATTGTTTTTCAAAGATTTTAATTTCAAGATGTTTGCTTCTTTTTTTTTTTTTTTCTTTCGAACATGCAATTTTTTTCTTTTTCTTTTTTTCTTCTTTTCTTTCTTTTTTCTTTTTTTTTTTTTTTTTTTTTTTTTTTTCTTTTTTTTTCTTCTTCTTTTTTTTTCTTTTTTTTTTTTTTTTTTTTTTTTTTTCTTTTTTTTACTTCTTTTTTTTTCTTTTTTTTTTTTTCTTTCTTCTTCTTTTTTTTTTTCTTTTTTCTTTCTTCTTCTTTTCTTTTTTTTTTTTTTTTCTTTTTTTTTTTCTTTTTTTCTTTCTTCTTTTCTTCTTTTTTTCTTCTTCTTCTTCTTTCTTTTTCTTCTTCTTTTTTTCTTTCTTCTTCTTCTTTTTTTTCTTTTTCTTTTCTTTTTTTTCTTTCTTCTTTTTTTCTTTTTCTTTTTCTTTTCTTTTTCTTTCTTTTCTTTTTTTCTTCTTCTTTTTTTTTCTTTTCTTTTTTTCTTTCTTCTTCTTCTTTCTTTTTTCTTCTTTTTTTTTTCTTCTTTTTTCTTTCTTCGTTTTTTTTCTTCTTTCTTCTTTTTTTTCTTTCTTCTTCTTTTTTTTTTCTTTTTTTTTTCTTTTTTCTTTTTTCTTTTTTCTTCTTTTCTTTTTTCTTTTTTTTTTCTTCTTCTTTTCTTTTTCTTTTCTTTCTTTTCTTTTTCTTTCTTCTTCTTCTTCTTTTCTTTTTTCTTCTTCTTCTTTCTTTCTTCTAATCTGTGAAAAGTGACAAATAACTTACACTCTCAGTCAAGTAGAAATTCTGAAGTAGATGTTGGTGAATAGTAAATAAATCAATGCAAAATATTAAATAGGTTCAATGTTTTTTTTTTTTTTTTTTTTTTTAATTAGTAAAGTAAGCAATGATAAAATGCAACTCTGAAATTTTTTTCCTGAATTATTGAACCTTTTTATTTGACAGCAAATGATTTGACTTTGATGCAGAAAAAAATGTTATTTAATAAGCTTGTTCTGCATGTTACCCGTTACAGAATCTCTTGTTTTGCCTGACTAAATTTAATTATCTCTTCATGAATCACTAATATTATGTTGGAAAGAAAATCCTGTCACATTCGACGAGGGAAAAGAAATGTTCTTCCTTGGTCTTTAATTGATAGATTTATTCAATGATATTTCTTCTCACTTTTATAAGTTTCATCTGTGACAAATTGTTGATCCCTTGTTTGTAAAAATCTTAAGATTTTAATGTAAAGTAACATAAGTTTTAAACTCTTCACAAACTGTTTTCTCTTTCACCCGCCTAAAATGTTGCTCAGATCTGAAAGCTTTGTAGTCAGATGGGACAATGAGTGAGGATGAGAAAAAAAAAATTTATTTACTGCCATAATCTTATCATGCATGATTCGAGCCGTACGTGCCTTCCTATTATTGAGGGAAAGCAATACACCTTTACATTAATGGGTGCTTTCTCTGAAAATTTGTGTGCTTCTGATTGAGAGCAATAATTCTTAACATTAACGGTTTCATTTTGGTTTAGCACTTTGTGATAGACAACACTTTTCATATCCTGCTAAATGGAGCAAAACCTTTTTTTCCGATGTAGTCCCGTATTGAGGATAGATTCTCTCTTTTCTCAGTGTGTACTAACCACTGTCATTTCCAATGGATGTTATTATAAAAAAAAAAACAACTTTTTATCCCTGGTGATGATTCTATTCAGGGAATGATTTTGTAGAAAATCAACTCTTCAGTGATGCGTATTCGTCAACTTTTTGATTAAGCTGAAAAGCAGTCCATTGACCAAGTTTACCAGATGACCAGTCCATTGACCAAGTTTACCAGATGACCAGTCCATTGACCAAGTTTACTTTTTCAAATTTATGAAAGCATTTTATGATCAAAATATGATTTGTACTGAACTGTTTTACCCATGTGATATGTAGTTTACTTAGGTTTTCTTTTTTTTTTTTTTAATTTTATTTTTCAACTACAGTTTGCAGAAGCTCAATATGGACAGAACTTGGTTTTTCAAATCAAGAGGAATATGAGATGGGAAAACATCCAAACAATCTCTAACCTTCATGCCTACAAAAAAAATCTTTATTTCTATTTGTCTCTCTTTTTAGAATTAACTGATTTACTTTAATCCCCATTAAACCATCTTGTTGTCATTTAAGACAATGTCACTCAGTTATCTTAATGAGACTACAAAACTTTCTTTTTCATCTATCATCAATAACCTTATATGACGAGCTGACATTCTTGCAAATAAAAAGGAAATGAGTCATACCACATCCCCAATATCAATAGAAGTACATCTCCCTCCCCTCTCTTCAATAGCCATTGGTACTGTGCATAGATGTTGCCATACTTGAATACTAAGGTACAGATTTCTCCCCATCCCTGGTGTGATGATAAACTATATATGCGTTCTGGGTAAAATGACAAACTACATCTGACAGCAAAGCCTCTGATCAGGAGGTTTTGAGGAGTGTGGAACCACCTCTTAATTGTTGGTGTTCCCAGGTCCACCATAACCTGGAGTGGCAGCACCTGTCAGGGTCCCAGCTATAAAATAGTTAAAAAAAACCCAAAGGGGTCAAAACACTATGAAAGTATAAAAATAGGTTTTAATAGCAACAATACTTTTTGGAAAAAAATATTTCCAGCAATACACTTTTGGAAAACAAAATATATTTCCAGTAATAAAAAATCTTGCTGGCATTAAATAACCCATTGAGGTTGATATGCCGTAAAACAAAACAAAATGTCCTGATCTGAGCGACATGTATTAACCCTAGAACACTAACCATGGGTATATAGTACCCAGTGCAAATTTTCCTATTTTTAATTACAATTTTCATTACCTGATTTTCTTACCTAAATAATGTTTTTCAGTTCCTATTAATGTTAACTCAAAGTACAAAGTTTGAAGTGCCTGCATGTAAAATATTTCAAATAAAGATTTATATGTAATATTTTTTGATATTTTCAAAATCGGGTATGATATACCCATGGTTAGTAGTGGTGTAACTTTAATTGATGGTTAGTGTTCTAGGGTTAAAATACCATTTCAAGCAAAGAGATATAGACACTCCTCTCCCGCTTTTGAGGAATGGCCTTGATTATCTGGTGCTGTCTATGTACAATTTCATTACTTTATGGTTGATATCCAACTCTCAAAAAAAAAACAAAAAAACAAAGCATTTCTTTCAATGATTTTCAATGGGAAGTGGCCCTATTTTCCATTAGATTCATTAAGTCCTTCTCCAAAAGTTGTCCAGTTCAACTCCTTAACAATTTCAACTCTAGTCTCTACCCTTATTGCCTTCTACATGGCAACTTTTGTACTAAATATTGAAAGATAGAACTGCTAATAATGCATCAAATCAGCAGCCAATTTTTCAGTTGTCACCATTTGGCACAGTCAATTAAAATCCTGACACCCCCCACCACCACCACCACCAACCATCCTCCTTAGTTACATTAGAGTTAACTTTTGTGACCAGAAATAGACCTATACACCCAACCAAATGAAGCCTGTTATGCAATTTTCTTAGATCTATATCTCCCAAACTGTAGCCACTCTTCTCTGAAACATCTGGTATTCTCAACCATGTTTTCCACACCCTCTTAAGAACATTCAACTTATTTTTCTTAGCAATACAAACATTATATGCAGTCTTGCATTAAATCTTTTAATTAGCTCTAGAATTCCTGTATGTTGTTTAATGCCTAACTATCACTTTGGCTTGAAATCTCTTTTGGGTGGTAATCACCATTTTTAATTTTCCAAGCATGGTAACCAAATGAGATCAAATTTTGATAATATGCAATCACCACTCCACTTTAAACCCAAATTATTTCCTTCAATATTGCATCCAATTTGGATATATTAATATGGTCACTAACTTCCATTGTTCTCTTAACACTTACACACAGTCAAAATCCATAAAGCCATAGATCAGTGGCCTACCAGTCTTCTGCAAATAGAGCAGTTTCTGTTTACCCTAATTTTCTTTCAGTTCTAGGCTTTTACAGGTATACCTCACCCTACATCATTAATTGGTACCAAAGGTCATGACATAGGTTGAAATAACCACACTATAAACCGCAAATAAACACTCCCCATTGCCTATTACAGTATTTATATGTATGTAGAGTATTCTGAATAAAATAATTAATTTCCACCTTATCTTCCAGCAATATAGCTTTACACTTAGCATTAGCACTTGCACTGGGACTTTTCTTTGGAGCCATTGGCAAAAATGTAATCTAAATCACAATTGAAATGTAATTGAAAGAACATCAATGGCAGAGCACAGATGTAAACAATTCTGAATTCAAAATCGGTGCTGGAGTGGAAAAAAAATGAATAAGTACAACCTATCAGCAGGAATTTGAAATATGAACATCTGCTGAACATACTTTATGAAATGGACAAAGTCCGACAATTATTTTTTAAGATATTTTTTATGTTTATACGTTCTTTTTATAGATACAAATATTTAAGTAAATGCTCTGTTTATAATGCTTAAATATTTGTATCTATAAAAAGAACATATAAACATAAAAAATGTCTAAAAAATATTTTATTATACTAATTGTTTTTGATGATTCTGTGATATATATACATATAGTATACATATTATTTTTAAATTTATTTGAATATAATTTTATGTGTCTATTGTTATTTTAGTGTTTTGACGTTTCTAATATTTTTAATGACTGATGTAAACACTAGTAAAACGACTAAAGGCGAGCTTTATTTTTCCATATAATATTTAAGAAAAACCAATGTATCTTCAAAAATAACTTGAAATGACTTAAGTGGAGGTATAACTGTATTTCTCCTTAAAAAAAAAAAAAAACAATTTGCTCAACTTCAATTTAAGCCTGAAGGTTTCTTTTCCTTCAAAGAGTAACAGCAAATTTTGCATTTAACCTGAATGTTTTTAAATTATGTGTTATTGCCTTTATTTTGTCCAAAATATGATGCATTTAAGAGTTACATTTACATTATTCAGACTATTGTCCTCATCTTTGTTGCCATATTTATTACAACATTTTGGCTGTTGTATGCTCCAGCCTTCTTCAGGTGGTTGGAATGTCGAACTTAACCTTTTATTTCACTCACTTTATTTCGACATTCCAACCACCTGAAGGAGGCCAGAGCGTACAATGGCTGAAACATTGTAATAAATATGGCAACAAAGATGAGGACAATAGTCCAAATAATGTACATAATACCCCATCTCAAAAATATAGACAGATATTTAAGAGTTAGTTGGCCCCTTTTCCCTCTGTTTGCTTTTCCCAATTCTTTATCTTGATGTTGGTTACCATGATTTCTGGTATAGAATTTTGTACAAATCTTAATCCAGTTAAACAATTTTTCTACCTTTTGTAAATCACCACCTGGTATTTCCACAATGCCTCTCATATGAAGAGTAGGTTGACTGATTTCAAGTCCATGATTATCGAACCCCTGTCACTTGTCCCCATTCTTGTATTCATGCTCTGCATACAAGTTGCAATCTCCTCCTGTTCAGTTCCCAAAAATCCAATACTGACCACACCTTAATGTTTTTGTCACCTGGACTGACATTCACGGCAACACTCTTTCTACATTCTCACCCCAGATAATGCCTTGGTACAGACTGCAGCAGTAAAAATAGGAAAAGTTTTTCTTAAAATGATATTTTTCATGTTTTTTTTTTTTTTTTGTTTTTTTTGTCGGATGCTTTTTGTGAGGAATTTTTCCCAGTTGCATGTGTTTGTGTTTGGCAATTTGAATGCAATGAATAAAACCCAAAGCCTTGAAATAACTGTTCAACAGCTTTTATTTCTAGTTGAAAGAGACTGCAAAATAGTATTTTGCATGGGAAAAACTGTGGTTTCCCAGTTAACAAAGTTCTTGATGCTCAAGTAATTGTTTTGTAGAGAGAGATTTCTCAAATAGCACCCACAGGAAGAACGAGAAATCTGAGTGTGAAACTGCCTGGACAGTCATTGTCTTCTTAAGCAAGGGTTGTGTGTAGCCCTTCAAGCTGGGCTTGAAGGTAGAGAGGGTAGAGACCACTGAAAATGAAAAAGTGGGAAAGAGCGGGCTTTGAATATCGGGGCCGCTGAAATGGAAAATGGTAAAGAGGGTGGGATGTAAGGTAGAGGCTGCTGGAAATGAAAAGTGGGAAAATAGGCTGAATAGGACTCAGTCAAGGCTTTTAAGATCTCTGGAACTTCTGGTTGTACCTTGCTGATTATTTCCATTGCTACAGCAAAGTAAGGAAGCCCCACATGCCACAATAACTAACAAGTTATATTATAGCACCTAGCACTCTCCTGAACTCACTTTCTTTATTGAATGTAAAGTCTGATCAATCATGTTATTCAAATTAGAAACCATTCTATACAATGTATATACCATCAATAGTTTCATTAAAGTATTTTGGCTTTTTATTTTTTATTTTATTTTTATTTTTATATTTTGGCAATATTACTTTTTACTATTTCTCTATTCCATTCTGCCATCCATTTACACAGACTTAAGTAGGTTACATGCTGTTTCCCTCTGCTGCCTTCAATATCTCCTGAGAGTGTCAAATTTTCCAAGCCCTCTTTCCTCTTAATGTATCCCAAAATTTTTAACTGTCTCTTATATACAAGTGTCCATTTAGTTTCTATTTTCCTTAAAACTTCCTCATTGCTTACATGATCCATTCATGGTATTCTCATGGTCCTTTTGTAGAACCACATTTCTATTGCCTCAAATATTCTCTTCATCTGCGAGGAAATTGTTTAGCATTTACTGTCTTTTTTTATATATATATATATATATATATATATATATATATATAAAATTAATGAGAACAAAAATAATATAAATTCTAACATTCACAACATTAATTCAAATGAGGGCTCAATACCAAGAGTAGAGCAATAATTATTTATTATAATTTTTACATATAGGCAAAAACAATTTACTCACTACAAAGATGCAACCTTGTTTTGGTGCATTTAGTTGCACCTCGACTGGTGAGCAAGGCTACATCTTTGTTGTGAGTAAATAGTTTTTGTCTGCATGCAAAAATTATAGTATATATATAATTTTTACATATAGACAAAACAAATTACTTTTGAGGTGCATGCGCATGGAAATAAAAATGCATCTTTGTCATGAGTAATTTGTTTTGCCCGTATATAAAAATTATTATATATTGTGGGCACATGGCAGAGTGGTTAGAACGTTTGCATTCTGACCATGAGACCTGAGTTCAAATCTCACTATGATAAATTTGGCAGTAAGGAGACTTCCTGATGTTATCAGACTGGAAGGGTTGATCTCAGCCTGTGGCACCTTTTGGAAAGTGTCTGGAAACTTGAGTGAAATTGGGTACTACAAAGTCACAAGTCATCATGGCTGAAAACTTGAGCATGCTGGCCTTGTTCAAATTGGTGATCATGCTAGATAACACGCTCTTTCTCAGAAACTGTAACTATGGTCTGCTCAGCATAGTTGCAGTATAAACCACAGGTGGGCTCTGTGGGTGTTTATTCAACACAAATATGCTTGAGCAAGTGTCTGCAATAGGGATTGGCTAGCCACCCTAGTAGACAGGTATCCTCAAATACAAGTGGCCAGCTATATATATATATATATATATATATATATATATATATATATATATATAAAATTTATAATTATTTTTTAAAAATATGATTCCATCGCTACATAAGAGTTCTCATGTTTCAAAAACAAAAGCTAAAAAACAGCACTTTCCTATTTTTCTATATTTGCACATATATAAAACATGGCAGTTCAGCACTCTTTCTTAGTTTTGAATGGAATCTTCCAGTTTCTTAATATTTTTAGTTTCTGGAAAGCATCTTTTGCTATTCCAATATGGTTCAAATTTCTGTATCAGATTTTCTGTCACCTGTCAAAACATTTCCCAGGTATTTAAATTTCTGTATTTGTTTGATTTTGACCTCTCCAATTTGTAGTTTGCATCTTGGATATATTTGGCTTATAAATGTTAATATGGAGTTATTTAGGATTAGTATTGAAATAATGAAATTATTTTGTTCAAAATGTTGAAGACATACAGTTGAAGAAAGTGAAATTAATAGCAAAAACTACAGAAAATATGGCATGTCAATTTTCTATCCTTGCTTTTAAAAGGGGATGTGCTATGTCTTATATTCAGAAATAGATAAGGTTGTTCACAGGTAGAATAAGTTGAAAGAGGTTTCTGTAGCTTATAACAAGGTGGATAGAGGGTGAAATAGATTGGGGAGGGGAAATAAATTTTAATGGGATCATTATATCGACTGGATTTACTGGAGAAGGGTTGGAAAGAATGGTTAGCCACATTTGTGACTTTTCTCACTGATTACATTTTGGTAGGGTTGCAGCAGTAATGATAAGTAAAAGATATTCTTAAAATGACATTGTTCATGTACGTTTACTTTACTTTTTTTTTTTTCTCTTGTTTAATATTGTAGCATCACCCATGATCTGTCAAGTGGGAAGAAAGGAACTATTCAATTCTCAAAGGGTGACATTTATGCTGTGAAGAAAAATAAAGCCGGAACTCTCATTGTGGTAAGTTTTTACTTATTACTACTATTGTTATATTTGATATTTATTTTTGATTTAAAGGAAAACATAAATTATTTGTTGTATAGAAATAATTTCCAGATTTTATTAGAAAAAATGTACAAGTAATTTTTTTTGCTTTTTTGAGAATGTTTTTAAATTTTTAATTATTTTAATATTGTCAGAACCTGATATTCTGTTAATCTTAATTCTGCATTTTAGGAAAAAAAAAACACCATTTGTTGCCATAGCTATTAATGTGTAGTCTGTCAGAGTTATCCCCTCCTTGATTCCCTAATTGTTCACTAGGGAGCGCTCCCCCTACACTATAAATTGCCTCGTTCTTTTTTTTTTTTTTACTTTGCATTTCAGCAGACACATTTACAAAATGTGATCTCTTGCAGAGATTTGCATTTTGCCCAATGTGGGGAAAACGCCATGAAATACACATACACGTACATACAAACATTCACTAAAAGAACAACTCTTTACATTCACACACAAATGTTAATGTCTATGTCCCTTGTAAATTTTGTTGTTTAATACATATATTTGTTGATATATATTGGTCTTGTTTGTTTTCTTTACATCTTCGGTTGGTCTCAACTTGAGTCCACCATGTTCTTGTAGTTGGAACTTTTTCTAGTAGGAATAAATGCACGTGTTCTCAATTTAACAACACACTAACTTGTGGTCCTCTACAAGTCAAAAATCTTGAAGGAAATAAATAGGAATCAAGGTCAAGAAAATAATACTTCCTGAATTACTTCCCTTTATCTCGACTTGTTCATTAGATTTGACTTAATGTTCTACAACCTTGTACAAATTGAAGCCCAAACTTCTTTTAGGTCAAATTATCAAATTATTGGATTATTTTTTACCAAAGAGGTGTTAACTTTTCTTAAAACAAATAAATTGTATAATTCAAAATGAAGTGTGTATATATATATATATATATATATATATATATATATATATATATATATATATATATATATATATAATTTTTTTTTTTTCCTGGTTAAAACAAACTACATACACGTCCTGGGTTAGACAATAAACTACATCCAACAGCAAGGCCTCTGATCAGGAGGTTTTGAGGAGTATGGAACCACCTTTTAATTGCTGGTGTTCCCAGGTCCACCAGCTATGGGCAAATAGTTAACCCCCAATCTGAGGTCAAAGCACTATGAAAGTGTAAAAATAGGTTTTAATACCAGCAATACATTTTTGGAAAGACAAAAATATTAGCAACAATACATTTTAAAAAAAAAATGTATTACCAGCAATAAAAATCTTGTTGACATTGTTGTAACCTAGGGAAGGTTACTGAATAGAATAATCAAATGAAGGTTGACAATGAACGATAATACTTAGGACAAGAACAACGTATAAAAGACTTGTCAGCGGCGTGCAGAAGTAGTCAACTGCTAGAAGTGAGACAAGTGAATTCCACAATGAATCTCCAACTGCAGGTTATCTACCAACTGCCCCATGTGGTCAGATGTGATACAAGGTCAAATTTAATGTGGGCTATCCAAGCCTGTAGGCTCGGCCAAAAATTCCTCATAGACCCCCATATAAAACTGGGTCGGGTAGCTGTTTCCCAAGACGAGACTCTGCCCTTCAACATAGCCTCATCTGGGGATCTTCTCTGGCTGTAGGCAGAGAACTTAGCCAGCACAGCAACAAATCTGCAGCTGCAGACCAACATACAGTATTTACTATTGTATTTATGCTAGAATACATTAAATAACCCATTGAGGTTGATATGCTGTAAAACAAACCAAACCAAAACCTTTTCTGAGGTAAAAATTAATTCAAATTGCTCAGTACCCTGCAAATAGGTATAAAATGCTGATACATTAGATCCAGTGACTAGACCCAAAGATCAATACCAGGCTACAGCAGTGGTGAACTGAAAAACTTGGAGAGTTAAAGGGAAATAACTAAGACATCTGGAGGAGGCATGGCTTGTGGAAATAGAACAAACAACACTCCATCCCCGAGTGGACGAAATAAAGGGTTCACTTCAAAATTTCAATCACCTAAAGAAGGCCGGAGTGTACAATGGCCAAAATGTTGTGAATATATCAATGAAGATGAGAATAACAGTTTGAATAATTTAAATAGAAATTAATAATTTACTTTCTTTCATGTTCAGGGTCCCAACACTATATCTTAATTTTGGTACAAGCAACCTTGTTTTAACATTTTTTTTTCATATATGAGGTAAGGATATCATAGGTAGTATGTTTTTTTTCTTTTTTTTTGGTTTTTTAAAACTGACCCAAAAATCAACAGTAGAAATTCTAAAAGGAAAATGAAATAAAACAAAAAAATCAAAAATATTAATTTTTTTTTTTTTTTTTTTTTTTTTTTAAAAAAAAAAAAAAAAAAAGTGGTTCTGGTGTCCAATGATCTCATAAGCAATCCAACTCCCAATAACCCTCATAGAAAAGAAATTGGAAAATGATTCACTGTAGGGTTATGTGGACCTTGCAGACATACCACCATAACCCCTTCATATGGGAGCCAACATGTTAAGATACAAAATATCTTTTTCAGAGAAATAAAAATTGGATAAAATTCACAAAAAGGGAAAATGTTTTGAACAGCCTGATTAATCTATTCAACCTTTTGTAAATTTTGGGATGATGCTAAAATCAGATTTAAATTTTAATTTTCTTCATTCATTTCTGACCTAATATTTTTTTTTTCTTTTTCCAGACTGCTCCACCATTATAAAATGACACATAAACCCAGATTTATAGAAAGGATTCAAGATATTTATTCATCACCTTGCAGCCAAAAGAGATGGCCTCTCCTGGTACCAGCTCTCCAGAATTCCCATCTGCTTTGGGTAACAGGAACAAAAGAATTAATAAAATCTTAAAATATATTAAAATGGACAATTAAACAAAAGCTAATCTGCCTTCAACAATTTGTGCCATGTGTTGCTCTCTCCCAGTCCCTATTCTCTATTTTTTCTCTCACCTTCCCAACTTTTTTCTGTCCTGCAGTTTGAATGATTGACTAATAAACCAGCCATTAAGACTAATATCCTCATCTTTTATTTATTTATTTTTTTTTTTTTGATAAGCATAACATTAGGAATCGGTTTTAATTTTTCTTCACTTAAACAGATTTCATTTTGGAGAAATCTGATACACTACCATAGGTTAATATGAGATTCATGCAATCAAGTGCGACTGGTTATTGTTAAATTTATGAACCAAAAAAAGGGCAATCATGTTTTTTTTTTTTTGTTTTTTTTATATTAAATTTATGTTCTTTGTTTCATTGAATGTGACAGACAAGGAAAGACTTATAATTTTTTTTCTTGTTTTCTAATCTTCTTACATTATTGGGATAATAATCATTACAAGTAGTTCCTGCACTCTCTTACACCCCACAAAAGGAAAACTGCAAGAACAAAAATTTGATAAATAAACTCATAAGATTTTCCTTGTCTATTACTTTCAATGAAACATGCCTAAAGACATGGTTGCTGCCCAAATATACAATATATGTAACTAGCTAATTGAATGAATGCTTTCAGGGTCAAACCTTGTTGAAGAAACAAGTAAAATCTTGTATGCTAGTTGATAAAATGCCATAATGGATAAAAAAAAATGTTGACACTATTGGCCTAACAGGAAATCCAAAAGTAAAAGTAGAGAAAAAAAAATTTGCTTCAGGTTTTGTGTTTGAGCTGAAACATTCCAGATTTATCATTTATTTTTGACTTTTTACTTATGCTAGCCATTTTTTCTCCAGTCTTGCATAGTTTTGGTACAGAGAAATGCAACTGGTTTAGTGAATTAAACCCAGCTTTGTAATCTACTAAAATAACCATAATGTTCCATACTAAAAACAGAAATGATAAAAATTTAGTTGGACTTGATGAATGTTAAATGTTTCCTCTCATAAGATTTAGGAAAACATTTGGACATAAGATTTGGAACTAACGCCACTGTACACTTTATTTGAAATTGGTGAGATGATATATTAAGAGAAAAAGGTTGTAGTCTGAATAACTTCATGACCAATCTTCTTTTCATATCATTTCAAAATATTAGGGATTAGTTTAACACTGGGATAAAATTAATTTCTTGTCCACCTTTTTGGTAATTTTTTTTTTTTTTTTTTTTGCTAATCTTTAAGAATTTCAAATCAAACTGGTAAAAAGATGAATAAAGCAAAGATGAGGAAAGAGGAACAAATTCGTGAACACTAATCATTCTTCAGTTTTAGATTGTCTTCCGGATCAGAATAAAGTTGGTGAACAGCTCAATGCATTAACAAAACTAAACATTTCATGGCTATAGAAAAATGTGGTTACCTTATTTTCCCAAATATTAACTGATAATTCTTCCATCTATGATCTTCAGTTGTAGCAAAAAAAATCAAAGAAAAGAGGAGGACCAATGCTTGGGACCAGATAGTTCTCTTTTGTTGTGGCTTGAAAATGACTGTCTTTTGTCTATTATCATTGCTACAACACCTTACTTGATCATCTAGAATCTCAATCCACTAACACTCTTAACAGTCCTACAGCATATATTTTACTTTACATAGACAGAAAAAGCCCACCAGTCTGTATGACTGCCCCACCCATGTGCGCGCACACACACACACACACAACTTTGACTAAGCTCCCTCCAACCAACAGCCCAAATGAGTAAAGAAAAAAAAAACTAACATTACACATTTTGGAATTTATATACTAATTAGAAAAAAATTAAATTGCATTTTTATATATATATATATATATATATATAGTGCTAATGCATTTATTGCTCATTTTTTCTTTGTTTTTTAAAGTTGAAATGTACATGTATAATAATAAAGTAATGATGATAATTGATAAAAGCAAATTTATATATTTATGAATAAATTATAAATAAATGTCTTATATATTTTAATGTAGCCTTATTTTTAAAAATTCTTTTGATAGATTTCAGTTCATATAACATTTTTTCTGAAAATTGTGATGCTTTTATATTAACATTACATTTTACTTGTCTTCTCAGAATGTCCAGATTTCCAAAAAGAATTAAATTTTACATCCAATGTATTAAAAATAAATCTCATTATAAAGGGCAATCATTTAAATTTTACTTTACAAATTAAAAAATAAAATAAAATGCTTGTTTATTGCTTTTCTTTTGACTGTTTTCTTTTAACTTATTTTCTTAAATATTTCTGTTATTATTATTATTATTACTACTACTACTATAATGTGATTTTGATATCGAGGAAAACAAATTTAGACAAAAAGAAATAGAGAATAATTCCTTTTAGTTTTACAATACTCTATCATAACACAATTTTTTATATTCCATTGATTGCCAACTGTAGAGACATGGTAAATAAATTCTTAGATTACTTACATATTTGGTTCTGTACTAAAATACTCTTATTTAATAATAGCAGTAGAGCTACCTGCCAAAAAAAAGTGAAGTTTTGTTGAAATCGGTTGAAAAATGTAGGAAATCCGATCCCATTGAACACACACACACACACACACATGCAAACAATCTGGGTTTTTATAATAAGTATAACTCGATATGAGTTGTCCCCCTTTCGTTCTGGCGACAGAATTGTGTTTTATTGTGTTTTCAAATTGATTTTGTGCAAAAACAATTTTTTCCCATTTTTGGTGCTGTCAGAACCACCGCAAGGTAATTTTACGTAGTCCTGTGAAGGTTTGTTGAAATCGGTTGAAAAATGTAGGAAATCCGATCCAATATATAAACATACAGACTCACACACAACCTGGGTTTTATAATAAGTAAGATCTATATTACCGTATTTGATGGCATACAAGGCGCACTTTTTTTTTTTTTTTAATAAAAATATCTTAAAATTCCTCTGTGTCTTATATGCCATATGCAGGTTTAAAATTCACAATAGTAGTCCGAAATTAGTTTGACACCCACCCCCACACCAAAAAAAGGGGTCATTAATACAATATCCTGAGGAAAGTCAGTGGATTCAATGTCCCAGAAATGGTGGGAAAATAGATTAAAGAATCTATGTATAATGTATATTATTTTTGTCTGAAAAATAAAATCTAAAAGAATTCATTAAAAACTACTTCCTAGTTAATACTGAAGGTTTTAAAATATTTCAAGCAAAATGTTTTAAGCTTTTTTAATGGCAGTTGTAAAACATTTTTGTCAAATTTGAAAGTCACAAAGGCCTCCACGAACATCTAAGCTTTTTTGTTTTTTTTAAACCTGAATTTTGATCTGTATGATTAGCAATTACTACTACTTCAATCCTAAAGAGATTTAAAAAAAAAAAAAAATTCAGGATTCCAGAATATTGAAAAAAAAAAGCTATTTTATTTAATATTTTACAGTTTTAAAAAATTATTTGATATTGTTGAAATAAGTAATATACATGCAATATAAGTGAGCATTGTCAGGTTTAAAAATAAAATTAAAAAAAAAAAAACATTAAAAATTAAGTTTGCTAACATAATTTTTTGTGTGAAATAACAAATGTCTACTTATAAAGAAAAGAAAAAAAAAAATTTCCCACTACTTGATGCAAGATATCACGCAACATGCCTGAACAGTTTTACACTCCAGTGATTAAAAGCTTTGATGTGTTATATATATCTTCAAGTAAATAATTCTTTACATTTTATTTGTTTGACTTGCAATCATTTTTTGTATATTAGCAACATTTCTGCTTCTTTTCAAATCATTTTGTTTGCCACCTTGGATAAACATCAATAATAAACTTTAACTTATTAACAAAAGATTGCCTCAATGCTATAATACCTGATAACAAAAAGTTCCTTTACAAAACTAGCATTTCAATCACTAATATTATTAGTAACTTAAATTGTAATGGAACAAAGGTAGTAGATACACACACTGGGTTAAATTCAACAATGTCTGTTTAATTTTTTTTTTTATTTCATTTTTCCAATTTTCAAGTAAGATTGTATAATGGGATCAAAATTGTGGATAAACTGTTGTCTATATTAAAGTACTTTTGACCATCTCAGTCATTATCAAGAACCATGTGCTGGGAGTTTAGTAGGTAAGATTCCATTGGTTACATATTGGTATTTTATGGAGAGCTGGGAGTTTTGAATCCATCCAAAGTGACATAGTGTGTAATGGTTAAAGGAAGTGAGACAACACCAAAAAGACAGATCATTTAAAGTACTTGAACAAAAAACTGCATAACAAAATGAACTTCAGACAGTTTATCAACAATTTTGATCCCAATATACAACATCTTATTCAAAAACTGGAAAATACAATAAAATATTAAACAGATAAACCTTGTGAATTTAATCAAACTTGTTTGGCTGAATACTGTCTAAATAACCATTCCTTATATATATATATATATATATATATAATTTTAAAAATCACGTCAGTTGAATCCATTACCCTGGTTTCAACCTTACAGTATCCTCAGGCGGTTTTTTTTTTTTTTATCAAATGACCTCTTAACACTTTTTTTTTTTTTTTTTTTTTTTTTTTAAAAAAAAGACTAATGAATACTATGTTATTATTTTCAAAAATAAACAAATACATAACCTTGGACGTAATTTAACTGATCTCCTAATTTTTAAAGTTAAAAACTCTACATATTATTTTTACTTTATTTTTTCATGTCTATTCAGCACTTTTTAATACTACTGTTTCTTGGTCTGATTGAATTCTGACCATTAACCTTTTATGTATTGTGTGTGTGTGTGTGTGTATATATATATATATATATATATATATATATATATAAAATGGAGGCATGGTGGAGTAATGAATAGTGGCTCAGATTGAGGAATTGAAGAGCCGAATTCAAATTACAGTCAAGTTTATTACATTCCTTGGGAAAGATATGAATCCATCTCTTCTCCTCCCAGGTGTGGGTTAAATAGCAGGACAGATAGGATTCTATAACCTTGGGTGGTAACTGATCTAGGAGAAGGACAGCTCTGAATTCAAAACCAGTAACTATAGGTTAAATAATCTGATCAAGCATGGTGAATTCCCCTGGAGAAGGATTCTTCCAATAAGAGTGAGAAGGCTTTGGGTTTAGATTCAGTGTGCTTTTGGTAATCAACAGAAGTATTGTGTCAAATACATTGACAAGTTCAAAAGAGCAAAAATATAAGTAGATTGTGACAATGATTTTAATAATTTACAAGTATTAAGCAATAAAAAAAGGTTAATGATCATCAGAAACAAAATAGTAAGAAAAAAATTATAGAAGAGATGCAAGAATGACTTGAGAGAAAAAAAAATGGTTCAGTTTCTGACACAACATACCACATTGCTTGTGCCTAATTCCCATTTTGCTGTCATCAACACTCAGTATAATTGCTCTCCACTGGAATTATCTGAGTTGTTGAATCTGTCAATCATGTTTTTGTTTTATAGACATGGTATCTGCAACTTATGTCTTATCATCCTTGTGCAGCTTGCTCTGCTATTTAATCCATAGATGAAGGGGAAAAAATGTGGATTCATACTTTTGCCCAGGATATTTGTGTAAACCTAATACAGTCATTTTGGATTCGCATATAAAGAAACCTTACCAGTTCTTTTACTAGAATTATTTCTAAATTTAGAGTGATGACTCCCGATCAAATCTTTTTCTATTTAACCCATTTGTGGAGGTGGGGTTAAAGCATAAAAAGAAAAATTAATTTTAATATTTTTCGATTGAAAATTAACTTTTCTCTTATACACATGATTGTATATTTCCTGAATTGTCTGCCCTTGATTAACCTTTTGACAAGTTAAACAGATAGTGTCTTATTTAAATTTTATCTTACCTTCACTAAACCAATGCTACTTTTCTTAAAAAATATTCTTGTTTTGAGATTTTTATAAATATAACTGTAAAATTAAGAAAAAGATTTTTGTTTTTTATTTTTTATTATTGTGGAGAGAATTTCACAATATGAAATTTTGGTTCTAGGAACATTTGCTGTAAACATTTTCACCATAGAAAACTTTGCCATATAGAGGATTTTTGCCATAACACAATTTTGCTGCTTTTTGTTTGTTTTTTTTTTTTTTGTTGTTAATATGTATAAGTACCTTGTTTATCAAGTATATCTGGCTCACACTATTGTTACTTCGATTTAAACATTTGAATAAGTGAAGTTATAGGATCAAAATCCTTCATCATTCATCCTCGAGGAGAGCAAAAGTTTCAACTTGACACCAGAACCTACATCACGCAATTTCATATTTCACACTTAACGTTAAACTTTCTCTTAACACAATTTCAGTCTACCAATAATTCGCACTCAAGCAATATAATAAATTATTTCAAATAAACTTATAACTTGAATATGCAACCAGCATCAATTTAAAATATCTGATCAAAGAAAGATAACCCTTTGAAACTCTCAGTCAGTCTTTTGAAATTTACACAAATTATTTTAAAACATAAAAACTGTTATAAATACCTAAATATTGAAATATACTTTCTTATATTTGGACATACATTATAACAACACAAAACCTTTTGATCCAAAGTAAAATTGACATTCAATTGATCAAGCACAAAAGTATTTAAACAATTTAAAATACCACCTTGTTAAAATATACTTGATAACATGGTACTTCGCATATTAAATTGAACATTACTCCAAAAGGGACGTTGAAGATAAAGGATAAAAAAAAAAAAAAAAAATGTGGTGAAATTGTCCTATGGTAAAAATCCTATAAAGTGAAGTTTCCTACAATGAAAATTCCTGAGGCGAGTTTTCCTACGGCAAAAAAAATGTTAAAGGGTGGATGTTCCAGATATGCGAAATTTTTAATGATGCAGGGACAATATTTTTATGATATCAGTTTATTTTATTGCACTTCTCGCTTGCAGAATTCTTTTCTGGCTTCTTATTTTCCAAATATTTTTCCTGGCTTCTTACTTTCCAGTCAACTTTCTCATTGATTTTAAAAAATTAAATATGATCATTAATTTCTGTTTTAATTCTCATTCATTTCATTCTCTCCTTAATAGTGTTTGTTTTTTTTTTTCTCTCATATTTTCTAACACTCAGTAATCTCCTGCATCTTAGTGGCTTTATTGTCTTGCACTGGGTGGAATGATTTAAAAAAAAATAAAATTAAAGGTTACTTAATGTATTCTTTTTAGTTTACTAGAACATTCAAATCCCAAATCTCATCAGGTGAAGGAAAATAAGGGAAAGATGTTGAGAGGTTATTGATTGGAAGTTGGGGTTTAAAAAAAAAAAAAAATCAGAAAATGTAGTATTCTACAGTTTCTAAACAAATTATACATTAAAGCAATCAGTACGGCATTTGTACAATTTTTCTTTGGACCCTTAAAAAAGGCAGGGGGATAGAAATGGAAGAAAATGGGCTAAATTTGATATTTAAGATGAGTTTTAACTGGTTTGCTATCATTTCCCATTAGGCTATGAAATTTTCTTCATTACAGAGGCAAAAAGCAAAAATATTTTTTCTACTGATTTGCATATTCACTAAAAGACCCTGGAGTTGATTCAGCATTGGTAAAAGCTTCCAAATAAAATTCAACTAGCACAAAGCCGATCAAATATATAAAAAAAAAAAAAATGTAATTCTACCAAATGGGTGGGGAGAGGAAATCTAAATGAAGACATACCTACCCTAAGTTCTTATTGTTTTACAAATGTATTGAGAAAAACTCAGTAACAATTTGGACCTAGTCTCTTTGTACTGTTTTGTTTAGTGCATATATATATATATATATATGAGTTTGTGACCCTGGGTTTCATGCTTTTGTAATCGTCATGTATGATCACAAACTCATATTCATACAACTTATGTTAGCTCTATATTCAGCACTTTCCACTAAGTACTGTGTGTGTGTGTGTGTGTGTGTGTGTGTGTGTGTGTGTGTGTGTGTGTGTGTGTGTGTGTGTGTATATATATATATATATATATATATATATACACACACACACACACACATGCAGTAGTATTAAAGTGTGCAATACATATGTCAAAAACAAAAGTAAAAATATGTAGGGCTTTTAACTTTAAAGTGTGTGTATGTATATATATATATATATATATATATATATATATATATAGAGAGAGAGAGAGAGAGACAAGAGTAAAAACTATTCTTAGCTGACATGTTTTGTCCACTGAGGAACTTTATCAAGGTTTTCAGATTTGAGAATATTCATGAATATTCATCAGCTAGTTGAAAGGTCAGTCAAAACATATGGAAGACACAAAGTGCCATAATTCAAAATCTGGCAAAAAGTAACCGAGTAATATTTAAGAATTTTTTTTTATTTTCAAATGAATATTGTTTAAATTGTGATTAGATTGTGCTGTGAATCTTCAGACACATGAGGTGATGGATTTAACCACTGTATTTTTCAACATATTTATTGTTGTGAATGTTGGCTTGGGAAAGTAGGAATTCTTTGAATTATGACGCTTTGTAACCTCCACATGTTTTGACTGACCTTTCAACCACCTGATAAATATTCATGAATGTTCTCAAATATTAAAAGCCTTGATAAACCAATCATATCCTTGCTTTTGTATGTAAACATGTGCATCTAAATAAATCCTACATTGCCTTGATAAAATTCTTCAGTGAACAAAATGCATTGGCTCAATAGTTTTTCCTCATCTCCATTTATTCATTTTGTTCCTGTACATGCACACTCTATCTGAAAATAATATATGTAATGTGTGTGTAAATCTATTTAAACTCAGTAAATGAAAAAACTTGGGTAGCACAATTTTCAAACAAATTAGCATCCAAGGGGGAAAAAAATTAGAGTAAAAAAAGAAAGCACCAGAAACCTCCGAACAGGTCAAAAGAAATCATCCAGTACCTTAAATTTCTGGCACAAAGAATAAAAAAAACACTAGTGAGTAATAAGTTAAAACAAAGAGTGCTCTCTATGCTAAGTAGAGCAAAAGTAAAATAAATAAATTCTAATGAGCCAGGTACTACCTACCTATGTTTCACCACATGGGATCATCAGTGTGAACTGGCTAAGGAAGAATTAACAAGGAACAAATTTATTGATAAAAATAACAGCTAAAACTTAAAATTAGCACCAGCTTAAGAAGACACAAAACATGATTAAAAAAAAAATTTGAATTCCAGTGAATTGCCAATTTTTGCATTTTGAAACTGTATTGCATTGATCAGGGATTTACATTAGATTTCATGATTTGCCAAAAAGAATTGGTTGAAGGGGTCATGCCATTCTGATGACAAAAATTTGCAACTACCTGTTTGTATGTTGAGCAGTGAACACTTAAATCTTGTGAAACAAGTTGATGTTTGCTTATTCATGATAATACCTCATAAAGCATATTCAGTTTTTACAAAGATTCAAAGAAGAAGCACAGAGAGATCAGAAGGATGATTATCTTTAATCTGATCTCTCTGTGCTTCTTCTTTGGAAAGTTGGCAGTAATAACATCAAAGGCCAACCACAGATGAACAAGATTTAACATTGATAAACATGGTGATGCAAAAGTATTATCAGAAAGCTTAGTAATCTTTCTACATTGATTATGGTACCTGCCATAAAATCTGATCTTGTATATCAGTACTAATACAAGTCAAACTGACTATTCTACTATTGTAGCCTTTTGACACAGTAAATATAACCTTGATAAATACCAATTTTTTTTTTTTCTATTTTGTTTTTTTAGATCTTAACATGGTATAAGAGAAAAAAACTTTATCAGATGTTGGTTGAACTTGAGTCAATCTGATGGCATTATTGAGTCAAACTTGATTAACATTCAACTGGATAGCAAGAAAATGGGTAGCCATTGTTTTATGGCAAGTTTTGCTTGAATCTCATTTTATGGTAGAAATTCACTTGCTTCAAAGTTCCTGAAGATTTTTGTTGTTGGCTGGCTTTTGATATTTTAAATTTTATCACAGACTTTTATGGCAATGCATCTAATTCTGTAACTTGACGTGCTTAGTTGCTGAGGTTTGGACTAAACTTTTTTTCTTTTTTTTTTTACTTCTGGAAAATGTTTGATTTGTGATTAAGAGAAGTGTTTGGTTTAAGTGCTTGCTAAAACTGTTGAAAAGATATTCTTTGTATATTATAGTTTTGCTTTGTTTTAATATGAAGGACTTATTGATTTACTATAATATGCATGATACATAGATTTTTGATTAGTTTTGTTGTAAAACTTTAAAAATTATTAACTACCTTTTTTTTTCTCCAGTAGTAAAAAAAAAAGTGGGAGCATGTTTAGACAAAATGATTAGAAATCAATTTCCAAGGACTTAAGTTTAGCTTAGTTTGACATGGTTTACAATAATGGGGGGGGGCACAGTAAGGACTGAAATCAGACTAGTAATAGGCAGTTACAGCATTCATCAATTAGATATGCAATAAGTATCATTATAATATACTTTGAAAAGCTACATGTTCAAAACAATTGATCTTTAGAGCTCTTCTGCTTCTTGAGTTAAGAAATTTCATTAAGCTGTCTCAAATTATAAAAAAAAATAAACAAAACTTTAAAATGCAGATATTATTTTATAAAACCTGGTTGAAAGAATTTGTATGACACGAGTGATCATTGAAAAGTTGGTCTGTCCACATATTCTTCAAGAAGTTCAACTCAGCACATGATTTCTAAACTTTAAGCTATTTTTTTTTTTTTTTTAAAAAAAAAAAAAATCTGAAGTTTTGATCCATGAAATACTGATTTTTAGAAAGTGCATTAAACACTTTAACACTCATTATGAAAGTGGGGTATCGTAAATGTGTTCGGAAATAAGGTAGTTTTGTGGTGACCATTTGAGACATTACTGAATTTTCTGTAACTGGTCATTATAATTTCCTACTTGATTTTGTAACTCAGCAAAATGTTGGAACAGTTGTTATTTCAAATATTTATTTAAAAAAATGGATAGAAGACAACTACTTAGCAAAAAAGATACACAGCTGCCATTTTATCAATATTCACTCAATACAAGGCCCAAGAGCCACTCAAGTTAGGTTACTAAATAAGTTGTGTGGTATGGAAATAAGAGGAGGAAGTAGTAAATTAAGATTATAAGAAGATAAGATAATGAATGACACTGGAGCTAAAGAGGCTAATATTGTAATGTCCAGGGGAAGTATCTTTGTGGGATTATATTCAACAAAGTAGCACTTCTTGGGTTAAAAGATGGAGTTGGGATCAACTTTTGTTTTGGAAGATCCATATTTCATTCTGCTGTTTGCTTTTTTTATGGATATAATTTGGTATGGAGGTAGGTCAAAAATCTGGGTAGTGAAATGGCTACACCTACAAGAAGTATATGCTTAAAAATTACCTGGATTAATTTTCAGAAAGCCCCCCCCCCCTGTAACTGTACACTTCACTATAGAATCAACTGTGCCCAGTTGGGCCTCTTAAGATCCCCTTCCCAAAATACCAATACAGACACACCCTGATATTATACATCTGCTGGTGGGGGATAGCCTCCACCAAAGAAACTCTGAGATTCTAATCCCTGGATATCGGGTACTTAACACCAACGCAGAAACATATTTACCTGTAGCACCGAAAATGAAGAAATAATTAAGGAGCAAGAAGAAAGATTTGGATGATGTGTGGTAAGCACATTTCATCCATCTATTTACTGTATTTTCCTTTCCTATTGGCTGACATTAAAGAGAATCTCCAGTGAAAAAGAACCTTTTGGGAAAATGAAATTCTCGGGTCTATGGCTGTAGGTAATTTCCACCAGTTCGTTCCTCTTCTTTTTCATAGAAAGAGTAAAATTGTGTATCTGTGTGGTACTGTTATCTCCTTTAGTATACTATGGAATATCATAGGTGGCAAAAGTGATATGCTGCACAGTGTTGGGTGGAGATGTATTGGGAAATTCCCAGGAAACAGGATTGGTAGAACTCTAAACAGTGAGTGTAAAGATATTAAAATACTGTCTGTATTTTGTTGTTTTTTTTGTTTTTTTGCCTCTGTCAAGCTATTTTCTTAATGACTGTCAAGTACTTTTAGTCTTTCATTAAACAAATAATGAATAAAAATGTCGTCTATGAAATACTCTAATTGAAAAGAATAGTAAGTAATTTCTTAATATGTTCTTTCTGGTAATCACCCCCTTTCTAATAGAACAAACCTCTAACTGCAATGGTTGTTTAGCAAATGTATCTTGGTTAAGAAATTAATTTGCTTGTGGAGAGAGGAAAAGATGATAGTTTGACTCATAAAGAATTATATCAACTTTTTCAGGCAAATTTTTTTTTTTTTTTTTTTTTTCTTCTATTTTAAACACCTTTCATCTTTTGATCAGGATGCATACTAAACAAAATGGCTGCATAAAATATAAGCCTACGTGCTCTTAGACAGAAGATAAAAAAAATGTCCGTATTAAAAATAACTCATTTTACAGATATCAACACTACAAAAGTGAGATTAAATTTAACCCAACATCCTTTAGACTGAGATTTTTTTTTTAGCATGCACTCTATAAACGTTATCCCTTCATAAAGTCATAAATACATTTGTATGTATAATGTTAATAGTATTCTATATTTTGTATATCTTTCAAAAATGTGGATATGTAATGGTGGGGAATACGAGTCAGTATATCTGTTATTAGCAGACAAAATGAAATCGGGAAATCAAGACAAAATTTTGGCTGAAGTTGTTTATTTAATTCAATATGCTGTTTGATACGTAGGCAAGTGGAGACATCCATCTTGTCTCTATCGAATTATCAAAGTACTCAAATTTTTTTTTTTAAATATGCTGATGTATATTAAAATCCTCACAGTATTTAGTATTGTTGAAGTTATCGCTAATTGTTTTTGTCAAGATTTACATACACTACATTTCGTTCAATTTCACAAATTAATCGATGAAATTTGAATAAGCTGATTTGTTTGGAAAAATACTTTGACAAAAACCCTACTTTGTGGTTTTTACACACCCTAGTAAAACCACTTGTACTTTGCCTGTTTACACTTCTCCCCAAAATTTGGTTTTGATTGTTCAGTGTATCTCTATTTTAGAGGATGTGATGGCCAGATGGACTAACAGAAGTCACAGAATTTTATATGTAGATAAATGTCATTCTGATAACATTCTCCAGTACACACACACACGCTTTGATAAAGTCCCTCAGAGGATAAAATACGTCAGTTAAGTTATTCATATTGTTCTTTTTGCAGATATATTCTATCTGAAATTAATTTATTTATATATATATATATATATATATATATATATATATATATAATCTTGTAACCTAGAAAAGGTTACTGAATAAAAAATAAACAAAATGAAGGTTGTAAATGGAATGGTAATCTTTTATAACATTAACAATATACAAGTGCTTACTGTAGCAGTGTGTAGTAAGTAATCCATTGCTAGTGGTGAATAACCCCACCCCAGACAGTATATTCTACTGTATTTATGAGTATTGGGACATACCCATTACAGTCCATAGGTATGGTATAAGACATACATACATATATATATATATATATATATATATATATATATATATATAGTAATGGCAAGATTAGCTGCCCCCATAGAGAAATTTTTCAGGAAATTAGACTTCTCAATTCCATTAAGTATTCTTACTCTTTCTTCTACTGATGGAAGTTTTCTTCCTAACCTTTTGTTTAAGGACATGTAGAAAGTTAATAGCTTGCTTAAATCATTATTTTCTTTTCTACTTCCATGTGCTGCTTGTTTGTATTTGTTGAGGTTGAAAGTGTTCAAGTGATGTAGTTTTTGTTATTTTTGTAAAGCTTGTTGTTAGTGATTCTGTAGCACCAGTCTGTACAGTTTGATGAAGGATTGTCTTGAGACTGAAAGGATTGTATATTGATGACAGAGATTACTGATGTCATGCATGACATCCACATGAGAGTCTAAATCTGTGGTTATTTAAGAACACGACTCTAGTTATTTGGTTAATGTTTTAGTTTAGTCACATCTTTTGGTGTTGGCAAAAGCCGCTCTATCACAACCTACCCTGTATTCAATTTTTTATACTAACCAAATGACCAAGCATTTTTTTTAAGGAAAATGGGGGTCAGGTCAGGAACTTTTCGACCCCGTATTTATTTGGGAGATTCACATCACACATTCTTTCATTTCCATTGAAATAATGACATTTATATAAAATTAGCAAAAACCTGTTTTTTGTTCTTTGACATAACTGGATTTATTTTCAAAGCTTTGCTTACTTTATCTTTTTTTTTTTTAAATAATTAAAGATCTATAAAAATTGATTAATTAATTAGGATATTGGAAAAGTTTTCTCCAAAATAAATTATCAGCTGTAAAGTTTAAAAGTTACAAAAAGGCAGCTTTTAAATTTTCCTTACCATAATCATTATAATAAAAATGAATGAGTACAATTAGTTAGTAAAGAATTTGTCAAATATCACAGAAATAATCTTCAACGAATTCCAAAGTTTATCCATTTTTATTTAGAGTGGAATTATGATTTTATAATTTCAATGTTTTAGGAATTTGATTTATGAGTCAGTTGACTGATTCAGATTACAGATAGAAAAAAATTGGGACAAAAATGGTGTCATTCTAGAGCAGATTGAGATGCTTTTTTTAGGCATCATTAAACTCATGTCATGCTTTGACAAACAAATCAACATATTGCAAAGATTTCAATTCAATTAACCTTTTTTTTTAAACAGGGAAAAAACTGACTCAATGCAACATGCAAATGAAAAAAAAATTGTTTTTAAAGTTCTAAGATTGACTCAAGCTATTTTGTAATACAAAGATTGTAATTTATTAACGCATGCATAATCTGATGTGTTTATGTAAATCAATAAGTTCAGTTTATTTTTTCAACATAATTTCTTTCCTTGTCAGTGCAATTCATTCAGTGGGGAATATTTATCATATACACCAAATATACAGTGAAAATTTCAGATCAAATTCAGCTCCACTATTGAATTACTAATGCACCTGCTCTATATATATATATATATATATATATATATATATATAGGATGTAATAATCCACTGGTATATAATCAAAGTGAATACTAATAAGATTAAATCTGATCCACAAAGAGACCTCAATGTATTTATTATAACAGAGCATATATAAATAAATTACATAGAATAGAAATTCAAAATTACCCCATTTAAATAGCTATTTCACCCTACAAGAACTTGTAGGCTTTGTCAACACAGAGGGTTGAAGAAATAAATTAAATAGTAGTTTAAAAATTTAAACATTTAAAGAAAGAAGAGAAAAGAAAGGAGAAAGAAGAATACTACAGAGGAAGCAGCAGATCATATAGACATAACTTAAGCCCAATTTCATAGCTGGTTACTCATATTCAAGGATACCCGTCTACTAAAGCAGCTAGCTAATCCCTATTGCAGACGCTTGCTCAGGCGCATTTGTGTTTATTCAGCACCCCCAGAGCCCACGTGTGGTTTATACTGCAACTATGCTGAGCAGACCTTAGTTACAGTTTCTGGGAAAGAGCATGTTATCTAGCATGATCAACAATTTGAACAAGGCTCAAACCCTCGGCCACGATGATTTGTCACTTTGTGCTAGCACAGCTATCGACAGCCCCCAAGGTTTCTGTCTAAACCATTTCACTCACTTCAGTCAACCTGTGGTTTGGTTTTCAGGCACTTTCCAAAGGTTCCACACACTGGGATCAACCCTTCCAGTCTGATAACATCAGAAAGTTGCCTGACAAATCAACCATGGTAAGATTCAAACACAGGCCTCATGGTCAGAATGCAAACATTCTAACCATTCGACCATGTGCCCAATATTATTTTATTAATGCCACTACTCAATGTGCAACATTTTATATTCATATGTGTAAGTCCATAAGACAATTTTTAATATAAAGGTTGAAAGTAGACCTAAAAATATTCTGTTACTATGCAACTAATAATTTACTAGTATTTATAGTTCTTCTTTTGAACTTTCAACCAGTATTTAAATTACATAGTATTTTTTTTTAAGAGTAAATATTGAATTTTAAGTTCAAGTGTGAGAAAGTGTTTAAAAAAAAAATCATTCAAAATGATTTCATCAATCTTAATTTTTTTCTCAGCCATTGTAACCATACAATACATTTAATATATTTCTTGCTTGTATCAAATTTTATACACGTTAAATGACTGATAAATAATATTGTTAATTTACTGGTAATGATAAAAAGCCTACCTCAAGGTATTATCCTTCATATATCGTGTTTTTAAAAAGAAAAAAAAACCTGCCATTATTTTTTTATTCATTTTCTTATCTAGGCGACATCACATTGAAACATCACTTACTGTACGATCACTGAAGTTAAGCAATGTCAAGCCTTGTCAGTACCTAGATGGGTGACTGCTTGGGAATACCAGATGCTGTAAGCTTGGATGTGCAAGTGGTGTAATGGATAATGGCTTCGAATTTTTAATTGGGGAGCCAAGTTCCAATTCCACTTGGGTTTGTTATATTCATTTACACACAAATAGCCTTGGGAAAGATATGAATACACCTCTTCTCCCTCCAGCTATGGGTTAATTAGTATCACTAAAAAACATTATCTCAAAAAAAAATTCTTATAATCTAAAAATATTTGCTGGTGTTAAATAACCTAAGTTGGTAAGCTATAGAAAATAAATCAATTATTTCTTATGTTCATGGACTAAGAAAAATAAATTGATTTTCTTAAAAACTAATACTTTTTCCGTTTTCAATTGAAAAGCCAAGCAAAAAAGTCTCTATCTCATCTAAACTTTTTTTTCATTTTATACTAAGTTTGACTTTGAACTTTTATCAAGAATTATCAAAATCTTTGGTTAGTGTAAGCGCAAATTATAGATACAAAAATAAAATGACCAATTTGTTTCTACACATGGAAAACGTGGTATACAGTTTTGAGTGAATATATATGTACAAATGCTGTACAAAATTTTTCTTATACCTTCAGCTTTTGTGAAAATTTGGCATGTAAAATAATTTTCCTATTTTTAAGAAAGGTGTCGGTAAAAAGAAAAGAGGAAAGGATCCTGAAAATGTGATTTTTCTCAGCTTAAACAGATTTACAATTTACATTTAACATAGCAAAAGGTGACTTTTTTGGTTAATCAAAAAATGTTGAAAAATGTCAAACTTAAAGGCTCTTTTCTTTGACCACTTCTCATCAATCTTGGACAAAAGATAGGAAGAACGAAATAAAAAAAAGTAGATGTAAAAAAAAAAAAAAATCCAAGTAAAAAAGAATGACCACAATAAAAGACATGGAAAGGAAAATAGGAATGAAAGAGAAAATAAAAGGCAAAATCGGTGACGAAAGAAGAAGATAAAAAGTAAAAAAAAAAACGGATGAAAAGAAAATTGTTTAGCGATAATGAAGGAAACCGAAAGAGATAAACGAATGAACGGTTTTAAAAAATTGATGAATGAAATTAAGGAAAAAGTAAAAATAAAAAAATCTACAGAAAGAAAATAACAGACTTGAAAAATAATCAAGAAGGAAAGGAGAAAATAAAAGTAAAAAAAAAGAAAAGAAAAGAAATTGGGGGAATATGTCCAAATTTCATTTAAATAATCACATAGTTCTTTCGTTGATACAGACCATGATGATGATGATGATGATTTTTTTTTTTTTTGGTTACTCATCTCTTTGCGTTTTTCATTTTCTTTTCGTTCTTCTTGTCTTTCATTGCCTCAATAAAACAAACAAGCAACAACCGTAAAAAAGGCCTTTCCCCCATACCTTCTTGCCTCCACCCATCATCCTCACAAACCACCATATCGGAATTAATCCGTAATTACAAGAGAGAAAAGAACAGAGAAGAGACTTGGGTTCATCTTTTGCTGCTGCATCATAGCTTCGGGCTGTGCAGAGATGAGGAAGGACGAAGAAAAGAAACAAGGAGAGAAATGACGAACACTTGCAAATAAATATGCCTGGCTTTATGCTGGTAATAATAATAATGATGATGATAATGATGATGATAAGTTGCAGTGAGCGATTTCCATGAGACCCGCTCTATCTTAGTAGTTACTGTCAAAAGCAACATGTAGCTAATCTTCTTCTTCTATTCCCTCTAACTTTCTTTCTCTTCATTGTGGCTTCCGTGTCTTCTTACATTAATCGTTCTTTCTTTTTTCTTTCTTTTACATTCCTTTAGTTTTCTTTTTTATTGCTTTTTTTTCATTCCTCCTCTTCTTCTCTAAATAATGGTTTTTAAATTTTCTGCGACCCTTTCTTTTTCGTTTTCTCTTTTTCCTCCTTACTCTCTTGTCTTCTTTTTCAGCTTTACTTTCTCTTTTATCTTTGCATTTTTTTCTTTTTCTTTTTTACATTTCTTTCTTTCTTACATTTCTTTCTTTTTTACGCCCTTCTGTGTTTGCTTTCCATCACATCTTTCTCATTCATTTCTTTTTCCATTTCATTAATTTCTTTTTTCTACATTTCTTTGCACTTTGTTCTTTTTCCTTTTTTATTCTCTTTATCCTTTCTTTCCTTTTTCTTTATCTGACTTCATTTTTAATTTCTTTCCTCGTCTTCATTCTTCTTTTTACTCTGCTTTCTCTCTCTAATCAAGTTTTCTCTTCATGTTCCTCATTTTCAATTATTTCGTTTTTTTTTCTCAATTTTCACCAGGTTTATTCATTCGCCTTATTTTCCACTCTCTTTCCTTTCCTCTTCCTTCCTTCCTTTTCACATAAGACTTTTTTATTTAAGGTTCTTTATACAAAATATCACAGTGAGTAGATAGCTATCAAAATTTGTATGTTTTAAAAACGTTTCATTTGTTAAATTAATGTTTGTCTGTTATTTCTTTCAGTTTATCGATTAAGGACGCTGATTTTAGTTAAGACTATAAAGTGTGAGTTACTGATAATAATATCATCACTCTCTCACTGTCGTGTAAATACATAAATATTCATCATAAATCGATTGCAAACTTATTCCTCTTTAATTTAATTTGCATCACAGGCTCCCTTGTTTTTTAAACTTTGTGTCTCATCCCTAAATTTACGATTTCTCTTAACTTTTACAGTATTTTCTATCTGCATTGCTAAATATTCCCCTCTACACCTCTTCTGAAAAAAAAAAAATTAGTTACTTTCAAGTTTCAAAAATCATTCTCTTAATTTCTCCTTTATTTTCTTCTCCCTTAATCTCTCATTTGATTCCTTTCACTCTCTCTTTCTCTCTAGTTTATTCCTCCCAAACCACTCTCTATTTCTCCCTTCACCCCACCCTATATTTCACTTCTTGTCACTCTACTTGTGTTTATCACTTTTCTCACCTTCTTTGTATGAGGGGTGTTGGACAGTTATTTTGAAGGTCTTCTGGGTCAGGTCATGAATTTTCCCACACTGTGTATTATCCATTTTGCTAGATTAGATTATGATTCAACATCCCCATTGCTTGGTTAGAGAGGCTCACCAGTGCAATGAAGTCCCCCCCACCCTTTTTTTTTACTGTTTTAACTATTCTTGTGATTGTAAAATATGTGGTATCACCTGTTAATGTTTACAATGTACAACCACCTCCACACAATTGTTTCTGTTTATATATGTTATCTTTTTAGTTTTTACCTTTGTCTTCCTTCTTTAAATATAACATCTATTAGGAAATTATTAACTCTATTTTGTTCATTCTTCCCTTCTTTTTCTTTTTAAATTTTATTTCCTTCTTTCTGTCCATTATTCACTTTCTTTCTTTTTGTTATTCTTTCTTTATATTTCAATCAGTTTGTCTTAACTTTTGACACCTTTGTAATTGTTTTCATTTTTAATTTTACATTCATCCTCCTTTATTCCCACATCATTTTAATTTTCTTTTTCTTTTTCATATTTATTCTCTTTCTTTCATCTTATTGCTACTTTGTTTCTTTCATTTTTCTCATTCAAATCTTTTTTTTATCCCTTTCTTTATTTCTTTCTTTCAAAGCCTTACTCATTCTTTCTTTTTCTTTTCTTTCTTTCAAACCTGACTCATTCTTTCTTTTGTCTTTGCTATCTTTCTTTCTTCTTTCAAAACCTGACACATTCTTTTTTCCTTTTCTTTCTTTCTTTTTTTTCAAAGCAAGACTCATATATTCTTTTCTTTCTCGTTTATATTATTCTTTCTTTATCTTTCAATCAGTTTGTCTTACTTTTGACACCTTCTTTGTAAATCTGTTTTCTTTTTTTAATTTTACATTCCTCCTTTATATTCTCACAACATTTTAATTTTCTTTTTCCTTTTATCTTTCATATTTATCTCTTTCATCTTTCATTTTTCTCATTCCAATCTTTTTTTTATCCCTTCCTTTCATGTTTCCTTTCATCTTTATTGCAAATCTTATTCAAATATTTCCTTTCTTCTTCATTTATTTACATTTTTTTTCTTTGTATGTCTTTAGCTTTCCTGGTTTGCTTTTTATCTGAACTTTTTTCTTTTTTGATTTTAATTCTTCTGAGTTGTTCTCTTCTAATTTTTTTCAGTCTTTCTTTGAATTCATTCAAGCTCATTTTTTTTTATTCCTTCCTTACATTTAAACCCTTTTCTTTTTACTGATCCCTCCATTACCCATCATGTTTACTTTCAGTAAACCATCAAATTTTATTTTGCACAACATTTCTGTTTCCTCACCCCCATTTTATTTTTACAACACATTCTCATTCCGAGCCACTTTATGTTACCTTCTCTCGACTTAACATTTTCATCCATGCAATCATCCAAGCGAAAAACCAAACCTTTTCAGCATCAAATGAAGGAACTATGAAAATCATGTGGAAAAAGTATATTGCAAAAAAAAGAAATGCAAGTAAAACTAAAAAAAAAAAAACATTGTAAAAACTGAGAAATGTAAGGAAAAAGAAAGAAGGCAAATCAGATAGAGAATGTAAAAAGAATTTGAGAATAAAAGGAAAAAGGAGTGAGAAAATGATGAAAAATGGAAAAATAGAAAATATTTTTTTTAAAAATGGTAGATAAAGAAGAAAAAAAATACGGGCAAAATGAAAGAAGCATTAATAGGGAAATACTGAAGGAATGATTTTTACTGGAATTAAAATGGAGGAAAAAAGAAAAACAAAAGGATTAAAATAGTAATACAAAAATGAAAGAATAAAAGGGAGATAATAAAGAAAAAAAGAAGGAGAATTAAACAAAAGAAAAATACAAGGAAAAACAAAAAGAATCATTGAATAAATGAACACAGAAAAAGAAAAGAAAATCAAAAAATAACAGGTGGGAGATGAGAATAAGTTGAGTAATAAGCAAAAGTGAAATAGAATATCAAAGAAAAGGAAAAAGAAAGGAACCTTGGAAAAAAAAATGAAAAGAAAAAATAAAGAAAATCAACACCAGTGCAAATAATTTTCACTCTTCTTCATGGCAATTGCCGTAGCAGAAAGGAAACTGCACATTGCAGTGAAAAGACTGACTACACTGCAATAAGTAAAGAAAAAAGAATATAAACAGGTAACCTCCGTCCCCTGGGAAGAATTGCCCAAGATACACACAGTGGCAAGTAAATTCAATTTTCACCCTTTCCCAACACCTTACAATCCAGAACTTTTTACCCTATTCTTTGCTCAATGTCCGTCGAGATGCGGGATGAAGAGATCAGAAATGGCAGTGGGTGGAGAGGAAATAACTTCATTTCAGCATCGATATCTCTCGTTATCTATTTTCATTGATGCTTACCACTTTTACGTCCTCATCAATGAGTCTATACCACAATCCCACACACGCATGTCTTTTCCACTCTCTCTATTCTCGTATGATTGCCTGCTTTAGCTTTTTCATCCTCTTCCCATATATGTGTTCATTTACTTTCCTGGCTATCTCTCTCATTTTTTTCATTTTTTGGCACAATATTTTCCTTTTTACTCTGCATCTTTCTCTTTCTACTGTTCATTCTCTCTCTTTCAATTCTAATTTTCACTTTTCCTCTTTATTTTATCCCTTTTTTTTTTTTTACTATTTCTGCTTTTTATTTTTTTCTCTTTTCTTTTCCTCTTTCACTCTATATATTTTTTACCTTTACACTAACCTCATCTCTTTTTTCCTTTCCATGTCTCTTTTCCTCTATCCATTTGTTTTTGCCTCATTTTCTCCTCCTCTTTCTTCCTCCTCTTTCTTTCTGTTCCCTCTGTTATGTTTTACTTAATTCCTTCCTTATTATAGCTTCACATTCATTCTTTTTTCCTTTTACTACTTCTTTTTTCTTGACTCCATTTATCTGTCATTTCATTTTACTCTCTCTCTGCCCACATCTTCTTTCATCTCCCCCACCCAGTTATCTTTTCCTCTCTCCCACCCGTTTCCTCTTTCTTATCTTTTCTCTCTCTCCCACCCATGTGTTCTTTCTTCTCTCTCACCGGCTTCCTCTTTCCTCTCTCCTTTCTCCCGTCTGCTCCTTCCTTCCTCTCTCCTCTCTTCCACATGCTCTTCTTTCCTCTCTCCTGCTCGATTCTTCTTTCCTCACTTTCCTTTCCCCCACCCACATCCTCTTTCCTTATCCCCACCTGATGCTTCTTTCCTCTCTCCTCTCTCCCACCTACTCTTCATTCCTCACTCTTGCCAGCTTCCTCTTTCCTATATTTCCTATCTCCCATCCGTGTGTTCTTTCCTTTCTTCCGCCCACTCTTCTTTCCTCACTCTCACCCGCCAGCTTCCTCTTTCCTCTCTCCTCTCTCCAACCTGCTCTTTCTTCCTCTCTCCCACCTGTATGTTCTTACCTCTCTCCTGCCTGCTTCTTCTTTCTTTTCTCTTACCTGCTTGCTCTTTCCTATCTTTCCTCTTCTCCTGCCCACTTCTTCTTTCCTCTCTCCCACCCAACTTCTTCTTTCCTCTCTCCTGCCCACTTCTTCTTTCCTCTCTCCCACCCAACTTTTTCTTTCCTCTCTCCTGCCCACTTCTTCTTTCCTCTCTCCCACCAACTTCTCCTTTCCTCTCTCCCACCCACTGTTCTTTCCTCACCCTCTTCCTCTTTCCTATCTTTCCTCTTCTCCCGCCCGTGTGTCCTTTCCTCTCTCCTGCCTGCTTCTTCTTTCCTCTCTTCCGTGCACTTCTTCTGTCCTATCTTTCCTCTAGACTCTATAATCTCTTATTTTTTTCCCCTTATACAAATTATTCTGCAACCACCAAACTTACCATCGATCCTTTCTAATTTCCGCATCACACTTCCCAATTGACTTCAATTTACATTATATAGTCTAACCAAGAAAGGCATAGATTTGTTGTCACAAAAGCAACAGATTACCAAAAACAGCCTGTTGTGTTATCAAATATCATTCCATGAGAAATAGAGAGACCTTCTCAAGGGACAAGGTACTCTTTGATTAATTCTCACTGTATAGGTGACTGTTTATTTTGAGTGGCCACAAATAGTAAGTTCTAGAATAGTCTCACCCTTAATGTAGAAAACAAGACATGAATCCTGAAGACTGAGCATATTATTTCAAGTTACTTTCAAAGTGCTCTCTATCAAGTCACCTTACAACCACATTGTTTAATTTACTAAATAGTTAAAAGTATCATTATATTTTTTTCTGAATCAAATTTAACAGAGAAACAATGAGATAGCAAAATAGAAAATTTTAATAAGAAATGTAAAGAAAAAAACTCTTTGTCTTGTATTTTAAGTACTAGCTGAATACCCATCCTATGAACAGAGAAGAGTTAAGTTTTAATAGTTCTCTTACCTCTCTAAGATTTCTGAATAAACAACATTTTTGACAAGACATCTATTTTCTAAGGTTCTTTTTTATATTGTGTTAAGTTTGAATTTCCTAATCTAGATTTTGCTACAAAATGCTAACTATTGAGAGAAATATTTGAATAATTTTCTAAAGTTTATAAAAATTAAGTCAGCAAACTTAATATTTTTTAACTTGTTTAAAGAATTAAGTACAGTTTTAAGAAAATCTCATTAAACAGATTTGGACTTATTGAGATAATTCCATAAAATATTTTCAACTTCATTTGACTAATTTATATTAATGTGAAACAACAACAACAATGCTTATTATGAATGATATACATTTACTAATGACAATTTTCACAAGACAAATATAAATTCTTTCTCTACAAACATGAATTTAAAAATAAAACTTTATTAATAGTGACATTGCTTATATATGGTAATTTAAAAAAAAAATTATATTAGAATTAAATAACACAAATTAAATATTTATTAAAATATGCTTTTAAAAAGTTTTATGCAAATTAAATATTGCTATTTGTTTAGTAATATAGATAAGTCTGGTAATCATTACATGTTAAAAAAAAAATGGACAAAAAACAATTGTATATATTTTCTTGTCATGGGTGTTTTATTAGGATTCCTGTGAATATAGGGTATTATGGTATGTGTTGGATTGAATGGTGATGAATGAGTTCTTGTAGTGTAAGAGTAAATTGTAATGGATGAATGGATTGTGAACTAGATTACACTTACAAAATCACCATGTTAATGCAGTTTGTTTTTATTCTACTGATGTAAGGTGGAGATGCACAGACAAAATTTAATCTTATGCAAATTTATAAAAGATGAAGAACAAATTTCCTTTCAGCTTTGTGACCTCCAACTGATCTTTTACTTATGAATGATTAAATAAAAATTTAGATAAATGTAATAAAATTTTCAACATCATTTTCAAGATTGGCAATATTCTTGTGGCACCATCCCCCATCTATATAATAAATGTGATTGTCAGTGTGTCACACTTTTTCAACTTTACTCCCAGAGGGCATTAGCCCAACATATCATACCATTTTGGAATCAGACCAACTCTGTTAGCAAATTAAAAGCATTCCAGGCCGGATCTGGACCTGCAATCCTGAAATTTAGGATTCCAATGTTTTCAATGCTGCAATTGTTTTTGTCTATTATTATATTTTTTTTTTTTTTTTTTTTCAACAAATTTTTTGTATGATAACAATTTTTATAACTTGAAAATAAATCTGGGAACAATTTAAATTAATTGCAAAATCTAGCGAAACTCACCCATGAAATAAAAATGTTTGTATGGAAAGTAAGGACCTACATACATCAAATTGTCTTTAAATTAAGTGGCAGCAGAAGAATTATCATTAAACTTTTAAAAGTTAAGCTTAAATATTAATGCAATACTTAACTGCAGCGATCAATTTTGAGTTCTTCTGTAGTTTATTGTTGCCTATTGCATTTACTTCTCCCTATCTATTGTGATGAAGACCCAATCAAGATCCCTCCACAGGAGCTAGCTTAAATGCTGCCTGATATGGTGGCTTTTAAGCTAGTTTCTTATAAATACCAAACTGATTCATTAAAATTAATATCAGCTTTTTGTGTTAGGTACAAACACACAAACAAGAAAAATATTATTTTTAGAAAAAACTGTCAAGGTTAAAATGGTGTGATTCAAACTAAAACACACTTTGAAATCATCAGTGACCTTTGTTATCTTGTGATAAGTAATATATACAAAATAATAAAAAATAAAGAGCAAGCAAATTTTTTATTTTTTTAATCCATTATTAATATGAAAATAAAACTATTTAAAACATCTGACATCGTTTATAAATAAAATTATTTTAAAATTGTTATAAATTATTCTTAGGTGCAATATGTTTTTTTGTTTTTTTTTAATCTGATAAAATGTAGAAAAGGCTGTAAGAATGTTTCTTTAATTTCATGATAACCTTCATCCAGCAGCAAGGCCTGTGATCAGGATGTTGGAGGTTTTGAGGCATGTGGAGCCACCACTTAATTGCTGTTGTTCCCGTGTTCATCCTAACCTGTGGTGGTAGAATCTTTTAGGGTCCCAGTTATGGACAAATAATGAATCCCTGAACAGAAACAAAACACTATGAAAATATAAAAGTACCAGCAATATACTTTTATATATAAAAAAAAAAATTACCAATGATACATATTTATAGTAAAATGACCAATGATACATTTTATCACAAATAAAAAAATTGAAATTGACAAGTTTTTCCATTTTATGGAAGCATACGGTAAACACATGAGAGCATTATCATTTCTACTTTCTTTCTCTTTCTTCCTTTCACTGAAACCAAAAAGCATCTCTATTTTTTTTCCATCTTTGCTCTCAGTCAAAATATAATAATCTATTATTTATGAGAATTTGTCAAGGCATACCATAAATGGTTATTAACTAAGGAACAAGCAGAATTATAATGACTTTTTTTTTAATAACTTTTGGGACATCCTCTATATTTATTGTTCATCTTTAAACAGTAATCTGTAAACTTAGATTCCTTGAAAACAATTTAAGTATGTTCATGTGTACTAAAAGTTTAGAGACTCTCAGAGACAAAGTCTAAAAGAAAGGCACCGAAAATGATAAATACTAAGTGGGAAAACTGATCAACATTTCTGAAGAGATTTCAAAAATATTTACAGATATGCAGTTTTGCTTTTTGTGGAATAAAACTTTACTAAATTAGAAGTTTTCAAGATAGATAAATGTTGATAATAATAAGTTTACCAAAACTTATTTCTCAATTTTGATAAATGGAAATTAGCATTCAGTATTACTTGAAAATAAAACCTTTTTCATTTAACAGTTTTATTTTTTGGTAAAAACATGAGAAACTTTTAAAAATAATCTGATCACTTTTTTTCTTTTTTTTTTTTTGCCACCTGAACATTTCCTTCTTATCTGAAAATTACCTCAGACAAATGAAGACAGTGAAGATTTTTCAGATGGATACACATTCATTTTGTTATCATGTACTTACTCTTAATTGATGACAAAACACCACAGTCAGAACTGGATTCATGCCTTTCTCCACCCTGTTAGTATAACAGCTTGGGGTAGAATCCTCAACTGATGCAAATTCAGCCGGGTTTCGATCCTAGCTAGAGGCAACTGGACATCTAGCCACACTGATGAGCTGTGATACAGAGAAACAGTCTGTCTGTGGATGACAATATATATATATATATATATATATATATATATATATATAAATAAAGTGATTACATGAATGTATGTCATTAAATACCACTGTAATCTTTTATATCCTTCATGTTTATACTTTACTATATATTTTTTTTAATTGGCATCACCCCATGCAAGAGAGTAAAACCACTAAGACACAAGGAGATTACTGGCTGTAGAAGAATTAGGAACAGAAACATTAATAATGAGCAGGAAGAGGAAAGAGTAATCAAGAAGACAGTAGATAGTGATTGACATTGCATTTAGATTTTTGCAGATTAAAGTTGGCTGGAAAGCATGCATGGAGCCAGAAGGCCAAAATGGGGAATAGGCATAAGCCAAACTTTTCTTCTTGCCAGTCTAGTACGTTTAACAAAGAATCTAGCCACAAACACTTATTTAAACATATCACAATATTAAAAACGTGGCACAAGGCCAAAATGGGGAATAGGGAAAAGAACATTCTTCTTGTCTTAACGTTTAACTTAGCTAGCCACAAACACTGACCCAAACATATCACAATATTCCTTACACTCAAACAACACAGTCTTACTACATCCACCATAATACCTCATTGTCTCTCTACAAAAGTCCTAACTAGTCCCCATATGTACAATTCATTGTCTGTGGGAGGGGGAAATAAAACAACAATTTAAAAAACTAACCCCAATGAGTATTTACAATATGAATACAATCTATTTACAAGAAACTAAAAATAATGTTAGTAATAACCCCACTCTCACCCAACAGCCACAATCCTTAAATGTGGCAGAAACATCAGTTAACTGCATGAAATCAATGCAGGACTTTGAAACATTCATTGATCCAACATGCTCACTCAACCACACACTCATTAAAATACAACAACAAATACGAAAATCATATGCAAAAAAAAAGGCACCCGCACTCACGAGAGATCTGAAATCACTCACCACCTAATGAGGGAGGGGATGGAGAATTAAACCATAGCAAAAAGCGATATTTATTCTGTTAATACAGAAATGTGGCACATGGCAAAAGGGGGATTGGGGAAAGGACAGTCTTGTTCTGTCTTAACTATAACTTAGCTAGCTGCAAACACTGACCCAATCGTACGAACAATATTCCTTACACCAAAACAACACATTCATACATACCTTTCTTACTACAACCACCATAATACCTCATTGTCTCTATGAAAATACTAACTAAACCCCATATTTACAATTCATTGTCTGTGGGGGGAGGGTAATAAAACCATAGCAAAGAGCTCATCCAAACAATTACCATGAAAATATTTATAGAAAAGACAGAGGTAACTTTACAGTGGTGTGAAAGTAACTGAAGCCTAGATGCCAGATCAGGACCAATAATATTGCTGATTCTTCTTTGGATTTTATCAAGAAGCTCAAGGTAAATAGCAGAGGCACTGGACCATATATAGCAGCAATATTCTAAGCATGGACAAATGGTAGACTTATATTACATGGAATATAAAATTCATGTTTTATCCAAATATATGAATTTTATAAATTTGTAATTTCAAAATAGTTAATTGATTTTTATTTTTAATTGAACATAATTTTTATTATTTCAAACATTATTTTTAGCAGATACCCATATTTGAGAAAAACATCCAGTTTTTTTAAAAAGTGTTTATTTCTTCTTCCAGCCAGAGCATTTGACAAAACTTAATAAAGAAAACATGACCTCCAGCAGGATTTGAATCTCTATCCCCATTCAAAGAAGGAACCACTGTCTGAGTCAGTGAGTTTTAGACCGCTTGGCCACAGAGCACCAGACACCCAAGCAAGGTTCTATTTGCCTTAACACAACATCTCGTCATTCAGATCTTTCTTAAAAGCCATATTTGCCCAATTTTTTTTATTAGAAACATGAAGAAAACAATTCCTAAAGAGTTAATGGATTTTTATTTTTATTCCAACATTTTTAATCTGACATAATTTTATTAGAGTAGAATTCCTGACAAATGGACTAAGAACGCCTTCTGGATATGAGGAATTGGTTACAAAGTTTGGATATGAGTGGTTATGTTTAGATTAAAATAAAAGAACTGAAATCAGGTTTAACATTTATTTTCAATGTTTTATAGTAAACAAAATAATCTAATGGTGAGGGAAATATAACAGAATTGATTTTAAGGAAAAAGAAATAAATTATGTAATGTTAATGAAAATTCATTAAATTAAGTATACCACATATACAAAAGAAATAATGTAACAATGTTTTTTAATCGCTGTTGCATGATGATTCTTTCTTGTCTAATGTCATTCTCAACTTTTTTCACATTTCATTTTGATTTTGTTTTTGAAACTTTTTAAACAAAAGACACTTAACTCTGTGTGTATTATTGCAATTGTCATAGCTGAATGCTGGCTTTCTTTCCATAAAACTGACAACCATTTCAATAGCTTTTTCAATTTCAGTCCAGGTTTCATCACAATCATGCATCTCATCGCTATCTTGTTGCAGATGTGTCTCATTGTCATCCTTTCCTCTTATTCCCATCATCTTTTGCACCAATATAAGCCATTAGGATGAAATAAGCATGAGCAATTAACCAATGTAAATTTCCTGAAAAACAGAAATTTCAAATCAGTTACATATCACCCAAATAGTTCAAATATATGCATCAAAATCATGTCTGGATATGTGGGATTCTATTGTACTTCAGACATATTTCCAAATGAGAAAATGTTGCTTTAATGACCTTGTTTCACTGTAAGGCACTCCGTAGCTGAGGGGTTTAAAGTACACTGGATCAGAAGGTGGATCCTTCTATGAAAGGGATGCAAGTTCAAATCCTGCTAGAGGATACTCTTTATTAAGTTTTCTCAAATGTAGATGAAATAAATACTATTTAAAAAGACAGAATGTTCAACTCAAATAGGAGTATCAACTAAAAATAATGTTTAATGTAATAAATTTGTAATTAATACATAAAAAGAAATTGATTCTGAACTGAGTCAAACTGGGAACATGTATAAAATTTCAGCAACATCTGATGTACATCCAAGAATTTTTAATCATTTCACCTCAAGCAAGGCAATAATGTCACTAAGATGCAATGGTCTACTGAGAGTGAAAGAGAACGAAAAGACTTTAGAAGGAACCGGAAACCCAATCCTAAACAGAAAACAAGGGATAATAAACCTCTACTCCTGTCTGAAAGCATGGGGAGGAGTGTGAACCGGATGATAGGTGAACCTATCTACTCCCATTGAAAAATAAATAAATAAGAGAAAACAATTAAAAAATAAGAGAAAAAACAAATAAGAGGGAAAAAAAGAAAAATAAGAAAAAAAAACAATAAACAAGAGAAAAAAATAAACATATTTATTTATTTATTTTTTTCCTTAATATTCCCTGCCGAGAATTGAAATAGAGAAGAGCGTGGGTCAGTATTCTATCAAATTTGGGATATGAAAACTAGTTTTCTAGGAAAATCTGAGTAAGCTATATACATTTGAACAATATACCATATTTATTAATAAAAGAGTTATTATCTACAAGAATTTTTTATATTATGTTCATATTTTATAGATAAATTTGTAAATATACAAAGTTTATGCAATTTGACTATAAACATAAATCTTAATTTTCATGGTTTCCTTCAAAGTATCCCCCCCCCGGGGTGCATGTAGACACCTACCTTGCATGTGGCCCCTCCATGCCTGTGGTTACCAATCCTGTATGCCACTCTGTGCATGTGGTTACCTATCCTGCATGTGCTTCCCTGGTGCATGTAGCCACCTACCTTGTATGTGCCCCCCCCCAGTACGTGTATACAACAAACACACAAAAGACACTGGCTCAAAAATCTTTAATGCATTTGATCTATGCAGATACTTAAGATTTCTACAACATTTCAGTAACTCTTATATATACACACACTTTGGGGGAAAAGTATGGCACAGTGTAAAGATTTTTTGTGTGATATATTTTGGCCTTTAGGACTTCATCAGACTAAGTTTATATTTATGTTGATACGACTAAACATGTACACGAAAAAGAGACAGTGTGTATATATATATATATATATATATATATATATATGTGCGTGTGTGTGTGTGTGACGTCATGAGCTGCGACACAATTTTCGCTTCCGCGTCTCGTATATACAAGTTTGTCGTTACTTGGAAATTTTCATGCAGCAAGGGCGGACTATCATTGCTGTTTCGTCCGTGTGTTGTTTGATTTATTGAAATTGTCATCTTTGATAATGACTTGTGTAAGCCAAAAGCTTAGATTGGATTTAAACATGTATCAATATGGTGTTTTCCTTTCGTCTTTCAACGATAATATGATTAAGCTTATTAGACAATATGAAAGGAACTTACTTAAAATAGATAGACAAAAATTGTCTATATTATTTAATGAAACATGCATTAATATATATATGCATTAATATATATATATATGTATATATATATTAATGCATGTTTCATTAAATAATACATATATATATATATATATATATATATATATATATATATAAAACAAAGAGGTTGTAGTGGTTCCAACGAGAGAAAAGTATGTATATTTAAAAGAAGAGAAGAGAGGTGCCGCAAATAAAGCAAAATATTTTTTTCTAAAGAAACACATTACAACCAAAAACGTTTGCGGCACCTCTCTTCTCTTCCTGATGTTATCAGTCTGGAAAGGTCCCAGCTTGCAACACCTTTGGAAAGTGCCTGAAAACAATACTACGGATTGACCCAAGTCTTGTGAGTGAAATTGGGTAGAATTGGACCTCTTGGAGGTCATCGATAGCTGTGCTAGCACAAAGTCACAAGTCATTGTTGCTGAGGGTTTGAGTGTGCAGTCCTTGGTCAAATTGTTGATCATGCTAGATAACACACTCTCCCGCAGAAACTGTAACTAGGTGGGCTCTGTAGGTGTTGAACAAACACAAAATGTGCCTGAGCAAGTGTCTGCAATAGGGATTGGCTAGACCCCCCCCTCAGTAGACAGGTACAAGTGGCCAGCTATTATATATATATATATATATATATATATATTGTCACGTAGCAACGATTTCATTAACCATATAGGTGTTAGGCTAAAGTAAAATCTTAAATAAAGAGAAAATTAGTTAGATATAAAAGAAAGATAAATAAATAGATAAAAACAGAAATTTAATCCAATGCTTCCGATTCGCGAGCGAATATATTCTATGATCAGCCATACCCCCCCTCTTCTCTTCACAAATTCTTTCTCTCCCTATCCTCTCTTCCATCCGCCAGCCAAGGGCCCGTGAACTTAGAAGTGACCCGACGTGAGGATGACCTGGTTCTAAGATTTCGCGTTTGACCATGAGTAAACTCCAGACACCATCAGGGTCTCATGCTGCGATTCACGTGATCGGGACGTACGGAGCATGCGTTGAACTTTTGGCCATCACACAAACACTGCGTGATTTGCGCCCTATTCTCCTGCGTACCCGGTCAAGGACGAAGGGAACCCACGTGACTGTCTGTGGGGACAGCGAAAACCAAAGAAGGATTTTTTCAGTTTCCCTCTGACCAGCGGCAGTTGAACATCGCTGGGCAAAAATCGTCAGACCGCCCACTGAGATGAGGAAGACCACGAAGTCTATCGACCAGTGATTGAAAGGGTGCTATTGACTGATCAACCCAACCAAATGCCTGTATGAAATGCTGGGGACCCACGAACACTTGCGAAAAGAAGAAGAATCCAGGAACATTGTCGGCCGGCCAAGATACTGATTTATCATCAGAACTCTCGCTTCGGCGAATCAAAACTTTGTGAAGATACCAGCCCGACTGCAAGATAAGTTGGTTCTTTTGGCTCGATCTATTTTCATATATGTATGTATTCGCTCGCGCCTTCTATTCTTTACTGATGTCCTCCCCTTGTTAAATGAATGTTCTTTTTTTTTTTCTTTCTTTGTTTCGCTATATATATATTTATAAATAAATGTTTAATTTTGAAATCCATCGTCTTGCGTCTGTTCTTCGTTGATTCCCTTGTGTCGCTTCCATTTCTGAGTGAAGACCGAGAAAAGAAACCACGTTTTCCTTTTTTTTAGAACCCGTGGTTCATCTATATGCTACAAGTTCGTAACATATAAAATTGGGGCTCGTTCCGAGAATCTTTTCTCCTGTTTTTTTTCACTCAGTAAGAATCGCACAACTTCAGGGTATCGGCGAACTACAGGCCAAGATGTCGGTTATAGATAGTTTTCTCGCATCGCCCTCTATGGAAAAATTATGTAAGCTTAAGAAGGATGATATAGTTGAAATAGGGAAGGAATTAGAACTAGAGGTAACGAAGTCTATGAGAAAAACTCAGCTAGTCAGGATAGTCTGTGAGCATATGGTAGATAACGACGTTTTCGACGTAGAAGAATTAAGTAAATTATCACTAGACACGTCGGAACTTTCGCAGGCACAACTCGAGCTCGAGAAAGTGAAAATTGAGGCCGAGGCTAAGGTCAGAGCCGAAGCTGAAAGAGCAAAGGCTGAAATAGCAAAAGCTAGAATCGAGCAAGAAACTAGATTTCGGGAGTTAGACGAAAAGCGGGAACTTCACGAAGCTAGAAGTAGTGAGTTCGACTTAGCGAAGCAAGTCCGACTCGTACCGCAGTTTAACGAGGCTGACGTCGACAAATATTTTCAGCATTTCGAAAAGGTCGCCTCAAACCTAGCATGGCCCATAGAAACGTGGCCAATTTTACTGCAGACCGCACTAAAAGGCAAAGCTCAAGAAGCGCATGCCGCGCTCTCAGTAGCAGATTGCGCTGAATATAGCATTGTGAAATCGGCCATTTTAAAGTCGTATGAGCTTGTACCGGAGGCATACCGGCAAAAATTTAGAGCCTGCCGAAAGGGAGACAAACAGACTTATGTAGAATTTTCTAGACAAAAAGAAACCTATTTCGATAGATGGAGTTTATCGAAAACATCGAGGCAGATCACGATAGGCTAAGGCAAATGATACTGATAGAGGAGTTCAAAGAATGTGTCCCTGATAATTTGAAAACCTACCTCGATGAAAAAGGGTAGATACTTTATATGAGATGGCCACCTCGCTGACGAATACGTGTTAACACATAAGCGGGGTACGTTCAATCATAACAACCCATCCGAATTTGGAAGCGGTCCACACCCAAGACGTGGATCTGGTTCTGGTCCGAATTGAAGTTTGGTCGATCGGTTAGTTCAGGCCAACTACCCAGTCCGAGAGATACCAAATCTCAAAATCCTAGTTCTCCGTCACCGGTTTATCGGCAGACGAATAGGAGAGAGGAAACTCCCGATGTGCCACTACTGCAATAAAGTAGGACACCTCGTGTCGAATTGTTGGACGAAGCGGAATGCCGAGTCCAGAGCCCTAAGTCAAGAGAGACCCCAAGGGCTAATTTCTTCCGACAGCGTTACCCTAAATAGGAAACCGAATGAAGATGTGAGGGAGGAGTATAGGCCATTTGTGTCTAATGGTGCTGTATCCCCGTTGATAACCCCACGAAGAAGAAATCCGTGAAGATCTTGCGGGACACTGGGGCCACTCAGTCCCTGATTGTGGAGAGCTTCGTGCCGTGTGGATCGGATTCGGCCACTGGCGAATTTGTTATCATACAGGGTGTTAGCGGCAACTTTGTTAGCGTTCCCCTTCATCGAATCCACCTCACGTCTGGGTTAGTTTCTGGCCCTGTCGAGGTCGGAGTAGTTCCTAGTTTGCCTATGAAAGGCATATCCATGCTGTTAGGAAACGAATTGGCGGGTGGTAGGGTGATACCCCACCCTAAAGTAGTTCCGAACTGGTTGCTTCGGTAGACACCGAAGATATCGAGGAAGAGAATCTCGATATATTTCCCTCGTGTGCAGTGACCAGAGCACAGGCCAGAAAGAAGGCCGATGAAAAGACAAACGAGATAATCGATAGGGACAGAGGACGAAGTGATAGACCTATCGCAGACGTTTATAAATCCTGATGTGGGATTAAATTATCCTCCCGATAGTAACCCAACTGGAAATAGCGATGGTATTGTTGAGCCCGCTATGGACATTCCATTATCGAGGAGAGCACTTATAACAGAGCAGGAGAGTGATTCTGAGCTCACCCCACTCTTCCGTCACGTATTGCCCGAGGATGAGTTGGAGAAAGTTCCAACTGGATACTTTATTAAGAATGAGGTACTAATGAGGAAGTGGAGACCCCCGCACATCTCCGCCTCAGAAGACTGGTCGACAGTCCACCAAATAGTACTCCCTAAACGGTACAGACCGGAGGTCATGAGGACAGCTCATGAGATCCCATTGGGGGGTCACCTTGGCGTTAACAAGACGCACGATAAGATCGTCAGATACTTTTACTGGCCGGGTATCCGAAGGGACGTGTCTGAGCATTGCCGGACTTGCCACATCTGCCAGGTTGTAGGGAAGCCGAACCAGAAAATCCCCATCGCACCCCTACATCCCATTCCTGCCTTCGAGGAGCCATTTTGTCGCATTATCGTAGACTGTGTTGGTCCGTTACCCAAAACTAAGTTAGGGAACCAATACCTGCTAACGATCATGTGCGCCTCGACCAGGTTTCCCGAAGCGATACCCATGAGAAATCTATCCGCCAGGAAAATAGTAAAGGCCCTTGTTAGCTTTTTTTTTTCACCATGGTCGGCTTACCCAGGGTGATACAGTCAGACCAGGATCCAACTTCATGTCAGGGGTGTTTCAACAAGTTACGAGAAGTTTGGGTATAAAATCCATTAAGTCAAGCGCCTATCACCCCCAGTCCCAAGGTGCCTTGGAGAGGTTCCACTCCACCTTGAAGAGCATGATGAGAACATATTGCCTGGACCACCAACACGATTGGGACGAAGGTATCCCATTCCTAATGTTCGCCGCTCGCGAATCCGTACAGGAATCGTTGGGGTTCAGCCCATTTGAATTAATATTTGGGCATTCAGTCCGCGGTCCTTTAAAGGTACTGAGGGAAGGTTTGTTGCGGAAGACCCAGTAACAGAAAATTTGCTGGAATATGTTTCACGTTTCCGAACCCGACTAGCAGAAGCATGTGAACTGGCCCGCGAGAACCTCCGGTCGGTTCAGCATAAATGAAAGATCGATACGACCGAGACACAGTCGAACGAAATTTCAGTGTCGGGGATAAAGTACTAGTGTTATTACCCCTTGCCCGGACATCCTCTCAAAGCTCGATTCCATGGCCCGTATGAAGTGGTCAGGAAGGCCGGTGACCTCAACTACGTCGTAAGAACCCCTGATCGCAGGAAGTCGACGCAGATGTGTCACATTAACATGCTTAAGCCTTACTATGAACGGGGAAAGACCGACCCTGTGTTAGTAATCAGTGGGCCTAACACTATGCCCGAGCCCACGGAGATCCGAGGAGAAGTTATGGAAAGGGGTGACCACCCCACCAAACTTTACAACCTGAGGTACTAGCTGACCTAAGTGCGAAGCTGTCGCATTTAGCCCTTGAGGAGAGGAAGGATTTAGCCTCCCTTATCGAGGATTTCAGGGGCCTGTTCCTGACGTACCCAACCAAACCACCGTTACTTATCATGATGTGAAAGTAGGAGATGCCACCCCCATTAAACAGCATCCCTACCGAGTCAACCCACGGAAAGCCGAAATCCTACGTGGAGAAATAGCCTACATGCTAGAGAACGGCATTATCGAGCGTAGCCAAAGCAGTTGGTCCTCCCCTGCGTGCTAGTGGACAAACCTGACGGCTCAGTTCGGTTTTGCACCGACTACCGAAAGGTGAACTTCGTCACTAAGACGGACTCGTACCCCATTCCCAGGATGGACGACTGTATTGATAAAGTAGGCAAGGCTACTTATATTACGAAGCTCGATTTGTTGAAGGGTTATTGGTGTGTGCCCCCAACCGAGCGCGCTAAGGAGATATCTGCTTTCGCGACTCCGGATGGCCTGTATCAATACCGCGTGATGCCTTTTTGGGATGAAAAATTCCCAGGCCACCTTCCAGCGAATGATGAACCATTGCCTGCGAGATCTGGCTGGTGTAGAGACGTACATCGATGACATAGTCGTGTACAATAACACCTGGGCTGAACACATGATATCTCTACGAAAAGTCTTCGATCGGTTAAAGCATGCCAATCTCACCATTAACCTTGCGAAAAGTGATTTCTGCCAGGCAGAAGTGACGTATCTCGGACACGTTGTCGGCCATGGGCGGATAACTCCGATCGAGGCAAAAATACAAAGTATAGTTAAGTACCCAGCCCCGACCAATGTAAAAGGCCTGAGGAGATTTCTCGGAATGGCGGGTTACTATCGCAAGTTCTGTAAGAATTTCTCTGATATAGCCTCACCGCTTACCCAACTGTTGAGGAGGAAAGCCAAATTTGATTGGACACCCGACTGTCAGAGATCCTTTGATCAAATAAAAGCCCTATTGTGCTCAAACCCTGTCCTCAAAGCTCCTGAATTTACCCGACCGTTCAGGTTAGCTGTAGATGCAAGTGACCATGGCATTGGCGCAGTATTACTACAGACCGATGCAAATGGTATCGAACACCCGGTCAGTTATTTCTCAAAAAAAAATTCAACAATCACCAGAAAAATTACTCTACAGTAGAAAAAGAAACTCTTGCCCTTTTGTTAAGTTTACAACACTTCGAAGTGTATGTGTCTTCGTCCAGTCAGCCTACTTTAGTATATACTGACCATAACCCACTAACCTTCCTCAGGAAAATGAAGAATACGAACAGGCGACTACTGTGCTGGAGTTTAGCGTTACAAGAATACGATCTAACTATTCAGCACATAAGAGGCATCGACAACGTGTGTGCTGACGCCCTGTCCCGTATCTGATCGATAAGTTTTTTGAGGATCAAACGGGGACGAAAACAATCTCTTTTCTTTTTTTTAGAAAACTGCCGTTAATGGTTTTTTTTTTTTTTGGTAGGGAGGTGTCACGTAGCAACGATTTCATTAACCATATAGGTGTTAGGCTAAAGTAAAATCTTAAATAAAGAGAAAATTAGTTAGATATAAAAGAAAGATAAATAAATAGATAAAAACAGAAATTTAATCCAATGCTTCCGATTCGCGAGCGAATATATTCTATGATCAGCCATACCCCACCTCTTCTCTTCACAAATTCTTTCTCTCCCTATCCTCTCTTCCACCCGCCAGCCAAGGGCCCGTGAACTTAGAAGTGACCTGACGAGGATGACCTGGTTCTAAGATTTCGCGTTTGACCATGAGTAAACTCCAGACACCATCAGGGTCTCATGCTGCGATTCACGTGATCGGGACGTACGGAGCATGCGTTGAACTTTTGGCCATCACACAAACACTGCGTGATTTGCGCCCTATTCTCCTGCGTACCCGGTCAAGGACGAAGGGAACCCACGTGACTGTCTGTGGGGACAGCGAAACCAAAGAAGGATTTTTCAGTTTCCCTCTGACCAGCGGCAGTTGAACATCGCTGGGCAAAAATCGTCAGACCGCCCACTGAGATGAGGAAGACCACGAAGTCTATCGACCAGTGATTGAAAGGGTGCTATTGACTGATCAACCCAACCAAATGCCTGTATGAAATGCTGGGGACCCACGAACACTAGAAAAAAAGAAGAAGAATCCAGGAACATTGTCGGCCGGCCAAGATACTGATTTATCATCAGAACTCTCGCTTCGGCGAATCAAAACTTTGTGAAGATACCAGCCCGACTGCAAGATAAGTTGGTTCTTTTGGCTCGATCTATTTTCATATATGTATGTATTCGCTCGCGCCTTCTATTCTTTACTGATGTCCTCCCTTTGTTAAATGAATGTTTTTTTTTTTTTTCTTTGTTTCGTTATATATATATTTATAAATAAATGTTTAATTTTGAAATCCATCGTCTTGCGTCTGTTCTTCGTTGATTCCCTTGTGTCGCTTCCATTTCTGAGTGAAGACCGAGAAAAGAAACCACGTTTTCCTTTTTTTTTAGAACCCGTGGTTCATCTATATGCTACAAGTTCGTAACAATATACACACACACACACACACACATACCCATAAACCAAGCTTACCACTACATCCCATAATCTCTCAAATTCCTATTCCCATATATAACTTATCTAAAACTATAAATAAACTATTTCCAAACATACTTGTCTAATAAATATACTGTTAGTTTGACCAACGATTTCCTTGACATATTACATTCTAATAAGCCTAATACTGGTATCCTAGTCTTGTTAAATGTTGCGAAGTCTGTTACTAACCTTTCTAAACCATAGAAATAGTAATACAAAACTTACATACCTCCCAATATTAGACTAAATGCATGGATGTTAGCAAAAGGGACAGCCCAAAATACACATTACAAATTGGAGATACCAAAATCAAACAAGTACAAAAATTAAAATGTCTGGAAAGTTTTTTTAACAGAGGATGGAAAGTGCAACACAGAAATCCAAAGATGCTTTCCAAAAGATAAGCAGAGTATGAAGAAACAGGAAAACTTTGGTAGAAACAAAGAAAAGAGTACTGCACTGTAATACCAGTCCTCCCAGTGAATGCTGGACAATCTCTTCAAAGATGAAGCAACAGTAATGTGGTTCTACAGAAGGATGCTGAGGATACCATGAGCCAAATATGTGAGCAATGACGAAATTCTAGAGAAACTGGGAACAAAAAGGAAACTCTTACTTAACATCAAGAAGAGACCGCTGAAATTTCTAGGGCATATAATGAAGAAAGAGGGATTGGAAAATCTGATACTCACAGGACAGATTGAAGGTAAGAAGGACAGAGGAAAAGCAGCACGTAACATACTTAATGAGCTTGACTAAATAGATGATGGAACAGCATTTGGGAGAAATAACAAAAAGACAAAATTTATTAAGAGTTACAAAGAAAAGGAAATTGTGGAGAGCCATGATTGACTAAGTCCTGAGTGGACATGGCACATGAAGAAGAAGAATTTATGTAAACTCATACTACCTTGCATCATACACATACCATTTTACAATGATTGTGATAACATTTATAAATAGGTGGCGTAACAATGAGCCCACCTCTGGGTTCTACTTTATTTAATTTTTACATGAATAATGTAGAAAACAAGTTCTTCAGTAATTTCAGAAAATCCCCAATATATGCCGGATATATTGACAACATCATATAAAGGGTGTTTCATTAAGACGGATCAAAGTCAGAAGTAAATAAATCAGTGTTATTGGTGAAAATTTATTTATTTTTCTATTGGATCATGTTATTTAAGCCATGGCAATTATGCGTAAAAAATAACTTCGCCAAAATGTCAGCCAAGTCGGAAAGAAAAATATCATTAGACGCTTTAACTTAAATCACATTTAAAATCGGTCCAAGTTATTGGAACACACTTCTGGAAACCAGCCAAAGTAGCTTGTCGGAACAGTTGACGTGAAAATATTTGTAGAAGAGGCAGAGGGAGGCCACAGCACATCTGTGGGATAGTGATTGTAGACTATATATAAGTCAGTATATATATGTATATACTGACTCAAGAAGAGCTGTTGACATTTTTGACATTTTTTCCTTAAGAATTCTTGCAACCAACACTTTTTCAGATGGAGTCGTTGATGTAAATGAGACGAGACACAAGACGATATTCACAAGAACTGAATAGAATTTCCCTCCTCATCTACTATTCAATTCTTGTGAATATCGTCTTGTGTCTCGTCCCAATTACATCAATGAATCCATCTGAAAAAGTGTTGGATGCAAGAATTCTTAAGGAAAAAAATGTCAACCGTTCTTAATTTTTTTTTTACCTCCCCTGAAATTTAAATTATACAGCACATAAACTTAGTTTTAACTTTCACATGAACACAACAATTTTATCTTAAAAAATGATGAACACAACAATTTTTGTCTTAGAAAAAACAACACTCTGATGATTACATTGTGCTAATGTCAAAAGTACTCGAAATAAATAAATATGGTAATTTTCTCTATCCTTTAATAACGATTTTAAGAAGATTGTCTGTGAATATGATTTTGGGGCAGAATTTGATAAGCAGCAGAATGAATGGACTGCATCATGGAAATGGGCAGAAGGCAAAACACCAAGCAAGTTGCTAAACCACGTCACAGAGTGTGCTGACGAAGATTAGCGGAGCATGCAAGAGGGAGTTGCAACAATGGATTGAGAAGGGTTGGTTTATTCCATATGTGTTGTATATGGCGAAACGAATTTTTTTTTCTTTAAATTTTTTTCCGTATGAGAAACGAATCTCTTGTCGCCAAATGTGGTGTAGAGTAATTTTCACAGTGGAAGCTTGTATTTCACTAAGTCGGTCCTGAATTAGGTTCGACGTACAAAACGTTAGGAACTTGCAATAATAGTTAATTACGCAGCAATCTAGTTGTGGGGCTCATACTTTAATGTCCGACATCGACTGACTCACACAACTCACTCTGCTTCCTGGCGACTGCTACTACTACTATTTATTATCTGTGGGAGAGTCTATTTACAATAGAATAGGTATGATCTAGTATAACAATATGACAAACAGATGTTTGGACCCCCAAAAGGGCTGCTTCTGCTGATGGCTGTCGTGCAGCGAAACAAGTAAAAAGTGCATCCCATAATGGACTACAGGGAACTCAACTTCTATGTTGATGCATACACTGCAGACGCTGACGTTTGTGCCAGCAAACTAAGTGAATTGAGATGCAAAGGACCGAATGTCACACTGCTAGATCTCAGATTAGTCTATCTGCAGGTGTGCATCAATGAACAACTTTGACCATACCAAACTGTTATCTTTCGAGGCAGAAGGTATTGCCTGACCAGATTGGTATTTGGGCTGAACGTTGTCCTTCAAATAAGATCTGTCATCGATGCTAAAATAGCTTGTAAGCATATGTGGCTGTTTTATCAAAATTCAGTCCTGTCGCACCGCCATGTCCCTTCAATTCACTCCCCAGTGTTAACAATGGCTGAATTTTTATGGTGTCTAGCGAGGTCACTACACAGATTTTTGGTCACGTGAGACCTCACCCAGTCCATGCAAGATTGAGTCTCCCATGCCCAGCACAGGTGATCTTATGACATTTTTAGAAAAAGTTTTAATTGAATCCTCCATAAATATCTTCTCAATTTTTAAACCAGAATGTAGTCTCGAATTCGTTATCCTAAACAAGATATTGGACGGACATACATGTTTGTCAATACACGCTTGAAGAAACTCACATTGAAATTTTAACCGTCTTATACGTGCCTTGAGTGATAATAATTTACCTAAACTGTGGATAAATCCAGGTTTGTACCTCCACTTTAAATATTTAAATAAGTTTTTTGTGGTACAGAATTTAATAATAGCTAGGAAAAGGCGAAATTTATAAGGCATTTTTTTTTTATACAAGAAAGAATCCTTTTTCTCAATTGTACCTTTAAGAATCAATGGAGAAAGTGTATGTTAACTCTTTCTTACTTTGATCAAATTCGCTTTTCCCAGTTAGTTGTCTATTCAAATGAATGTGGTGTTAAAAAATTGTCTACATCTATGCTGACAAAATTAAATTACTTAATTCGTAAACGATTTGGATGCAGTGATGAACCTACTGGGGAAGGAATTATCTTTAATTATTTATCTTATGAGCCTTCAAATTTGGAGACTCGTATCTTGGTTCATGGTTTGGATTTTTGTGTTTCGTTTTCGATGCCTGATCGTGAGAAAAATTTTTCGGAGTTTGAGGTTTTATATGCACAGGTTTGTAGACTTGTCCCTCGCTCTGTTGAATCTCTTAGCGATCTTAAGGCTAAACTCAATAGTCATGTCCATTCTTATGCTGACTCCTCTGTTTCTTCATCAGAGTCAAAATGGGGAGAACAACACCGCCGGGTAATTAAAAAATTTTAAAAATAATTATAACCTGATAAAGGTGTTTGTGTTGTTCTACTGGACTATTCGGATTATGTTTCTAAGATGGAGAACATACTTGGTGATACATCAAAGTTCTTAAAATTAGGTCCAGTTGAAACCCATGATCGTACTGCCTCTACTGAATCTAAATTTCAAAAGTAACTGTTAAAGTGGGTCAAGAGTAGTTTACTCTCCTCTGAAATTTCAGAGTTAATTAGACCCACTGGGTCCATTCGTCCCCGTTTGTGCGGGTTACCTAAAATCCATAAGGACGGTGTTCCTTTACGAACCATTCTGTCCATGATTGGGTCTTCCCAGCATAAAGTCGCTAGTTGACTCTCGAAACTGCTACAACCAGTTTTGTCTCACTTCAGTACTTATTGCATTAAAGATTCCTTCTCCTTTGTTGAAATTATACGTAGTTCTTCTACTTATGGTGGATTCATGTGTTCGTTTGATATCTGCTCCTTGTTTACCTGTGTTCCCCTGTCTGAAACTATTGAGATGTGTTGCAATATGCTGTATCGTACCTTTTTGTCTCCTCTGGATTTTCCTAAGGGTGTATTTGTTGAGCTTATGATGTTCGCCACTGCGTCTATCGAATTTAGTTTTAATAATATTATGTATCGACAGATCGACGGGGTAGCCATGGGTTCGCCTTTGGGTCCAGCATTGGCGAATATTTTTGTCGGTTTTCATGAGGCTTCCTTATTTTCTTGTATTGGTCGTCTTCTTATATATCATCGTTATGTGGATGATACCTTCTACCTCTTTAACAATGAGGCCGAACCCGACTTGTTTCTCGCCAAATTAAACTCTGTCAATCCCGCTCTTAAGTTCACCATAGAAAAGGAGTCCAATTCTTGTCTTTTCTTTTTGGATGTTCTTGTTCATAGGATCAGTGACAAGTGTGAGACTTCCATATTTAGGAAGGCTACTTTCTCGGGACTTTATACGCGTCGGGACTCTTTTTGTCCCAGACAACGAAAGGCTAATTTGATTAAGGCCCGAATTCATAGGGCACTTAAGTTATGTTCTGATGACCTTCTCTGCAGTGAAACTGAGTTTGTTAGAATGACACTTTCAAAAAACAGATATCTTTTGAATGTTTTAGATTCCGTTATCCAAGATGTCATTAGTAAATTTTATAGGGTTAAGCCGCATTTTGTTGATAAATGCCCAGTTTATCTGAGTCTTCCCTATATTGGTACAGAGGGTGAGACTTTATCTAGACGAATTTCAAGTATGATCAATAACTGTTATTTTTCGGCGAATGTTAGGGTAACATTTGTTACCCATCCTGTTTTCTCTTCCATTCGGAAGGACGTCCTCCCTCCCCATCATGTTAATTCAGTGATTTACCAATATAAGTGTAGTTGTGGACTCGACTACATAGGGAGGACGTCACAGCGTTTGGATTCGTAATAAAACAACATTTACCCCCCAGGATTTTGAATCCGGCTACCAGGAAGAGCCAACTAACCAATACTTCTGGCTCTGCTATTGCTGAGCATATAATAAATAGCAGGAAATGTGTGGTTAATTTTAGTGCGGCCCGTTTTTTGATTTTATTTAGGTCCCACTCCACATTTCTAGAGTCTTTGGATATCAGAACCCGTGGGCCTTGCTTTTGTAAACAGAGGGAATGCTTGCTGGGTCTGAATGTTATTGGACACGTGTTTTCTTGAAAATCATTTTTTTTTCTCTTCCATTCCATTCATTAATTTAATTTACACGCTTTTATAAATTTTCTATTCCCAGAAAAATAAACTTGATAAGTTCTGGAACGAAACCGGTTCTTTTTTTTTTTTTTTTTTTTCAAGCTTTTTTTGTATAAAAAAAATGCTTTAGAAATTTCACCTTTCCCTAGCTATTATTAAATTCTGTACCACAAAAACTTATTTATTTAAATATATATATATATATATATATATATATATATATATATATATTACGATAAACGTGCAATCAATTTACAAATTCATGAATTATTCACACTAAAAAACAAATGCAAGGTTAATGATTTAATTGGCGAGAAATCCATCATCGCAAACAATTCAAATAATATACAAAAACCTCCGAATCCGTTATGAATGAAAGCTTGTAGTAAAAATAAGAACTAATACGGCAGAAATTTATGGAAACAAGGATCATTTCATTCATAACGGATTCGGAGGTTTTTGTATATTATTTGAATTGTTTGCGATGATGGATTTCTCGCCAATTAAATCATTAACCTTTGCATTTGTTTTTGTGTGAATAATTCATGAATATATATATATATATATATACTTTAAAGATTACGAGGTCAGATAGAATACGCAACCTTGGTTTCAACCTCACAGCCTCATCAGGCAATTTCTGTCAATTGACTATCCAACACTTTATTTTAAAAGAAAAAACACAAAGAACACTACATTATTATTTTTCAAAAATAAATAAATGCACGACGGTCAAATGCATAACATTGAGTGTAATAGAAAGGAGAGGATAATGAGGAGGAAGAAGAAAGAGTATTCTATCTGACCTCTTAATTTTTAAAGTTTAAAGCTCAACTTGTTATTTTTATTTTATTTTTTCACAATCAATTTATTCAATCAGATATATATATATATATAATTTTCGAATAAATAATTATATATATATATGTGTGTGTGTGTATGTGTGTTTATACATTTATCTATACACATTTATGTATATTATGTATAGTTATTCTTAGAGGAAAATAAGTAAATATACAAATTCTGGTTAAAAAATATTATATATAAATTTCTATATATATATACTTAGAACAAAAATTGCTTTATATATACTTAGAACATAAAAGAATGTATTCATGTGTGTGTGTGTGTGTGTGTGTGTGTGTGCATATGTATCTATACATTTTACACATTTATGTATAGTTATTCTTAGAGGAAAATATGCAAATATACAAATTCTGGTTAGAGAATATTATATATAAATTTATATATATATAATTCTTTTAAATAAATAATTATATCTGCTCTACTTTGTATTGAGCATGCTTTTAAGAATAGTAATTGTTGGTTATTGGAATTCATTCCGTATACACCAATCATATACTTGGATATATATATATATATATATATATATTTTTTTTTTTTTTTTTTAAGCATTTCACCCCAAGCAAGGCGGGAAGCCACTAGGACGCAAGGGGTTACAGAAGATAGGAAGATCAGATAGGAGTGATAGAAGATAGGATGAGGGTAGTAGATAGATTAGGGCAACTGGAAATGTCGATTGACATTACACTTGAATAGCTGGAGATTATAACTCACAGGGAAACAGGAGAAGGGAAAAGAGTTCCACAGGCGAGAGGTGCGAGACATGAAGCTATTAGAGAGAAGAGACGGCTACATTTAGGAGTTTTCGACAGTGAAGGGGTGAGAGGGATGCCAGCCTCGTAGGGCGCTTGAACTCATGAAGTCTGGGGAACCAGCGAATGCAGTTCCTCGGAGCAATTTCCATGAAAGTATTTGTAGAACAGACAGAGGGAGGCGACGGTGCGTCTGTGAGAAAGTGACTGTAGACGAGACGCCAGGGCAGGGCCAACCATATTGCATATCCGCTTCTGGAGCCGATCAAGAACCCCGAGGCAAGCAGAAGGGGCGCCAGACCATATATGGCAGCAATACTCCATGCAAGGGCGAATTGTGGATTTGTATATCTGGAGGATCGACTCAGGGGTGAAAAACTTCCTAGCGCGGCTCAGGGAGCCAACTTTCCTCGCAGTGGACGAGGCAATTGATGATGTATTTATTCCATCTCAGGTCAGCAGTCAACGTGAGACCGAGAAGCCGCAGAGAGTTGCTCTCGAGAAGTTGAGCGTCAGACATTCTAATGGAGGAAAGGGAAGGCTCTCTGTGGTGATTAATAGAGAGCAGTTTTGTCTTCGAAGCGTTGAAGTTGACCAGCCAATTCATGCCCTAGTTTACAATCGATTGGAGGTCCTTTTCGAGACGCACGGCAAGGTGAGTTTTGTCAGCGAGACTAGATTTGTTTTTGAGGCAGGAATAAATTGTGGTGTCATCCGCGTAGATGCCGACTTGAGAAGTTACGGCGTCAGGAAGGTCATTTATGTAGATAAGGAATAGAGTGGGGCCTAGGATGGAGCCTTGAGGAACACCTGCGTTAGTGGGATAGGAACTGGAGGAGAATCCCAGAACGACCTTCAATTCACGGTTTGACAGGAATGATTGTATTACGTTATATAATCGACCGTAATGCCATAACCCTGGATCTTGCAGAGAAGGCGGCGTGCCAAACCCTATCAAATGCTTTGGAGATATCTAGTGCCACGGCTCGGGCTTCCCCGTTATTTTGGAGAGTTCGGTAGACTGTTTCAGTGATGGCTGTGAGCACATCGGCTGTAGATCTGGCAAAGCGGAAACCATATTGCTTGTCTGAGAGCAGATTATGGGATGTGAGGTGGTTAACCACCCTGGTATTGATTAGAGCTTGAAGATTTTGGCGAAGAGGGAAGGAGACTGATAGGACGGTAGTTGGAAGGGTCAGAGGGGTCGCCGGAGTTCTTGAAGACAGGAACGATCGAAGAGGACTTCCAGCAGTCAGGAAAACAAGATTCCTTGAGGCAGTAGTTGTATAGTTTTGAAAGGGTGGGCGCCAGTTCAGGCGCGCATTTCTTTAAGACAATGGCTGGTATCCCATCTCCACCACTCGCCTTGTTGGGATCTAAATTGGAGATAACGCCCAGTACCAAAGTTGGGGTTTGTTGGTTATGTTTAACCCACTCAATATGGCCTCAGTTCTAAGAGGGAAGTCGGGTATGGGTACACCGGAAGAGTCGAGCGTCGAGTTGGATGAAAATTTCCGAGCAAAGCATTCAGCCTTGTCGGTAGGGGAGGTCAAGACTTCGAACTGGTTGAATAGAGGAGGTATAGAGGGTTTGCAACTGTTCAATACACTCTTGCAGAGACGCCAATAATCTTTAGAGCCAAATTTGCGAGATGCAATACGTTCCTTCATTCGAGTCGCAAATAGTGACTTAGCATCATTTAGGACACGCTTACATTCGTTCTGGGGCGGAGGCAAAGAGACGTCTATTGCAGTCAGACATGTCGCTACGGTATAGGTGGAAGTAGTGGTTCCTATGGGCGATGGCGGCTGAGCAAGCAGCCGAGAACCAGGGGCAGGAGCGCGACTTAACCCTATATTTCCTTGATGGGATGAAAGCGTCGATTCCAGCTTTAACCCAGGAAGAGACCCAGAAGCACATTCTTGGACGGGAGCTTAAAGACTCCATCCCAGGGGACATCGCGGAGGAAATCACGGAACGCTGGCCCCAGTCAGCTCGTTGATAATAGAACGAAGTTCTAGTGGTAGGAGGTTCTTTATAGGGGGTGGAGTTAAAGGAGATGTTAACCGATACTACTGCATGGTCAGAGTTACCAAAAGGGCATAGTTGCGAGGCGCTGCAGGATTCGGGGATGGAGGTAAAGCACAGGTCGAGTAGAGAGGCTTTACCTTCCCGGTTGAAGGCAAAATGAGTGGGGAAGTTAACTATCTGTGTGAAGGAATGGGAGATTGAAAATTAAGCGTTTGAATGCCTGCATGGTCAGTAGTAGCATTCATGAGCCACAGAGTGTGATGGGCGTTAAAGTCTCCAAACACAAAAATGTGAGCAAACGGGTTGTCAGAAATGCTATCAAGTATCTCACAGTCTTGAGAGGATGGAGAGCGGTAAAGGAAGAAGAGATAGCTTACCGCATTGAGGAGAGAGAGTCGGAGACACATGTATGACTGGTCAGGCGATTCGAGAGAGGACTCTCTGGCCAGAGGGAGATGTTCCTTGACGTAGACACCAAGACCGTGCATGTGGGTTAGAGAGTCTTTTCTGAGGAGAGGAAGATAGCCGGGGATCGAGAGATCAGAAGAGGGGATAGATGAGACAAGGTTTGTCTCGCATATATCAGAATAATGTTGGTAATCAAATGACAAAGTGGAAGAAATCTCAAGTAACATGTTTAAGCGTTTTTTTATAGGATGCATGTCATTACATTGAATGTGTTCTACTTTGTCTTTTAATTACCTAACATTGTAGTCTATCTAATGTTTTCTCCCACATAAAATTTTTACCCAGATCTAATCCGTTCAGTACCTGACCAGATCATTTTTTCCAACTTAATGTCTCCTTTTTGAGTATTTTTTTATGTTTTATAAATTAAAATTATATAATATTTGAATCATGAAAATATGCATCTACCTTTTGTTTAAAAACATACCCTGTTTAGACCTACAAAGAATTTCCATCCCAGACCAAAAGTTATTTTATAGCATTTATTTTGTTAGACATTTTTTATTCATTAATTTATTTGAATGGAAGCCATCGATATAACCTAAAATAATCAATTGAGATGGTAGAACTTTTTCTTGTTCTTGATATAATCAAAATTTTTTTTTAAATTAAATATTACACACTTCCTGGATACGCAACTAAATGGATAACAATATACATTAAATTTTTTTTTTTTACTTTACCATATTGACATAAAATCCCATAATTCATAATTTGTGAACCTATTGTTTTTGAACAAATATTTTTTTGTACAAATATTTCAGCAAAAATTTAACAAATATTTGACATCAGCTCACATTCTTCTCTACTGGGATGGGCATATAAAGTAATTATTTCGTAATGATCATATAAATATACACAGGGTGGAAATTCAGACTTATAAACAAGAATCATAACCCTGAGTGTATTTTGCACCCCTTTCCAACACTTGTTAATGTTTTCAGTGACTGTAATTTTTATACGCTTGTAAAATCTCCAACAGTAAATGATAGTTATTCATTTTTCATCCTTCCGGAACTGTTAAGAGTTGAAGGCTTTTCATTTCTTGCTTAAATTTTCTGCTTCCAAACCACAAAATATTCTCAAAATTTTTCTGCCCATCCTTTTTCATATCCGTCTTGATAAAAACAAGGAAACAAATTTCTCAGTAATATAAGACAATGATCATTTTTACTAAAAGTTTTAAATTTTTCAAATGCAACAAAAATTGTTTTGTGAATATTTCCTCTGATTCATACTTGTCAATTTTTGCTCTAACCGTTTGTTTGGACAACTGAATTTTTTCTAAATGTTGCTGATCTTAGTATATTTCAGTCAATCCCTTTTAAAGCTTTCTTCGGATGAATAATCCATAAAGATTTTTTTGTAAAGATTAATGATTTTTTTTAATAGATTATACATATTTGTTTTATACATTATACATATTTTTTTATAGATTATATGTTATTTATAGATTATACATGTTTATTTTATAGATTATACATTTTTTATATATTATACATGTTCTTTTTATAGATTATATGTTTTTTTATAGATTATATATCTTCTTTTTATAGATTATACATGTTTTTATAGATTATACATCTTTTTTTTTGTATAGATTATACATCTTTTTATAGATTATACACGTGAAGAAGACTGCAAAATGGATCAACCAAAACAACACAAAAAGGAATCCAAACAAAGCCTAATTTTTTTTTTACTAATTATTCACTCAATACAAGCCGCAAGAGCCGTTCAAGGTAGAGGGTTACTACTGTATTAATGGTGTGTGATATGAAAAGAGGAAGAAGTAAGAAGTGCATATTATGAGGATATGTAGACCAGATAACAGTTGACTTTAGATTTGAAGAGGTTAAGATTATAGTGATCAGGGAAGTATCATCTTGGGAGTTTGTTCCACAAAGTAGCAGTTTTTGGGAAGAAGCTTTCCAAATGAAACTTCCTTCTTACAAATGGAATATGAAGTGAATGGTGATGATGCACTCCAGTGTATGTGGCATGGCATGTTTTTATCTGTGAAGGTCTGAACTGGTGGTACTACATTCATTAATTCCATCAGTTCAGACCTTCACAGCTAAAACCCTCAATGCCATGTGCACTTTGTTTATGATCCTTCCCAAAGTTATAGGCAATAAGAATATTATTGTATCCAAATTTATACGAGCTATTAAAAAAATTCACAATGAATATATTAACAAATATAAATGTCTTAATATCTAATTTTCCATGTCTAGTTTACTTTCGTAGTGAAAGAGTTGAATAATAAATCCGTTTGTGTTTTGACCATCTTCACTCTTTAAAGAATGGATATCAAAAGACAAAAAAGTAGGGTTTTTTTTGTTTTTTTTTTATTTTATAAAAGATGGAATCCAAAGGATAATTTTTGTAGCTGCAAAATCTCATAAAGTGTTCCTCAGCAGTATTTCTGATTGGTTGGAAAATACAATTAACTATTTTTTTAACTTGTTGTTTTCACCTTATCTATTTACAAAAATGACTTTTTATGATTTCTCATTTGATCTTCCCAGAATATATATTTAATAACACATGTTTAAAGAAGAACTGTTGAATATATATATATATATATATATATATATATATATATGTGAAAAGTGTATATAAATATAAATAAATATATATATGTATAATTATTTATATATTATATGCTGTACTTATTAGAAAGCGCTCAATATCAGAGATAGAGCTAACATATTTGGTTGGATAGATATGAGTTTGTGACCCTGGGTTTCACGCTTTAGCGATCGTCAGACAAACCTAGGTCACAAACTCACATCTATCCAACTAAATATATATATATATATATATATATATATATATATATATATATATATATATGTATGTATATATAAACAATAAAATCCAAAATCACCTCATATGGAAAATAGCCTATTTTGGCAGCTGAAAACACCAGTTGTCTGTCTCATCAACCCTGATGTGGACTGAGTTCATGTCAGAAATAGAAATTTAACTGTGAAAGCTAAAAAAAAAAAAAAAACAATCAAAAAAACTAACACAGAATTTGTCTGTTTCAATGTTTCAGTCAGATGAAAGGCACAAGAGAGTGATCATGGAAGGTTGGAAGGTATATTTGTCTTAAAGAAAAGTTCACAGTTAAATTTCTATTTCTGGCACAAACTCAGTCCATACCAGGATTGATGAGACAGACGACTTGTGTTTTCATCTGCCGAAATAGGCTATTTCCCATATGAGGTTATTTTGGATTTTACTGTTTATTAATTATTTGCTCTGTAATAATAAATACATTGAGCTCTCTTTGTGAATCAGTTTTAATACTTTAGATTTCTAGGATCCACTTGGATTATATACCAATGGATTTGTTACCTTTACCATATATATATATATATATATATATATATATATATATATATATATATATGATAAAAATATAGTTTTAAGGCATGCTATAATTATGGGTAAAAGTGCTCAATATCAGGGATAGAGCATATATAAATATAAAAGTAAACAGTGAAGTCAACATCAAGTGGTTACAGTCTGTTTCATGTGTGAACACAATCTTCAGGCTATGTGTATTATGTTTTGGCCATGGGTGTTGTGTTATGGCTTGACTATTTATGCTGGTCAATAGTGTGTAGCAAGGTCTATTGTGTTATGCCAAAAGTTTCAGGATAGGTGGTAACAGTTATATTCTAAATTATTCTAGAGGCTATTGAGTCAAAATTATTGTAGATTTGACTGCAACAAAAAAAATGAAAGCAACAGGAGGAGAAAAGTCTCAAATATAAGCCATCTCATGATATCAGCTTTGTGAGAAAAATAAGAAATCTGTTGGTTTTGATAAACAGGATTCTTTAATCATGAATCAGCTCACCTGGCATTGTCTAGTGGGTAGGTAAGGGATACTTGGGATATCTTTACTACTACTTCTCTCATAATGGACTAGTGAACCAGATATTCCTTTTGATCATCAAGAACTCTATTTCTGTCTGTCTTTACATCTCTTCTTCATGACTGCCCATAACTCTAAATCTGATTAGAATGCAGTCTGATCATCAGTGGAATTCTCTACCTTCATATCATCAATGGAATTCCATACCTTCCAGCCAAGTGGCACTTGATCCTAAAAATTTGTATCTATTTCATACATTTTATTTCCTCTTCCATATTTATGGACAGCATGTGGTTGTTTTGTAATTCTCACATAGCCATAAGAAAACTAGTGAACTAATGAACCAGATATTCCCTTCAGACATTAAGAACACTATCTCTGACTCTCTCTACATCTCTTCTTTGTGATTCTGCCCATAACTCTAACTCTAACTCTGACTAGAATGCAGTATAACTATATAAGCACATCAGTGGAATTTCCTACCTTCCAGCCAAGTGGCATTTGATCCTGAAATTTTTATCTATTTATATATTTTATTTTCTCTTCCCTACTTTTTTTTAATAATTTCACCCCAAACAAGGTGATAATGCCACTAAGACAGGAGCGGTTACTGGGAGTGAAAGAGAATAAAACTTTGAAAAAAAAAAAGCAGAAACCAAATCCTAAACAGGAAACAAGGGATAGACTTTTATTCCTGTTCAAAAGTCTGGGGAAGGAGTACTTATGAACAGTATGTAGTTGCTTTGCAATTTTCACCTAGTTGTAAGAAAGCTGTTCACTCCAAAAGCAGATAAAATCATTTACAGTCCATTTGACTCTGTGTGATTGTCCTAAACAATTGAGTTGGGACCAATTGTATCACATTTATATGATTGGATATAATAATATAATGATATAATAAAGTGATGATATAATAATGTAACAATATAATAATATAAAGATATAATGATATAATAATATAATGATATAATAATGTAATGATATAATAAAATATAATGATATAATGATATAATGATATAATGATATAATGATAATAATATGATATAATAATAATATAATGATATAATGATGTAATGATATAATAATATAAAAGATATAATGATATAATGATGTAATGATATAATAATATAAAGATATAATGATATAATAATATAATGATATAATAATATAAAGATATAATGATATAATAATATAATGATATAATGATGTAATGATATAATAATATAAAGATATAATGATATAATAATATAATGATATAATGATGTAATGATATAATAATATAAAGATATAATGATATAATGATGTAATGATATAATAATATAAAGATATAATGATATAATAATATAATGATATAATAATGTAATGATATAATAATATAAAGATATAATGATATAATAATATAATGATATAATGATGTAATGATATAATAATATAAAGATATAATGATATAAATGATGATATAATGATGTAATGATATAATAATATAAAGATATAATGATATAATGTTGTAATGATATAATAATATAAAGATATAATGATATAATAATATAATGATATAATAATGTAATGATATAATAATATAAAGATATAATGATATAATAATATAATGATATAATGATGTAATGATATAATAATATAAAGATATAATGATATAATAATATAATGATATAATGATGTAATGATATAATAATATAAAGATATAATGATATAATGATGTAATGATATAATAATATAAAGATATAATGATATAATAATATAATGATATAATGATGTAATGATATAATAATATAAAGATATAATGATATAATAATATAATGATATAATGATGTAATGATATAATAATATAAAGATATAATGATATAATGATGTAATGATATAATAATATAATGATATAATGATATAATAATATAATGATATAATAATGTAATGATATAATAATATAAAGATATAATGATATAATAATATAATGATATAATGATGTAATGATATAATAATATAAAAGATATAATGATATAATAATATAATGATATAATGATGTAATGATATAATAATATAAAGATATAATGATATAATGATGTAATGATATAATAATATAAAGATATAATGATATAATAATATAATAATATTGTTGAACCATCATACTATTGAATTTTTCTAAATTTGTTAACCAAATTAAATGAATTTGAAAAAATGGAAATGCTATTGTAATATCAACATAGAAAATTAACCTTAAATATTTACAGGGATATGTGCTCCAAGTAAGGAATGAACTTGTTTCTACCTGCTTGCTTTAATCTTTTAAAAACTGTATAAAATTGGACAATATAAAAATGAATTGGTAGTCTTAGTATAATGAAAACACAAATTTCAATATCCTTTATTTATTTTCTTTATCTATTACCATATCTGTGTGAGAATCTATCTTAGTAGATTAGGTTTAGCACAAGACCACAGGTATAGAGCAGCCAGTGAGAACTGAACTCACAACTAATGCTTTACAAGTTTGGTTTTCTGACCATTACATCATACTGATTTGCTACTTCTGTGTGATAGTTATTTTGATATACATTTTTGTATGCAAATCAAATTTAGTATCCAAATAGTAGAAGGTATTTTGAGATCAGACTATATTTGTTTTAAAATCATTATGTGTTGGAATATCAGGAAATTAACTCTAATGTTAATTGAACATAATTTATATTAAGAAATTAATCATTTATTGATAGAATAGCAGAAAGGAACAGAGAAAATAAATTTTCGTACATGCAAAATATTTAAAATACTGTAAAGAAACATAGATGAGTGTTTAAGCTTGTAGTGAGGCTTTATTCAACACAATTTGGTTACTGCTTATAAATCAAGTTCAACTATTTCTATTAAAGTTGAGTAGTTTTGAGAGAAAATGTGAACAAAAATGTATAGGGCAATGCTTCTCAAACTATCTGATATGGCAGACCGGCATTTTTTTTTCTCAATGTGTCACATACCTGTAATATTTCGTGGTAATATTAATTTATACCAGAAACGATATATATAATAAAAGTTGACTATTTTTTATCTTCCATTTATTTTGCAAAAAATAATTCAATATCAAAATATTTAAAAAATAATAGAAAAAAATTAGTAGTTTAGTAACACTAAAACAAAAATTATAGACCCTTAATCTTTGCAAATGATTCTTTAGCATGGCCTGGACACTGGCCACGTACCGGTAGCTGATGGTTCGCATACCAGCACCGGTCTGCGGACCACCACTTTGAGAAGCACTGGTCTAGGGCATATAATGAGGAAAGAGAGCTTAGAAAATTTGAGACTCACAGGACATATTGAAAGAAAAAGGAATGGCTGATTATCTTGCGTAAATGGTTGGCACAATGAGGATTAGGAGAGATAATAAAATATAAACATTACTAAAAGCTACAAATGGAGGGAAATTATGGAGAGTCATGATTGACCAAGTCCTGAAGGAAGTGCATAAAAATTCGAGGGGGAGACAACTATGATTGCCTCCCACCACAGTTAAAAAAAAAACATTAAACATTTGATAAAGATTAATATGAAATATTTTGTGCCAGTTTAATTTTTTTAAAAAAGAAAAAATACAGCCAAATTAAGACAAAATGCATGTATATGTTCTGCCTATTTTAGTTCACAAAGTGTTTTTATGTTTCTTTTCTCAAAGTTCAGAAGTCGAATTATTACTGTTAAAAATGTATGATGTTCTAATTTTTAGATTTAAATATGAATAAACCTATCATAGATATCTTACATAAATTCAAATTACAAATTGTCCAGAAGAAATATCCAGATATGCTCAAAAGAAGCATCCTCACATTGCCAAGTACAGTGTAAGAGACTCGGATATAAGAGAGATTTTCTCTGGTCCCAAATTAGAGCCTGTGTTAATGTATACATATAGATCAAACCCGGATATAAGACAAACCCGGATATAAGAGACTTCTTCTCCGGTCCCGACAACCCTCTTATATCCGGGTTACACTGTATAATTTAATTTGGGGCATAATCAGGATTTTTAAAAATTCTTTTTATTAAAAATAAAACAATTTAAATACATCATATTTATATATATGATTTTAAATAATTGGAATTTTTATTACAAGATTTAGTATGTTTATGTTATGTTGAAGATTTCTAATGCTGTTAAAAAGATATTTTTGGAATATGAGACCAATTAAAATTGATTTCTAATCAAAGCTGAATGAATTATAATAAAAATCTTTCCCACTAATTTTTAGTTTGATTTTATCAGACATTAGTTTTTAACTCTTCAAATTTCAAAATCATTCATAAAATCCTTACACGTATTCAATCTATTTTTAGCCGATACCGCTAAAACATCTCTAATTAATTTAACTGGAAAGCAATACCCCAGGGTAGGTAGCCTGCTGAGCCATTTAAAAATTTGGTTAGGGGAGATAACTCTCGAATCAATTCCTTTCAAAAGAGTCAACACAACTGCGAGAGATTTTCAAGTTGGAACCTGTCGTAAAATCGTTTTTTTTTTTTTTTAATGATTGGATATAAATTATACAATGATATTGTTCAACAATGAAACCGTTGAATTTTTCAATATTTGCCTTACCAAATTAAAACGTGTCTGCAAAAAGAAACCGTTGCTGTAAGTGTATCACTATGGAAAATTACCCTTAAAAATGTTTTTCCCCACCACTGCAACTCGTAATTTCTGGCAAAAGAAAGAAACACTCGGTAATAATATTTATTTATTTATATTTAAAAAGTGTCATTATTGTTTAATTTAAAAATATATTTTACCTATTTAAATGTATGCATCGTAAGAGATAAACAAAAAAGTGTTTAAGATTTTAACTTTATTTTCATAGTAAGTAAAAAAAAAAAAGGTTATTTTATTGAATTTGTTTTAGTAATTGAATTTTTTTTAAATCTGAATTCTAAAACTGACTCATGGCAATGATAAATTATATCAATAAATTGCCTTTTACTATATTTTTTTCTGTGTTAAAACCTGGTGAAAATAATTTTGGTTTCCGTTTTAAATGTGTTTTTTTTCGTTTCTTTGTTTTGTTTTAAAAATATTTTTGTAAACAAAAAATATTTTTGTAAACAGTTGAGTAAACTAAAGTAAAATAAAATTTTTCCTAAACTGTTTAAAAATGTTACATGAAGTTTTATTTTTATTCGTCCTCTTTTTAAACTAACTTACTGATTTGTTTGTTTCTTTTTTTTCTATTCTTGTCAGACTAAAACAAATCGCTGAAAAAATGAATTTCTCAGATCTTTATCGTCAATCCAACAAACTCTGTGAGTTTTCACCCAACGGTGATTTTTTGGCAATTGCCTGTCATTATAAACTTATAATTCGAAATGTAACTACTTCACAAATCGAGCACTTGTTTTCTTGCCTCGATTCCATCGAATATATAGAATGGTCTTCCGATTCCACACTCGTCCTTTGCGCCATGTTTAAGCGCGGACTAGTGCAAGTTTGGTCTCTACTCTACCACGACTGGACATGCAAAATCGATGAAGGTTCGGCTGGACTGAACGACGTCCACTGGAGCCCAGACGGACGTCATATATTGACCACAGCAGACTTCAACCTACGCATGACCGTTTGGTCTCTAACCAATAAGAGTATATCGTACATCAGATACCCCAAACAGTGCGAAAAGGGTTACGATTATTCCAAAGATGGTTTCTTCATGGCTCTAGCTGAACGCAGAGACTGTAAAGATTTCATCAGTATTTTTGCATGCAAGTCTTGGGAATTAGTCAAGCATTTTGCTTGCAACACAGAGGACTTGAGTGGTCTCCAATGGTCACCTGGCGGAAAAGTGTTAGCCATCTGGGATACTTTATTAAAGTACAAAATCGTCATCTATTCTGCTGATGGTCGGCTATTGGGTAGCTATTCGCCTTATGAACATGCTCTTGGGATAAAATGTGTCACCTGGTCACCCACTGGTCAATTTTTGGCTGTAGGGAGCTTCGATGAAAAAATCCGGATACTGAATAACATCACCTGGAAGTGTTTGATGGAGAAATCACACCCATCAATTGTGAAGTCAGGGAAAGTGATGATCTACAAGGAAGTTGAGGTGATGGGGCCTTTGCCTCGAACATTTGAAGAACTTTCAAATTCTACTGCTGCCTTATACTCTAAAAGAAGTAAATATCACATTTCGGATGGAAATGTGGAAGTGCCAAGTGTAAAACCTGACCAAAACAAAGCTAACCCTGAAATTGGTGTCAGCCTCTTGGAATTCAGCCACAATTCTCGATACTTTTACACCAAAAATGACAACATGCCGTGCCTTTTGTGGATTTGGGATGTAAAGAACCTTTCTCTATCTCAAGTTTTAATTCAAATGTCTCCAATAAAATGTGCCTTGTGGGATCCATGTTCTGTCCGTTTGGCACTCTGTACAGGTAGCAACAAATTGTTCATGTGGTCCCCAACAGGCTGCCTGAGTGTTGAAATACCCACAGAGGCTTCATTCCAGGTCTACAGTCTCAAATGGCATCCAGATGGCAGCACTTTATTATTGATGGGTAAAGAAAAATCATGTATTTGTTATTTGACTGGAGAAGAAAAAAGTGAACTTGTCGAATGATGTCAACATTTGTAACCAACTAAAAATGTCAGTTCTTATTTTCAAACTTTTCTGTTCAGACTTTTTCCATTCAACAATCTTTCATTAATCTTTGGGAAGCTAACAAGACAATGTGGAAAAGCTATAAATGACACATGAGCGTCTGCTCTCTGGTTTCTTCATTCTAACCTGAAGTCAGAGAAAGCAGATGCTCTCAGTGAAATGTATCGTTTATAGATTTTCCACTTTGTCTCATCAGCTTCACTTTTGTTTCTGATACTGTTACACATCTTACAAACACATGTTAATCTCCATTTAAATTTCTGGGACGAGGAGTTATCATTACTTATCCTACTTATATTTGGACTATCGTCATCATCTTTGTTGTTGTCACAACGTTTCAGTCATTGTGCCCGCCAGGCTTCATCAGGTGTATATCAATCTGGGTAACTTACAGAGAATTCCAAACTGAATCCTTTATTCAATCTATGGGAGTAGACTGTTCCCATTTCACTGCCCATGTCTAGACATATTTTTAGTACTGTCCAATTATTGCTCACCTCTTTCCACTGAGGTTGATCAGACCCATGAGAGTATCTATGTGCCAAAGCATGTGTTCCCACCACAAATTAAGATAGAGTGGAAGTTCTTCTCAGAACTGCAGAAGCTCAAGTCTCTCATAAGTTCCAATGGCAGCGAGGAGATAAGTGTCTTTGAAAGAAAAAGAAATTAAAAATAAATTAGTAATTTAAGTTAATAAAGGTTGTACCTGTATATTTGTATAGATATCTTGTCTAGTTCTTATTTTTAGTACTGTCCAGTTATTGCTCACCTCTTTCCACTGAGTCCAAGTACACACTGCTTGGCCCAGGGATTGAACTCACAATGACTGTCACCAAATTCACAAACCAATGTTTTAATTCACACAGATATTGTCCTGTAGAATCAATTTAATGCTTCAGGTTCTCTCGAGAGAATTGTCCTGTGGATCAAAGTGTTGATTCATGAATTTGGTGCCATAGGCACAGTGGAGTAATTGATAAAGGCTCAGATTCCAGTCTAATCCATTACATTCACTTACGTGCTAAGACCCTTCGGAAAGGTATGAATCCTCTTTTTCTCTCCCCAGCTATGAGTAATTAGCAGGACAGATTGGGTTCTGTAGACTTGGATGGCAACTGGTCTACTGTGGAAACAAGTGGCAACCTACTGCAGAAAAAAATCTGCCTTGTCGGTCATGTATTGAAAGATACATTATTGCCTAAGTTTATCAGGCATGGCACGTAACTGACTGACTGAGTATTTGTGAGTTCAATCCCTGGGATAGGCATTGTGTATTTGAACTTGGTGGAAAGAGGGTAAGCAATAATAAAAATGAGATATTCCTAGATATTCAGTGAAACAAGAACAGTCTACACCCTGTAGATTAAATAAAGGATTCATTTCAGAAAGATGAGGACAACAGTCCAAATGTAAATAGTGTCAATAAATTTTTCATTAATTATCTTTCCAGAGCATCGCAAGAATTTTAATATTAATCCACTATTTTTGCACTAACAAGATATTAACTTTTCAAATTGTTCATATTCAAAAATGTTGTTGCAGTAACAATATAAATATTTTCTAAGCCAATTCCCTAAAATAATTTGTCATTGACTTCAGCTAATTTAAAACTAGTGTTTTTTTTTTATGTCTGGCCTGTATATAATTGTGTGTGTGAGTACTTATTTTTGCAAAATTAAAATGACATAAACTGAAATCTGCTAGGATCAAAAAGCAATTTATTGATTCCACCAGCCTTTCATACTCTCATCACTTTTACAAAGTTTTAATATGAAAAAGGAATTTTAACCAAATTTTTATCAATATGCCAATAAAATTCCAGAAGCAAATGGTTACCTGTTCTTGATGACTTAACCGAAAAGTAAAATGCATCTTTAAATATCAAATCAATTTGTTAATGAGGTTCTGCCTTCCACACCACAAGTGGGCATTATTATTATTATATTTGAAATTCCATATTAAAAAATGTGTTACAGATGTTGATATGAGAAAGAGAAAAGAGATTGAAAGCTTTGATTTGTTAGATATGATATCACTTTGTTTTTCAATTCTTTTGAGTGCTTGACTGTCTCTCCGTATATGTCTTGCAGTCTTGTAAGTGAATGAATTCTATAACTTAATGCTTTGTTACCAAAGTGTTCAATTTGTTTTCAATGGTGAACAATTTTCATAAAAAAAAATTGATTGTTAGAACCAGATTAGATATTTCAAAATGGAACTGTGTGGATTTGTGTGAGGTTGGGTTGCATCATGAATTAACAAACATGTATTTCTTTATTATTTCTGAAGCTGTCTTTGGTTTTGAAGCAGTTATTGAAAAATGATTTAATTTAACAGAGTTTGTCTAATAATTTCTTAGCATAAATTTTGTATTAAATTCCAACTTGTACTTTTTAAAAATAACTTAACATGACTAATGAGGATAATAGTATTATGTTTAGCAGTATCTGATTGATTGGTTGCTTTTTTTGTCATGAAAGTTGAACTGCTGAAGCTGATTGGTCAATAGCTTTTATACACTGACATCTGATTGGTTGCTACTTGTGATATAAGAAATGTGTGATTTCAATTAAATTTAACATTGTAATTGTTAAATAATAAACTGATGGACTCAAATACAATCTCCCACAGGATATCCCAACATTAATAGGAAATCATTCCTCCAGTAAATTTTTTATTCTTAATTTAAATTAATAAAAAGCTTTTTAAATCTGTTATCATTTTTTCTGCTATTTTTGAAAATTTCTATCTATGAAAAAATAAATTATGTTTATTTTACAATGTGACAAATTATTGTAGCAAACTGCAAAATTTTCTAAAATTTATTTCTGAAAATAAATTGTTTACTTGTCTATTCTTTGTTTACATTATTTTATAAAACAACTGCAACCAATTTCTATGATACAGACTTCTTGGATTTTCTCTCTATGAAAATAATACAATGATTATAATTGCCTGGGGGACAAATTTCTGATATATTTCTACAGTATTATAATTTCTTAGGTGTTCTACATGTTTTTCTGTCTAAATTTCAGAGCCAAATGATTGTTACTATTATACAGTGTAACCCGGATATAAGAGAAACCCGGATATAAGAGACTTCTTCTCCAGTCCCAACAACTCTCTTATATCCGGGTTACACTATACACCAGTTTCTCCATTATTGTTTCTTTATATCAGAAATTTCTTCCATTCAATAACCGTCCAAAAATACCAAAGAAAACCATTTAATCTCCAGAAGTAGAATGTCATTCCTGTATTTGTATAAGACATTTTTAGTCTCTGGCAATGGTTCCTTTTATAATATTTCAGAAACTTTTATCTTAAATCCTAATTTCTAATTTTTTAAAATTGTTTTCCTGAGAAAATTACAAGTTTTTTAACTTGCATTGAAATACCTTTGACAAGGTATACAAAATAGACAAAGATGTGACACACGGGTTTGCTACAGAAACTCTCTCCTATGTCATCTCTGGAATGAAGGGTCTTCTCAGTTATCTAGTGTCCTTTCTGTCAGTTATCAGGCCCACAAAAGTTGTCATTAATGGCCAGTCTTTTTTTTTTTTTTTTCTTTTTAATAATGATTTGCCTAAGAATATTCTTAGATCATTAATAAATATGTATGCAGACAAGACCATGTTTTATGGGTGAAGCTTGAAAATTCTAGATAACCAGAGCCCAGCAGCTGATCTCTATTCTGACCTAACTAACAGCTCAATGGAGGAAAACTGGCTTGTAACATTTCATCAACACCCAGAAGACTCTGAATTTTTTTTGTCTCAGTCTATTCATATCTATCTCAGTCTGCCACTATATTTTCCAAAACCAATCTTTGTCTATCTCAGTCTGTCTCTTTCTTTCTGTCTGTCTGTCTATCTATCTATCTACAAATCTTTATAGACATCTATCTATCTCTTTATATGTTCCTAAAACAAACTTTATTGATATATATTTCTATTTTCCAAACCAGACTTTATTGACATTCTATCTCTTTTTATTTTCTAAAACCAATGTTTTTATATTTTTCTAAACCAAACCTAAAAGCATTCCTTCATCAAAGTGCAAAGCCTGAGTTTTGTGCAACCATCTTGAACAGTTGTACTCTTGATGAGGCTCTTTGCCTTGAACATCTACTGGGACTCAAGTTCACCCCTGACCTTAAGCGGATCTCATATACATAATCCATCACTAAAAATGCTAGAAACATGGCCAGTTCCTTGTAACACTTCAGAAAGTACACAAATCCACTTACCATGCTCCATCTTTACAAGGGTTAAATCAGGCCAAAAGTGGAGTGTTGCTCTCGTTTCTAGTCTGGAGCTGCCCAATCTTTATTCTCCAGTCTTGATAGAGTCCAAGAGTGTTTACACGTCCTTGTGGGTGATGAATCATTGTCCACCTTACACCCTCTTTCTCACAGATGAAATGTTGCTAACCTCTCACTACTCTATTGCTATTTCCATGGCAAATGTTCAGATGAGCTACATTCTCTAGTTCTGATAATTTAGACATTTATAGCTTTTCATGTTCTTTGGTAAGAAGGGAATTCTGCTCATCCTTTTTGCAAGCACTTTAGAACAGACTCCCGAGTGGATGCTTCCCTAATCACTATGATCTTAATCTCTACTAGAGGGTCAACCATTATCTATAGTACATATTCTCATAATACACATGTCTTACATCTTCCTCTTTATGCCCTTACAACAGCCTCGTTCATTGACACTCTACCTTGAGTGGCTTTGTAGTGGGTGAACAACATTATAAAAAAGAAGAATAAAGAACCTCTTTGTTGTAACCTAGAAAAGGGTTACTGAATGAGGAATAACCAAAACGAAGATTGGAAATGAATATAGTAATCTTTATAACATCAACAAAATACAATACTCGCCAGCAGCATGAAATAGGTAAACCACTGCTAGTGTTGGACTACTTAGACAGCATATTGAGATCTATTGTATCAAATACAATTATGGCACAAGGCCGAAAAGGGGGAATGAGTTGAAGCTGGTCTTCACTATCTTATACCTAGCTAATCTGATTCACAACCCATTCACTCATTACAATTCACACATTCACCACAAGAACTCATCTGTCACTTACTACTTAACATATTACCCCTCCTTACGATAGTATATTTATGAGGAATGAGACATATCCATTAGTGTTCATAGGTACAGTATATAACAGGATCGTAAAAAAACAGCATTATTCATTGACACTCTACCTTGAGTGGCTCTTCGGCTTTGTAGTGGATGAACAATATTATAAAAAAGAAGAATAAAGAAGCTCTTTGTTGTAACCTAGGAAGAGTTACTGAATGAGGAATAACCAAAACAGGTTAGAAATGAAATGGTAATCTTTATAACATCAACAAAATACGATACTTGTCGGTGGCATGAGGTAGGTAAACCACTGCTAGTGGTGGACTATTTAGATGGCATATTGATATTTATTGTATTTGAAATACAATTATGGCATGTGGCCAGAGGGCGAGAGGTTGAGGCTGGTCGTCACTATCTTATACCTAGCTAATCCGATTCACGACCCATTCACTCATTACAATTTACTCATTCACCACAAAAACTCGTCCGTCACAAATCAATCCCCGTACACCATAATACCGCATCCTCTCACTTAGATGGCATATTACCCCCACTTACAGTAGTGTCCAATGTATTAATGAAGATTGGGACATACCAATTATTGTTCATCGGTACAATGTATAACACTCTTAAAAATCAAAGGAAAGCTTATTGCATGTTTTATAATCAATCTTCTATTATAGTTAAACTCTTTTTGGTGTACTTTTGCAAGAAACAAAATGTTATCAAAATTATCTTTATATAATATTAGGTTGTCTGAAAAATAATATTCAATTTCAGAATAAACTAGCAGCATGGCCCAGCGTTGCCTGTGCGTGATTCAAAAATCGTACGACTCCTACAGCAATCGCTATCACTTGACTTAAAATATTTTGCCCTTCCTTGCCTTTAAAGGAGTGCTCTTTGCCATGCTGATGTTGCTACATGCCTTACTTCTTGCCTATCTCACACTGCGAATTTGTTCTAAGCTCTATACTAAATATTAAATCTGTTACGAAAAAAGAGCTAAACAAAATGAACACAAAACGATCAGCTTTAAAAAGGGACTCGTAACTGGAAAAACCGAATGAAAAAAGAATGTTAACAACAAATACTTTTTCACACCCAACCCAGTTCTGCGGAATCAGAATCAACGTTGAGTTTAAGCAAGCGAATGAGCCAATTGGAGTAAAATGCCATACAGATTTAAATTTTTCCCACTTGTGACGAATGCAGATATTGATTTTTTTTTTTTTTTTTTTTTTTTGCATGCTAGCATGCTAGTTAACATTCGTGTCAGTCAGCTGTTGACTCTCACACTGGCCAATAGAATCTTCCTGCCTATTCGTGGCAGCCAGCGATAGGCTCTCACTCTGGCCAGTAGAAAATGGCTGCAAACTACATAAAAACTGCCGTAGAAGCATGAAAAAATTGATTATTTCCACTATCGATGGGAGTTGGGAAATACAAAGTCAGTCTTGGCCTTCCTGCTAACTTGGAGCATGTGCATGTAAATTTTGGTGCAAGTCCGTTAAAAATTCCGGCTATGCATTCGTTACACACACACACACACACACATCCTGCCTTTTATAGATAGAGATCATTTGTTTTCTAATATATTACTATAATAATTGCACAAAAATATATTACTAATTCCTAATGGTAATAGTGCCCAGTTTAATTTTATATCAATCTCTTACAGAATTTAACTTAAAAAAATTATATACCTCTCATATAGAACATGAAAAAAAGTTGCGGTTACTGCTTTTGCATGAGTTCAAGTTTGATCCTAATGCTGCCAACATTAAGAAAGCATGGGGTGAAGGATCTGTTTGTGATTGGGCAGGATGTTTCTGGTTTCTGTGGTTCTGCACTAGAGATAAGTCTTTAAGATGGTAAAGGACATCCATTTGCAAATGACAATATCTAGAAACACTAGTTGAATAAAGCTCAAAACAAAATGTCAAAATCAGACCATCTCAAGAAAATTGGCAAGCTGCAAAGAAACTTGATAAATGGGTTCCACATGAACTCTGTGAAAGTCAGTTTGACATTTTGAACTTTCTATGATGCTACATTTGCAAAAATTGAATGATCCATTTCTTGATCAAATAGTGACTTGTAATGTGAAATGGATTCTTTATAATAATCGTAAATGATCCACTCAATGTCTTGATCATGATAAAGCACCCAAACACTTTTTCAAAACCAAAATTGCCCCAACAGAAGATTATGATGACTGTCTGGTGATCTGCCATTGGCGTCATCCATTACAGCTTTCTGGAATCTCACGAGAGAATCACTGCTGAAGTTTATTGCCAGTAACTGGGTGAAATGCACATTCATTTAAGCAAAATACAATCAGCACTATTTAAATGTCAAGGTCCAATTCTGCTTCATGTAAATGCTTGGCCAAATGTTACCAGGAGGACACAGCAGAAATTTACCAACTTAGGGTACAAGACTTTGCCACATCCAGCATATTCCTATTGACGTCTCACTCACTGGGTTTATGGCCATAGCATGTTGAGACAATAGTTCTTGTACAATCACCATAGTGAAATAACATCCAGCCTGGTCAGTAACTAGATGAGAATATCAGGTTATGTAAACTTGGATGTGTGGATAATGGCTCACAATTGTTAATCAGAGAACCAAGTTCCAATTCCAGTTAGATTCTCTTACATGCAAATACCTTGGGAAAGTTATGAATTCACCTACCCCCCCAGCTATGGGTTAATTAATAAGATGTGGATCACTAAAATCATTATCTGCAAAAAATAAATAAATGCATGAAAAATATTTAGATTTTGATATTAAAGGTTGATACACTACTAAACAAAAACAATGACTACGACTTTTTCACTCATCTTGACAAATTTTTTAAGCCAAAATACATTCCGTTGTAAAGAAGATGCCGAACCTGCAACCAAAAATTTATTGGCATTCAAACATATTAGAATTTTATCTGACTGATTTAAACACAGTTTAGATATATTAACTGATTCTGGAATACAAGTTGATTCTAAAATCAGTCATTATTTTCAAAACAACCTAATATTAAAGCCTTTTTCTCATAATTTATCTGCAATACACTTTATAAATATTTCATATTATAAATATTTTCAAATTCATTCCATCATAAATTGTTTTTTTATTTAGGAAATTTTTTCATTTAAATTTCTGAAAAAAATCTCAAATTATTTGTTTCAAACATGACACAAAATTAAAAATGATAAGTCCAGCCATGTCATAATGGGACATGATTTGAAAACTGAACAAAATGCAAAATTAGATCCGTGCAAAGTTGATTTCTTCTTTTATTTATTCATTATTTTATGAACATATCACAAATGGACATCAATTATATAAATTCTTAAAATTCAAAGCAGCAACAAAAATAAGATTATTATTTTAAACCAATTTCTCTGTATAAATTGCTGGTTTTTTATTGTAAACGAAAATGACTTGATATATAATCATTACTTAATGCAAACATTGATTTGGGCTTTAAATTCTGATTATAGATTTCATTTTTTTTTTTCTGTCTGATGTGTAATATTTTGCTCTAAGGGAAATATCTAAATAATTCCTAATTTATTCTTGTCATTTTCATTGCATGAGAGAGAGAGAGAGAGAGAGAGAGAGAGAGAATTTGATATCAAATATCTTAATTGGGCATTACAAAAATAATCATTTTCAAACTTTCATTACAACAAGAGTAAAGCATTGATTTCAAAAGGCTCGGAATTTCAGCAGAAACAAATGAACTTTATTTTTAATAAATGTTATCTGCTTTTCTAATAAACAATTATCTTTGAAAGCATTTGGGAAGATAATGAGGGGGTGCTGAAAAATTCTTAATAAAAAGACCACTTTCCAAAACAATAAATAAATCTGATACTTGGTCATTCAGTCAAATTTTGGGAAGTCATTTGGGCTGAGAACTTTTCAGCATTTATCATATGTAAAGACTTGTGAAGTCTTTTTCCAATTGATATCTTCATTAAGGAAAAAAAACTTTCTAAGATAATTCTATTCTTTTTACATCCATTTTTAATGTAGGGAAAAAATCACAGAATATAAACATCAGGGCTGACATGTAAGTTGTCTCGTCTCCATAATACAATGGTTCCTAAACAGTATGGTGTGCCTCATAAATGTGGCAGAAGAGGGTAGCAGGTGAGGCAGAATGATTGAAAGACAAAGATTTAGAAACAGTTTCAAAAAATTCATATGCCAAAAATAAATGATTTCCAGATTTGAAATATTATTATGGATTACTTGTAATTGCATGAACAAGTCCCAGTATAAATACTTATAAATAATTATTGACTGATTTTACCATTGTGATGTTTTTGCATTATATTAACTATTAAGAATATAATAACTAGAGTCAGCAAATTGGAGGAGAGAGTTATCAATGATAATGTTTTGACTTTAGATCTGCAGTTATCTCCCTTTTACCCTCTCTCTAGACCTTCTTTTCCATAAAGCTGCTTGTACCTTTTCACCGGAACTTCTCTTCCCCTTAGCCGCTGTCTTTGTACATTTAATTTTTATCACATAAAATTTGGTGAGATTTGAGCAAATTTTCATTCTAAAAATGTGGCTCAGAGAAAAATATTTTGAGAGACCACTTCCATAATAAAATTGTGTTTTTATGATTATGTTACTCCTTTAAAATCCCTTATTCACACTGAGTATTTATTTACCTTCCAAAAGGGCAAAAATGGAGAACATAGTAATTTTTGTTTCTCTAGCTTGAGATCCAGTCAGATTTCTAGAAATTACCTACTTTGATCAGATTTCTAGAAATTACCTACTTTGATCAGATTTTAATGTAGACATTGGAATGCTTTTCAGACCATAAACTCTTTCAGTGCTGTTAGGAGGAGACAGGATCCCAGGGGTTAGGTTTCTATATTTATTTTTACTGGCTGGACTTGTGAAAAAATTCACAGATCTTTTAAATATCATCTAATGAATATTTATCAGTTAATCAAAATTGTTTAATTTGCACTATTTTGGTTAATAAAAAATTATATTATTATTTATTTCATATTTAATAATATAAGTTTATTTTAAGTTATTGTGTGAAAGTATATATGAATGTTCATTACATTATTTCTATATACAATATTTCTAGTGAAAGTGATTCCCCTTCTGTAAGCATGAGTGAATTCATTTTAAGGTATCACTTTAACTCTCACACTGTTCATTTCTCTGTCTCTTGAAAACATTACGTAAAGCTGGCCATAGGTGAAACGTGGCTGTGACAAGTGCATGCCAACTCTATCAACTGTTTGCCCCTGTGCTTTGTTGATTGTCATAGAATAGGACAAACTGGGTCCAATACAGAACAAATGGAATGTTTGCATCGCTTGGTTTAAGTTTCATTCTTGGAATCACTACTCTTGTCTGAGAGTGAGATCCACTTATAACTGATGCTTCAATGCTAAGCTCATCGAATTGAAGTACTTCCAAGCAAGTTCCATTGCACAGACCTTGTGTTATAGAGAGGTTTCTAAAAAGCATAATAATTACTCCAACTTAAGGTCATAGGGAGGTATTCTAGAAGGTACAAGAGAGGATAATTCCAGGCTGCTTCTTCATTATCAGAAATTACAGAATCGGTGTTTAGATATGTTTTAGTTTCAGTGGGAAATCTACTTAGAGCTTCTTTATTTACTGCTAAGCAGACCAAATTTTTAGGGGATAAGATATATATATATATATATATATATATATATATATATATATATAAATAAAGTGTATTAATATATAGACTGCACTTGCCATGCCCCTGGTTCAAACGTGTATATTAGCTTTCTTAAAAATAGATGTGATTCATTTCCACACTTAGAATGCCCCCAGTTCAATTCACAAGGTCTGATTGATTAAATGTAAAAAAAAAATTGTTATTTCTTCAAGAACAAAATGCAACTTTAAAAAAAAAAAGCTTTGGTTCCAATTTTTTTGCTATATTATTAACAAAAAAGAAAGTGTGACAGACACAGATGGACAGTAGGTAGGTAGGTATAAGCATATTAATGTATAGATGAATTTCTGACCACTAATTACACCTTCTCTCTGACCAAACTAAGGATCTGTTAAAATAGCTTGAAAATAGCTTTGCTTGTTTTTTTTGTTTTTTTAAAACATTCTACAATATTTTTTCAAACTTCATTTCATGGAAACTTTCATTTATTGTTGTAAAATATATTCACAATAATTTTGGATGCAAAGTCAATTCCTTTTTCTGTGTGTTCTTCACAAGTAAAAACATATTTTGGAAAATAAGTTTCCAAAATTCTTTCAGCAGACTCTCTTGTAATGGATTCATTACATTTTACAATAAAATTATTTGCATAGTAAAGTATAGCAAAACAAGCACAAATGAACTCTACCACTTGGCAAGATGGAACCATAAGACCTCCTCAAGAAAGTATATCAATGTACACTTCTCTGTAGCATCATTGCTATCATTGCCTACCATGACCAGGAAACACTTTTCACGCTGAAAACATCCAATTAATTCTTTTGAATTTTCTCTAATAAACAAAAAGATGGTAATGGAAATTTCTCCAGAAGTAATTTGTACTCTTATTGAGACTTAGAGTACAGTAGTAAAACAATGTATTAGTTCTGCAGAAAATGAAGAAAGACCTCTTGGTTGGTAATGTCTTTTTGTAAATCTTTTAGAATTCAGTATGGCTGTTCTCCCACCATGTTTTGTATGTAGTTTTTATAAACCACTGTGGTAGTGGTATAGAGGTTCCATCGCACTCGAGCTGGACATGAAGGTTTTGGTTAATGCAAATACATTCTTTTATGATGGAAAATGTGCTTCAGGGTCAAAGACTATTCTATAAATTAGAATACAATCTTCCTTTTTTGTTAAATTCAAAACTGTTAGGACTACACTTTAAAATCCTTTATCATATCAGCTGAAATAAAATCATGTAATTCATCAGTTTGGACCATTTGTTGTTTTGGAGGCTTTCTGAATTCCCTTGTATTCAGCAACAAAAGAAACGATTTTCTTATTTCTTCTGAAAGTATTGTAGGTATTGGATGTTAATCCCAATTCAGTTTGTTTTGTTTTTCTTTCAAAATAAATTTCACTTTAAAATTTTTTATACAGAGAACAAATTTTTTTTGCAAGAAATTAATCAATATGATTAATAAATTTTATCCATTTTTCTATGAGGTCAAATTTTCCAAGAGGAAAAGAAAATGTCGATACTTTTCCACTGTTAGTAACATATCCACCAGAACAGCCAAATGCAACACATTTGTTAACCATTTTTGTTAAACAAGATATCACAAACTTTATAATGTAATCTTTAAATACAATGGACTATGAGGTAGAAAATTTAACTAATAACCAACCTTTTTTTAAAACAGGCTGTATACTCAATTGAAAATCATAAAAGCAAGGTAACTCACAACCGTTTATAATTTGTGGATTAGTAAAAAAAAAAAAAAAAAGGTGTAAATACGCATTTTAGTGTTGAAAACATGTCTAAGGAATTGAAATAATGTCTGATAAATTTTACGTAACTGTACATTGTTAATTTATATTTTAAGAATTCAATTTTTAAAGTTACCTCTCTTTTAGATTAGTAATTTTCTAAGCGGCCATTCATATTTTTTTGTTGACATTACATCAGCCTGCTAGAATTCAACTTGTTATGTGACATGTGGGGCCGTATAATACTAGTTGGCCATGGATGAACCCAATTTTCAAAAAATGAGTGCAAATGTAGAAAATTTAACACTTTAAAGACATTGCTGATTAGAATTATTGAATTTATGCTTAGTAAATGCATTACAATTTAAGGAAAAGACAAAGTAATTTATATATTTCTGTGTGAATTTTTGTGATGAGGAGTTAACACTCAAACTATTGCCTTCATCTTTGTTATTATTTGCAGTATATTTTTTTTTCCAGTACATTCCTTTTTTCATTACCCTGAACCAGATATTGTCTCACCGCAATCAGGCTCAGAATCTAGGCTTATCAAAAAAGTCCTATCTAAACACATCATTGGTTGGAAATGTCTTCATTCTAGATAATGGATGGGGACAATGTTTTAAATAAATTTTGTATTCTATCATAAAAATAAATTTTTTTTCATTCAATGCATTCCTCAGGGAATTTCTCTTAAAATTGTTGGAGCTGATAACTGAATACAGAATTTTGCATGGTACTAAACAAATAACAGTGAGTAGATGACAGGTCTGGAGAATATACTGAAAGGAGAAGAATGTCCCATTGCAGCCCTGTGATCATTTGTGGCTGACATGTACAACATAAAAACAGTTATTGTCATGTCGTTTACTGGTTGAGTTCTTTGCCTACAAGAAAATTCTTTTTCTGTTTTACTCTGTTATTCAAACAAGCCAGTTACTTGTTGAAACATTGTGCAGTAACAGTTTGTTCAGGTTTCAGCAATTCCTAACAAAGAATACTCCTTTCAATTCCACCAAAAATGCACACAGCCCCCCTCCCCAGTAGATTCTGTTTAGTTTGAGATGTTGAAGACTGTTTTGACTTCCTGTCAGAAATGTAATTTTCATCACAAATTATTACTACAACTATTATCATTATTATCATATTAGAATTCTGCTTGTCCCTTAATTAGTGCATACATTATGCCCTGCCATTTCCTCAGATAAACAATCGACCATTCCTGTTTGATTGCAAAGATAGAAGAAAAGATTGATCAAAACCACCATTTCATTTTAGCGAAAAGAAAGAAAGAATGACAAGTTAGAGGAGGTGATAATGTTCTTATGTGTTTAACGTCTGTTTCAGTGAAATAGAAAACCTTGTAAATTTCAGATTTTTTTTCATTTGTACCCTCTTACTTCTTTAAATAATGACCTGCATTCATATTTATGATTATTATTGTAATATTTTGTTAAAGTTGTTAAGCTCAAATATTTAATGAGGCTATAGGAGAATTTCTTTGGATATTTCATTTTGTGAAATTTTTATGAGTATTGTTTGCTATTATTCTCATAGCAACAGCATCTGACATGCCAACAGACCTTTCTCCATTAGATGTTGTTCATTGTCTGTTTTCTTCTTTGGTCGAGTGATATGTTCATGTGACCTAGATATTGGGTTTTCTTACAAGCACTTTCTTCATCGGCTTTTGGAAGATTTCTACCCAAGCCTTTTTGGGTTCAGGTCAGATGTATCTTTTTGAGGATAATGAGTCTCCATCCTGATTGTCCAGACAATTTCAATTTTTACTAAACAATCAATACTGAAGCAGAAATTTGTCTACTTTGTCTGTGGATGGTATTATTGCGCTTACAAACTGAAACCATTTGATACCAAGGAATGTTTGTTGGCATTGCATGTCAAATACATCAATGCTTCTGCTGACCAATTGCTTCATTGACTAATTCTTACTGTCAAATAACAGGACAAAAGAGTTATATATGCAGAGATTTGTTTTTAGGGAGACACTCGTTCTGTGCTCTTGGGTACTATTTAGTTTTTTTTCAAACCTGTTACAGCTTTTATAATCTGACTAGACATTTCATGATCAATGGTGCCATCCAACAAAATTGAGAAGCCTAAGTATGTAATGATTTGAACAACTTTCACAGGTTCAACATCAACTCTTAAGGAAAGTGGAAGTGTGTTATCTGGGGATATGGACATTAGCTTTGTCTTAGGTTAATTGATTTTTATACTCACTTTTGTTGCTTCTTTGCTGAATGTTGTAAGGATCAGTTGAACATGGATAGCAAATAGTGCTATGTCATTGGCATGATGAAACCCATAAACTCAGCTCTGATTCAAATTTTCCTAGGTGCCAAGCATATTGTTTATGAGATGATCTGTGATATACTTGAAAAGATCAAGGCAATAGAAAATCCTCTACAAATATCTTGATAGAAGTAAACATACCCATGACTATTGGTACTGCCATGGTCAGTTTGATAGCAATCTGAAGACCTGGAAAAGTAACCAAAAGGAATTGTGATCACTATTGTCAGATGTAGTTTTGAAGGTAAGGCAGAATGGTTGATTGTATTCTTTGTCTTTTTCTGGGATATGATACAGTCCAAAATACAAAAAAAAAATGCTGTTGTCCAGTGATAAAAAATGATCTCATCCAAAATGGCTTTTCTGTGTCAAACAAGAAGATTGATTTGTTTTTCTATGGCTTATCAACCTTTTGCAGGTTATTTAAAGCCAGAAAATATTTTTTTAAATTGTAAGAATTTTTTTTCTTTTTTGAGATAACAATGGTTTAGTGATACTAACCTTACTAATTAAACCATAGCTGAGGTGGGAAAAGAGGTGGATTCATACCCTTACCAAGGGTTTTTGCTCATAAGTGATTATAACAAACCCAATATGAATTTGAACTCGACTCTCCGATTAATAATTCCAAGCAATTATCCTTTACACCACCCACACATCCATGCTTGCGGCACCTGACATTCCAAAATGGTCACCCATCTAAGTACTAACCAGGCTTGACATTGCTTAACTTCGGTGATCATACAGGAATTGGTGTTCTAATGAGATGTGACCATAAGCCCTCTCAAACAAGAAGATTGATTTGTTTTTTATGGCTTATCAACATTTTGCAGGTTATTTAAAGCCAGAAAGTATTTTTAGATTGTAATATTTGTTTTTGAGATAATTATTTACTGATACAAGTTCTACTAATTAACCCATAGCTGAGGGAGAAGTGATGAATTCATATCTTTACCAAGGGTATTTTTGCATAAGGGAAAATAACAAACATGACTGGGTTGGAACTCAGTTCTCTGATTTCTAATTCTAAACTTACAAGTCCTGGTGTTCCCAAGCAGTCACACCTCAAGATCAAACAAGAAAAGAAAGATATTGAAATATTGACATATTCCTTTGTAAAGGTTCAGATGCAATCCATTTTCCTATCACTTTAATGTTTTTTTTAAGGTTTCTAAATGACGTATTGCAGTTGACTAATTGGTTTCCTTCACATTGTGAAAATGGAGCTTTTGGGGGAAATGGTTTAGTAAAATACTGAACCAGAATTTATTACTTTTGGATAGGATAAGTAGAGTTTTTCTATGATCATAGAATTAATTCATTGATTTGTTTTTTTTTATGAATTATCAACTTTTTCGTAGATTATTTAAAGCTGAAACATTTTTGTAGTGTAAAAATAATTCTTTTCTTTTTGTGAGTGAATATTGTATTAACAATTTTTTGGAGATAATAATGATTTTCAGATACAAGTCATACTATTTAACCCATAGCAGGATGGTAGAAGAGGTAGATTCCTACCTTTCCCACGGGTATTTGCACATAATTGAATGTAACAAAACCAACCAGAATTCGAATTCTGCTCTTTGATTTCTCATTCTGAACACCACCTGTACATCCAAGCTTACAGCGCTTGGTATTCCGAAGCAGTCAACCATCTAGATAATGACCAGTTTCAGTATTGCTTAACTTTGATGATCAGATGAGAATTTGTGTTTCAACAAGACATGGACATAGAATTAATTATGAATCTGTAGGTAGTAAGGTAATTTGTGATGGGAGGGTTTATGTATTTATGTAGAACAAAGGGAATGTAATTAGGTGCATAACACTAAGTCTCATCTATAAATGCTTGGACCAAATTCAGAATCAGTTTAAAAGCGTTTTTCTAGTAATAAAACAAATCTCTTTCAGGTAAGAACTTTATCTTTTGCTTGTAAATCTTCATCTGTGATTGTTTTTTTTTTTGGTGGGAGGGGTAATTACAATTTAAAGATGGAAGTAATTTTCTAAGGAATTACAAGATTCAGTGATGACCTTAATAAAAATGTTAATGTTGCTTTTAATTAGTAGCCACTACACTTAGGTAGAGTTAACCTAATTACGAAGTCATTTTTTTATCTTCATAATTTTCAAATACAGGCTGTATGCAAGGATGGCTCACAACAGCACCTTCTATATCTTTAATATTTTTAAATTGCCATGATTGTTCTAAGATAAGAGTGGTTTCCTTTTGACTTCACCATGGTTTTGATTTCAAAGCTGTACTTCTCCAAGACTGGTTCCAAACCAAAACTACAGAGTCCATACCACTGTACTATTTAACCCATTGTTGGTAATAGAGTAACAATGGATCCATTCCCTTCCCAAAGTAATTAATGTTTAATGAATCTGACAGCCTCAGCTAGAATTTGAACTCACCCTGCCTATTCCAATGATAACAATTGTGTCACTGGTGGATTTATAATTGTTGTTGTAAAAGTTGAGGCTAATCAAATTTTTATTTAAAAAAAATGAGTGAATATTTAGTTTTACTTTTGACATTAATATAATAATTTTCAAGTTTATCTTTATGTAATATTCAGATGTTAACCATTTTGAATCGATATTCTATGGTTTGACTTGCAATTTTCTAATTTATTAGATGCTTTAAGTTTCATTTCAATCAAACACCAGCAACAGTGAGTTTCTTTAAAACCTGATACTTCAAAAAGGAAACGTCAAGTTGAATAGATTTCCATTATCTTGAGGATTTTATATGCAAATAGCTCAGGGAAATTAAATACAAGCTAATGAAAAAAAATAGATGATGGGCTGAGACGAAAGTAATTTTCTCAAAAATTGACTAATTTTTTTGTTTATTATTGTTATTATTTTCTTATTTGTTTTTCAGTCACATTTGATGAAATCTTAAATCCAAATGGCATTCCATATGGCATTATTACTGAAGCTACTTAAAACTGAATGGTTGTCTGCTTCCATATTTGTCTCACTCTGTTTGGCAAGATAATTAAATTTCTTCTCTGGAAATGGCAGAAATAATAACCTATTGACAATGTTCTCCCTTCCATTCTTATTATAAACCTTTGTTTTTTTATTATTGTTCTCTTTTATTTTATTTTCCATAACGATTATATAATTATTATTAACACCTGTTGGACAGATTAACATTATTTATATTACTGTTATTACTTTTATCAATGATATATCCTTAATCACACTTACAATAATCCTAACAAATGAAAAATATATTTTTTTTATAACTGCCACAACATAATCTTCATTGTCATTATCAGTATCATGAATAATACAGCAGTTAATTATTCATAGAAAAATGCTAAAAATTACCAAGCAAAGTACATTTTTATTTGGGTTGATAGAAAATAGTGTGCTCTGAAATTTTTTTCTGACATTTCAAATTGAATATTTCTTGTTATTTTTCTCAGAAAAATAGAAACAGAACCTATGATTTTTTTGAATTTACTTAACATAGGAAACTTAATATAATAAAGTGATCAAAGAAAAATGAGTGTATATATATATATATATTAGTTGTAGTTCCTTGTGTCCTCCAAGTTTGTCTATCACTCAGCAATTCTCATTAACATTTTACTAGTCACCAACAACATAATGTTACCTTTTTTAAGGGTTTGAGTTGTGCTGGCCTTGTTCAGATTATTGATCATGCCAGGTAACACGCTCACTCCCAGAAACTGTAACTAAGGTCTGCTCAACAGAGTTGTAGTATAAACAACAGGTGGGCTCTGTGGCTGTTGAACAAACACAAAATGTGTCTGAGCGAGAGTCTGCAACAGGGATTAGTTAGCCACACTAGTAGACGGGTATCCTCAGATATGACTGGCCAGCTATTATTATTATATATACTCAACTCTTCCTTCGAATTCGATGTATGAGGGTCAAGCAGATCAGTTCCTAGGAAACTGACAGCCTGACAACAGCACTTGAGATTTGATTATAGTGGTGAAGGTTTCATGCAGGACCATCCACACTTTTTGAAGGGCCAAATACAAAGAACTGGTGCACTATGTGCGACAAGGTCCCCAAACAACCCTCTGCAGGTTTTGAATTCAGAGTTGTCCTTCTCCTAGACCAGTTGCCATCCAAGGCTATAGAACCCATTCTGTCCTGCTATTTACCCATAGCTGATGGGAGAAGAAGAGGATTCACACCTTTCCCAAGGGTATTAGCACGTAAGTGAATGTAATGGATTCAAGTGGAATTTGAACTCTGCTCTCCGATTCCTCAATCCAAGTCGCTATCCATTTCCCCACCGTGCCTTTATTTATTTAGACACACACACACACACACATACATACATACATACATACATACATACATACATACATATATATATATATATATTGAAATTATCTCAGGTAATAATGCATAGTAAGACAGTATTTATTTCCTTTGGATTTTTATCTGTGGGTCCTCCTAAAACAATTGGTTTATGCAACAGACATTAATAACACATCATGGGAACCTGCAAAACCATTTGAAAGGGTCTGCCAGTCAATGATCCAATGGCCGCATGCATGTGTAGAAGCCAGAAGAAGACATATTGAATAATTGTTGAAGTTCAATGATGGCCTTTTTGGACACATGTTTATATGGATATTTTACCTTGTTTTGGTGTGAAGAACCCAACCCCCAAAGTTTGTAAAAGTATTTTTGATACATCCTGTGTGTGTGCACATATATATATATATATATATATATATATATATAAAGAAATATAGTCTTAAGATGTGCTATATTTATGGGATAAAGTGCTCAATATCAGAGATAGAGCATGTGTAAATATAAAAGTGAACATAAAAGTCAACACTTAGAGGCGACATGCTGTTTCATGGTGGCCCAACGATTGCGTCTAGCATGAAACAGACTGTCGCCTCTAAGTGTTGACTTCTGTGTTCACTTTTATATATATATATATATATATATATTTATTTCAAAAAAAAAAAAAAGAAAAGTCAAATTTATAATCTAGAGTTCTATTACATTTATTTTTTAAAAACAGTGCTCGATACACAGTAGAGCATAATATTATAATTATTATTTAAAAATATGTATTCATTGTGATTTTAAATAATATATATATATATATATATATATATATATATGTTTACTGCTCTAATGAGCTTTTTTCACTGGTACCCAGACTATGTGAGTTTAAGTCTGCTACTAGATTGGCATCTAGGTCCCACCCTTTTACTCTTAAAAAGCCGATGAAGAAAGTACTTGTAAGAAAAACTTCTACTCCAACAGCTTCTCTTCTCGCACTTCCCACCTGTGGAACTCCCTTCCGTTTCCTTGCTTCCCTGATAACTACAATCTTCAAAAATTTAAATGCAACATTGATCGCCATCTTCTATCTTCTTGAACCCCATTCAGCTTTTAACCTTTTCTTGATTCCCCTCTACCTGGTCTTTTCTCTCACCTTCACGCTCTGTAACCCCATGCATATTAGTGGCACTTCTGCCTTGCTTCGGGTGAAATGATTAAAAAAAGTATACAGTGGAACCTCAAAATACGAGTTTAATTCAATCCATGACCAAGTTCGTAAGTTGAGTAACTCGTATGTCAAAGCTTTTTTCCTCATTTAAAATAATCAAAATATCATTAATCCACTCCAATCCTCCAAATAAAACACTTTACTTTTTTTATACATACGTTTAAACATGACAAATATATTTTACTATAGTCTAAATAAAATAGAATACATGTATGAACATAATAGTATTAAATAGTGATCCCAAAATAATAAAATATGCTTGCTTACTTCTAACATTTAAAGGGCAGTGCTGAGTAATGGTAAATTAAACTTAGAGTTGGGGGTGAATGGCAGATGTTGAAGTGTGGGTCATGTAGGAGACAGATGGCAATTTTTTTGTTGGTTCATAAAACTTATTAATACTAATTGGTACAATTTATTTTTATTTTTTTAATTCACTTTATCAATGAACTTAATTGCTAAATATTTTTTACAGTTAATTTTTTTATTGCATTTGCCATTACATATGTAAATTTAATTTCTACAATTTTTTTTGTTTTTTCACTTAACTTAGCACTAAACTTAAAATTATATACATTATTATTTTTTATTTAACACTTAATCTTTGTTGCTCATTTTTTCAAGGTCATCAATGATTTTTGCATCTTCTTCACTAATTTTTTGTTTATTTGAAATGCTTTCTTGACTTTGAACTGAAGGTCGTTTCCATGGTTATTTGTTTCGGTCTTCCCTTCAGAATTTTTCTGAAATGTGTTAAGCAAGTGTCATTACACAATGTCAATGCATGGCTAGTTTGACACTTTTTTTGGATGTTTTTTTCAATAAAGACCACAAAATCCTTCCACATCCCCAAAATTTTCTGCATTTTTTTTCAAAATAAACCTGTCTCATCACAGTTGAAGACTTGTTGGGGGACGTATCCTTCTGTCTCCGTCAATTCAGTGAAAGTTTTTATATATTCTTCCACTGCCTTCTTATCAGAACTTGCTGTCTCACCACGCCTCATGACATAGTGAATGCCAGACCTCTTTCTAAACTTATCAAACCAACCACGACTGGCTTTAAATGAATCTTGTGAGTCTTTTGAAGTGCCTGGTGTCTGCTTCAGCAAGTCACTGTAAATCACTCGTGCCTTCTCACAAATAACTGGGTCTGTCATGGTATCCCCTGCAAGTTGTTTTACCTGCACTCACACCAATAGCAGCTTTTCCATCTCTTCATGAAGCAGTGTCTGAAGCTTTGAAAGAATTATAACACCATTGGCTGGCATTATATTTTTCAGTGTATCCTTCTATTTAAGAATAATGCATATTGTTGAAGTATTTCACTCAAATTCCTATGCCAAATCAACAGCACATACACCATGTTCATGTTTTGCAATGATTTTGCATTTCATTTCAAGTGAAATCACTCACTTCTTCATAGCACTGTTCTTTGGGTATAGTTTCTTAGGTCGAGTTACAACAAAGAAATTTGTCAAAATGTTGTAATGGAATGTCCCACACTCCCTATCGCCTGCATAGACTGACTATATCAGTAGCTATATATAGTGAGCACAGGATATACCTGGGGGTTTGCTTTGGCAATTAGTTGGAGATTCGTCTCCAGCTAAGCTGGTCGAACTCTCTATCTTCAGGTGAATAGGAACCCAGACGAGGCTATGCTGAAGGGCAGAGTCTCGTCTGGGATGGAAGACAGCTACCCGACCCTGTTTTTTACTGGGTCTATGGGGAATTTTTGCCTAAGCCTATGGGTTTGGATATCCTATGTTAAATTCGGCCTTGTACCACATCTGACCACGTGGGGGGGGGAAATATCCTTGCTTCAGGAATTACTAGCCTGCCACCCGATTCCCTGTCTTTCAGTAGTGTATTCTCTTTTACAATAAACCTCTCTTTCTTTCATCTATGCACATGTTGCTGTTCCTTCACTCGAGTGCCACCTTTGTCTGTTTGTAACCTCTTTAAGGTTACAACACAAAATAACTGCAAAAATCAAAACATGAACTAAATGCAAAGCAGATTACATGCCATGACCGTACTTGATGAGATAAACAATGAAGCAAGCCATGTGGGTCTCATTCTTGGCACGAGATGCTGAGAGAACTTGTTTGTCTTCTGATAGCTTGGTAGATGGCTGTGCTACACATGATTTTAAAAATCAAAGCTAGTGAGCTTGACTAGTACCTCAGAGCAAACTTGTAACTTGCAAAAAAAAAAAAATCAAAGCAAAATCCGCCATTTTTTTCTGTTCGTAACTTGGAACGCTCATAAGTTGGGTCACTCGTATGTCAAAGTTCCACTGTAAAGATTATGAATATAGGCATGTCCAAAGAAACATTTAAAGAATAGTTTAAAATGAATTTTTAAAAATGAAAAATCTTTCTTCAACCTTTTTTTTAGTTTTAATTTGAAACATTAAATTTAATATTTCAAATAAACAAAATACTTTGCTGTATTTCAAAATGAGTTTAAATTGATTGGAATGAGTTTTTTTTAATTGCTAAAAATGTTGTATTTTAACCTTATTTATAATTTTCTCATCATAATGTAATTCTCCTTATTAAAAAAATCTTTAAAAATAAAGTATACTTTTCTGAAACTTTATTTGAGGAACATCCGCTGAATTAATGTTTAATTAATCTGATATGAAACAAATATTACTTACTTTTAATTTAAAATATCCAGGAATGCATATTTTTAAAACTGAGGTGAGTGTTTGAAGGTAGGATTATGAATTTTGTGTTATTAGCACTTCTAACATCAATAACACAAACTTCATTATCCTACCTTCTAAGATTAAATTGACATAATTTGAAAATAAATTAGTTATTCCTAATACCAGGGCCTTTACCATCACCTCCAAGACATTTGGAGATATAATTAGGAAGAAAAATGAATCCAACACCACTTCAGATGCCAAGATTTATCAAATAAAGTGTTTGTAATGTAAAAACAGTTATACTGGTGAGACATCTCTGAATCTAAAAGCCTGTATCTACGAGTATAAACAGGATCTATGTTGAGACAACCTTTTAGACTCATTTGTAATACACAGAAACAAACCGAGCATAAGTTTGGTTTTATAAATTCCAGCCTGTTCTCTATGTCGAAAATATAAACGCATTTTAAAAACAATATATTACATCACCAGCCTTTATTAAATCCATTCTTAAGGAATCTAACGTATATTTATCTACCACAATGTTTGCGTAAAAATGTCCCCAAGTCAACATGCGAACAACAACCAAACACAAATAATGTCTACTAGACACACACACTTGCAAATAAACATTATCATCCGAATTATTAATTATTTATTAATTATCATCCGAATCTCACACTGACAAATTAAAATAATGATACACTTCCATACATAAAGCAATATTTACATGTTTTCTTTTTAAGTTATGCTTGGAATCCATTAATTTTTGGGAACTTTGAAAGGACGCATCATCTCTTTTTGAGTTCAGAACACCATAAAATATACTAACGCTACTTAACAAATCAATTGTATATGAAGCTTGAGAATCAAACAACACAAAAATAAAAATACCAGAATTTCTTTTTTCTCCATATCTCATTCTCTGATGAAGCATTAATAAAAGTGAAACATGTTAGATAAACGTTCTCTATTTGTTCTTTAACCAATATTCCAATGGATTTTTATTTAAAATCTGATCTGACATTATTATAAATAAAAATGCATTAATTCCACACAAACATATATATATATATATATATATATAGTTGCGTTGATGTGAGTTTGTGACCCTGGGTTTCACACCCTTTGTGATTGACAGTCTAACGATCGCAAAGGGCGTGAAACCCAGGGACACAAACTCACATCAATGCTACTAAATATGTTAGCTCTATCACTGATATTGAATGCTTTCCAATAAGTACCACACATATATAAATTAATGTATATAAAAATTGCATATATATGTTTAAATACATACATCTTATACATACACATACACAGACACACACACACACACACACACATATATATATATATATATATACACGCACATACAGAGTTTGTCTGAAAAGTAACAGGACTCAGTGTGCTGGGTAAAAGAGGAACAAGCGGATTGTATAATCATTTAACATTAAATCTTGGGAGTATATGACGGTAATCTTAACTATCTGCAACCATTGCATTTTTTTTTCACAAGCTTTTGTGGCAGGACTTCAGCATGACAATGCATCTGCTCACAACGTGCTGAACATCCAGTAATTCCTGGCCGAGAAGAATATTGTCATATTGAAACAACCTCCCTATTCACCTGATCTTGCTCCATGTGAATTTTTTCTTTTCTCCAAGCTCAAGGGCATCATCAAAGGGATACTTTTGAGGGCGTGAAGACCATCAAGAAGGCCCTAACAACAGGCTGAGGGGCATCCAAGACAAATCCTACCAGCAGTGCATAGAAGCGTGGCAAAGAAGGAAAAGTGAATTAGATCTGAGAGGGATTAACTTGAACCTGTAGATTTTGTTTGGAATTGAAATAAATTGTTTGTGACACCAGTCCCATTTCTTTTCGGACAGACCTTGTGTATATATATATATATATATATATATATATATATATATATATATATATATGAAGATAGATAGATAGATTTGTGTATTTAGGCAGCAAATTCTCTTTTAGGCATGTCTGATTGAATAAATTACAAACCTTATGTCTGCTTATTTTTATCATAATCCTTTCATATTCACCAATATTTTTCTGTATATTACAATTAAATGAGACAAGAAATGCACTGTAACAGTGAAAATCACTTTTATTTCCCAAGTACTTTCCATCTCTACCTGAGCTCATCATCATCAGGGGTGCAACTGGTAAGGCAAAAACTATGTGTAGCTATCCGTTACTGAATTTTTTATGATAAAATATAGATTTAAGGTGGATATATTTATAGGTAAAATTGCTCAGTGTCAAGGATAGAGTGAACACACACATTGTTGCCACTTGGTGTTGACCTTAGAGTCCACTTATCTATTGAGTGAGTATGCAATATAAAAATGCTTTGTTAAATTAATTACAAATTGACCAGATTATTCTATGTTTTAACCCAAGCTTTCTTTGATCTACTTCACATGCATAATTCATTCATTCAGTTAAGTTTTCTCCTAAGATAGCTCTAGGTCTGGTAATGACTCATTTCTTGGCTCACAATATTTGTCTCTAAATCTACTTGTAAAATTATATTTAAAAAAAAATGTCCTGATTTTTTCTAAATTATTTAATCTTGACACAAACATAAAATTTCAATGAAATTATTGCTATTATCTTTTACGATCTTTCATGTCTTTTCATGATTTGATATTGTCATTAATTATTTCCATCTGTTCATTAATGTTTATAACAGTCACAGAATAAATGCAAAAATGACTTTTGTGTTGCCATTTAAAAGAACCAAATAAAATAAATATTAAAATTAATAATAATAATAATAATAATAAAGCTCCTTCTAAGAAAATTGTCAAATATTATGTCTACAAGTATAAAAAAGAGCAAAACAAAGAGAAATAAAAACTTGCCAAAAATCAATAATAAGGATGTACTATTAACTTTCACAGAGAATGGGTTCAAAATATCCATATATCACAAGCCAACCGTAACCTGAAAATACCTCAGCTGCAATTCTCACCATCCACAGAGTGTAAAGAAAGGGATCGTTTGATGCTTGCAACACCAAGCAAAAATCATAAGTGGTTACCCTGACATGTATTAACAAGAAACAATCAACACCATGTGTACCTTTCAGAATAACTACAACCTGGCAAACATGACATCAGTGTCTGCTGATAGGAAGAGAAGAATCAAGGAGGATGGCTACAAAATAGTGACGGTCTGTCCAACTTACATTAAGGGCTTATTGGAAAAGATTCAGAAAATCTATGTGCAATATTCAAAAGCAGCTCAATTCTTCTGCGAAATCTCTGCCGATTAAAGCCTAACATGGGGGATAACATGACCAAGAACTGTATGTACTCTATTCCTTGCAGTTGTGGCAAAGAATCTAAATGTGAAACAAGTTACCCAATAAGAGTAAGGCTGGAGGAACATCGCAAAGCTATAATGAGGGATGAGACAATGAATTTAGGCATGGCTGGTGATGAGTTAGAAGCCATTGTCAAAATGCAAGATAACACAAATAGAATTAATAAAGTTTACAATGAAAAGAAAAAAGGTAAAAAAGGATGAAACAGTAAGAATCATAGTAATCACAGTAAAAGCAAATCAAACAGGTAAGAAGGCAAAAGAATTCACAAACTATGAATTGGTGTTTGTACATAAAAGCAAGGTCAGACAAGTGAACACAGTAGATCTGTCTAGTACTTCAGACAGATTTGGACTGAGGTTATTTACCTCACCTCCCCACAAGTCAGGATGTGGCACAAGGCCGTTTTTATGCAAGGCGAATCTGAGCCTGTAGGCTTGGGCAAAAATTTAAATGTAACATCAATTGCCATCTTCTTTCTAACTGAAACTTGTTGCTTTAATGCCATTTCCTCACTTCTTACTAATGTTTTCTCATCCTCTTTCACTCCCTGAAGAGTTAGAAGACATTGTCAAAATGTAAGATAAATAATGCAAACAGAATTAATAAAGTTTGCAATGAAAAGAAAAAAGGTCAAAAAGGATGAAACAGCAACATTCATGCAAGCAAGCAAGCAAGCAAGCAAGCAATATAATTAAAGCAAATGAAACAAGAAGACAAAAGAATTCACAAACTATGAGTTGTGGTTTGTATACAAAACAAGTTCAGACAAGTAAACAGAGTATGTCTGTCTAGAAGTTAAGGCAGATCTGGACTGAGTCATGTCAAAATACAAGCCATCCCATTTTATTGGTTAAAAAATATCCCAACATGCATTTTTTTCCTTCTGACTATAAGAGGAGGAGGAGGAAAACTTTTGCAATCATTCCCACATTTTTGGGAAATCAACAGCTGATCATGTATAGAGGGAAAGGGGCAGCCATTAGCCTCTGTGGAATGAAGTGAAAATACAAGGAAGTACACTGGGTAGTGAAACATCTGAAAGACTCAGGGCATATTCTAGGCTATAAGGACATCCTTAGTATGCTTAGCATAGAAATAAATACAATATAGGAGCCACTCATAAAGAAAGAAAGACCAAATGACAGCAAATCTTCAGTAGCAGCAGTCAAATATAACAGGCAGCAGTAGCCGCACTAATCAGCAGGCAAGTTAGGTTTAAGGTTCCAAGTTTACTACAGAGAATTGTACTATGGGACAATAGCCTAGTGGATTAAAACATTGATTTATGAATTTGATGACATAATAAGAGTGAGCCAATCCCAGGACAGGACAGTGAGTACTTGGACTCAGTGGAAACAGGGAAAACTATACGAGAACTGAGCAGTACTAAAAATAAGAACTAGATGAGCTATCCCTAGACTTGTTCAGTATAATGAGAGCAGTCAATCCCCATAGATTAAATAAAGGGTTCACTTCAAAATTCCCTGTAGATTACCCAGATCGATATACATTTGATAAAGGCTAGAGGGATAACAACATACAAGATAGGGGCAATAGTTCAAGTGTAAATAATGACAACTCCTCAGATATTTGAACATCTTAAGAGTATCGTGTGTAGATTACTTTCTTTATTTAGCGAGAATAGATTTTCATTACAATGACTTAATCATATTCGTAAATCAACTGAATAAATTGCCAAAATGTTTCAACTGTTTAATCTCTGGGCATCTTCACTTGATAGTCCAGCTAGTCATCTATACTTTGCAATTCAACTGGTCATCTTTACTTTGTCTTTCAATTGGTCATCTTCAGCTGATGGCCCAGCTGGTGATCTTCAATTTGTAGTTCAACTGCTCATCTTCACTTGATTGTCTAACTGGCCATCTTTATTTTGTGATTCAGCAGCATTCTTTACTTTGTGATTCAACTGGTCATCTTCAGCTGATGGCCCAGCTGGTGATCTTCAATTTGTAGTTCAACTACTCATCTTCACTTGATTGTCTAACTGGCCATCTTTATTTTGTGATTCAGCAGCATTCTTTACTTTGTGATTCAACTGGTCATCTTCAGCTGATGGCCCAGCTGGTGATCTTCAATTTGTAGTTCAACTGGTCATCTTCACTTGATTGTCTAACTGGCCATCTTTATTTTGTGATTCAGCAGCATTCTTTACTTTTGTGATTCAACTGGTCATCTTCAGCTGATGGCCCAGCTGGTGATCTTCAATTTGTAGTTCAACTGGTCATCTTCACTTGATTGTCTAACTGGCCATCTTTATTTTGTGATTCAGCAGCATTCTTTACTTTGTGATTCAACTGGTCATCTTCAGCTGATGGCCCAGCTGGTGATCTTCAATTTGTAGTTCAACTGGTCATCTTCACTTGATTGTCTAACTGGCCATCTTTATTTTGTGATTCAGCAGCATTCTTTACTTTGTGATTCAACTGGTCATCTTCAGCTGATGGCCCAGCTGGTGATCTTCAATTTGTAGTTCAACTGCTCATCTTCACTTGATTGTCTAACTGGCCATCTTTATTTTGTGATTCAGCAGCATTCTTTACTTTGTGATTCAACTGGTCATCTTCAGCTGATGGCCCAGCTGGTGATCTTCAATTTGTAGTTCAACTGGTCATCTTCACTTGATTGTCTAACTGGCCATCTTTATTTTGTGATTCAGCAGCATTCTTTACTTTGTGATTCAACTGGTCATCTTCAGCTGATGGCCCAGCTGGTGATCTTCAATTTGTAGTTCAACTGGTCATCTTCACTTGATTGTCTAACTGGCCATCTTTATTTTGTGATTCAGCAGCATTCTTTACTTTGTGATTCAACTGGTCATCTTCAGCTGATGGCCCAGCTGGTGATCTTCAATTTGTAGTTCAACTGGTCATCTTCACTTGATTGTCTAACTGGCCATCTTTATTTTGTGATTCAGCAGCATTCTTTACTTTGTGATTCAACTGGTCATCTTCAGCTGATGGCCCAGCTGGTGATCTTCAATTTGTAGTTCAACTGGTCATCTTCACTTGATTGTCTAACTGGCCATCTTTATTTTGTGATTCAGCAGCATTCTTTACTTTGTGATTCAACTGGTCATCTTCAGCTGATGGCCCAGCTGGTGATCTTCAATTTGTAGTTCAACTGGTCATCTTCACTTGATTGTCTAACTGGCCATCTTTATTTTGTGATTCAGCAGCATTCTTTACTTTTGTGATTCAACTGGTCATCTTCAGCTGATGGCCCAGCTGGTGATCTTCAATTTGTAGTTCAACTGGTCATCTTCACTTGATTGTCTAACTGGCCATCTTTATTTTACTTTGATTCAGCAGCATTCTTTACTTTGTGATTCAACTGGTCATCTTCAGCTGATGGCCCAGCTGGTGATCTTCAATTTGTAGTTCAACTGGTCATCTTCACTTGATTGTCTAACTGGCCATCTTTATTTTGTGATTCAGCAGCATTCTTTACTTTGTGATTCAACTGGTCATCTTCAGCTGATGGCCCAGCTGGTGATCTTCAATTTGTAGTTCAACTGGTCATCTTCACTTGATTGTCTAACTGGCCATCTTTATTTTGTGATTCAGCAGCATTCTTTACTTTGTGATTCAACTGGTCATCTTCAGCTGATGGCCCAGCTGGTGATCTTCAATTTGTAGTTCAACTGGTCATCTTCACTTGATTGTCTAACTGGCCATCTTTATTTTGTGATTCAGCAGCATTCTTTACTTTGTGATTCAACTGGTCATCTTCAGCTGATGGCCCAGCTGGTGATCTTCAATTTGTAGTTCAACTGGTCATCTTCACTTGATTGTCTAACTGGCCATCTTTATTTTGTGATTCAGCAGCATTCTTTACTTTGTGATTCAACTGGTCATCTTCAGCTGATGGCCCAGCTGGTGATCTTCAATTTGTAGTTCAACTGGTCATCTTCACTTGATTGTCTAACTGGCCATCTTTTATTTTGTGATTGTATTCTTTACTTTGTGATTCAACTGGTCATCTTCAGCTGATGGCCCAGCTGGTGATCTTCAATTTGTAGTTCAACTGGTCATCTTCCTTGATTGTCTAACTGGCCATCTTTATTTTGTGATTCAGCAGCATTCTTTACTTTGTGATTCAACTGGTCATCTTCAGCTGATGGCCCAGCTGGTGATCTTCAATTTGTAGTTCAACTGGTCATCTTCACTTGATTGTCTAACTGGCCATCTTTATTTTGTGATTCAGCAGCATTCTTTACTTTGTGATTCAACTGGTCATCTTCAGCTGATGGCCCAGCTGGTGATCTTCAATTTGTAGTTCAACTGCTCATCTTCACTTGATTGTCTAACTGGCCATCTTTATTTTGTGATTCAGCAGCATTCTTTACTTTGTGATTCAACTGGTCATCTTCAGCTGATGGCCCAGCTGGTGATCTTCAATTTGTAGTTCAACTGGTCATCTTCACTTGATTGTCTAACTGGCCATCTTTATTTTGTGATTCAGCAGCATTCTTTACTTTGTGATTCAACTGGTCATCTTCAGCTGATGGCCCAGCTGGTGATCTTCAATTTGTAGTTCAACTGGTCATCTTCACTTGATTGTCTAACTGGCCATCTTTATTTTGTGATTCAGCAGCATTCTTTACTTTGTGATTCAACTGGTCATCTTCAGCTGATGGCCCAGCTGGTTATTATCAATTTGTCGTTCAACTGGTCATCTTCATTTGATAGTTCAACAGGTCATTTTTAATTTATGGTTCAACAGGTTTTCTTCAGTTGATGGTCCAATTGGTTATCTCTATTTTGGGGTTCAACTGCTCATCTTCAATTGATGGTCCAGCTAAAGCACATATTGTTTAACTCAAAATAAATAATGATTCAAGAATTCACCTTTTTACATTCAACACCTGAAAACACCTGCAAATAAATTAATGAAAAAATAAAAATCCATTTTTCAAAAATGTCAGTGTTAACTGATTATTAGCTTATATCATACTTATCAAAAATATTAGACCGTAAGTTTTTTTTTTTTTTCCACTTCATCTTTGTTATGCTTTCAAAACCAAGAAATAACAAAATGTTACTAATCAGAAATAATCACTACTCATTGAATAATGATTATTATATGTTTAATATTTAAATTTAATAATTTAAATCCATTGGCATTATAGCAGAGTAATAATGCAGGGGAGCAATAAAAACAAATTATTTAATTTCCTTACATTCCTGTTGAGATCAATTCCATAACACCTGGATTTAATCTCTTCCTCTTCTTTTCTTATATATATATATATATATATATATATATATATATATATGGTTTTCAATATATTTTCATATATATATAAATGAAGAAAAAATATACAGAAAAAACAAACAAAAATCCTTATATGCAATTATGCTGTTTTAATGTTAATATGTCAACGTTGGACGTTTCGGTCTAATAAACCATCTTCAGGACCTATTCATAAAATATATGACATATTAACATTAAAACAGCATAATTGCATATAAGGATTTTTGTTTGTTTTTTCCGTATATAATTTTCTTCATACTGTCGGATCTATATCCATATATTTGCTTACACACACACACACACACACACACACACATATATATATATATATATATATATATATATATATATATATATGACGGTCTATTAATTCCTAGAAATTGCAACCCCTGAAATTGATACCCCTTGAAAAGTGGATGAACGAATCAATCTACGAAACTCTGGAGTTGCGATATATATATATATATATATATATATATATATATATATATATAGTTTTCAATCATCACTTGATGATTACATTGTACATAAAAGTCAGAGTTGTGTTACCGATGAGAAAAAAATGTATATTTATTATTGTTATAAATTATAGCTCTGTTATTATACACCGAGCCCATTTTTTGGGGGCACCAGCACTCTATGTGCAATATTTCATTCATATATATATATATATATATATATATATATGTTTCGTTAAATATGACAGACAAGGAAAAATCAATTAATTACTGTTTCAGTGTTGTTGATTAAACCATTATGTTATAAATTTAACATTGACATAAAATTATTTTACAATAACTTGAATGATAATAAAATAATTGAGCATTTAGAAAAATTAAATTTTTTTAAATGCCATCACAATTATGGTTCAGTACAGTTTCCATTTCTTTAATATCTGTGATATTGCCATAAACTGTTCTTAAGAAAAGCAGTGGAGTCATTTTTTATTGCTTTCTTGATAGTTTTTAATTCACTGTTATCTTTAGTTAGCAACAAAGTCTACAAAATCCAATCTGTCTTGCTATTTGACCAATGGAGTGGGGAGAAGAATTGAACTCATGGCTGATACAAAGAGATTAGTATCGAGAGAATGCAGCAATTTTGGCTGAAATTTGATCACAGACAAATTACTGCATTCTCTCCACACTAGTGTCCCTAATGGTATGGTACCATTTTCTGCATTGATAAACATTGTGCCACCAGGGTGTCTTAGTTGCAATTCCTTTAAATTTTGGAAAAAGAAAATAAAGTTAATCCTTGACATAGCAACGATGGAGGTCTTGACTTGATATATAAAGGGCAAATATTAATGAAAAAAATGAGATTTATTTTCAGATGAATTCAAATATAAATGTACCCATGTAAATGACCCCAATCACGTTTTACAGACTCCAGGTAGTTTATTTTGAACTCGTAAAATGCGTTTATTTTCAGTGACTTTCATGTCTTGTACCAGACATGAAAAAATGACTAATGATCTGCATTTTTCCTCTATTTTTTTTTCCTGGCACCATACCATCAAAACACAATTTAGCAAGCCCTGCCCTTGATATTTTAATGGGTACAAACAGTTTCAAGGATTCATTATGGATGGTCTCAAGGAATGATGGCAAATTGGCTACATTTTTAAGAATGGTTATTTTCACTTTGTCATTTTGTCCATATGCTTTTGTGATCTCTATCTATAAAGGCAGGATGTGTGTGTGTGTGTGTGTGTGTGTGTGTGTGTGTGTGTGTGTGTAACGAATGCACGGCCGCAATTTTCGACGGATTTGCACCAAAATTTACATGCACATGCTCCAAGTTAACGGGAAGGCCAAGACCGACTTTACATTTCCCAACTCCCATCGATAGTGGAAATAATCGATTTTTTCATGCTTCTACGGCAGTTTTTATGTAGTTTGCGGCCATTTTCTACTGGCCAGAGTGAGAGCCTATAGCTGGCTGCCACGAATAGGCAGGAAGATTCTATTGGTCAGCGTGAGAGCGAACAGCTGACTGACACGAATGTTAACTAGCATGCTAGCATGCAAAAAAAAAATCGATATCTGCATTCGTCACATGTGGGAAAAATTTAAATCTGCATGGAACTTTACTCCAATTGGCTCATTCGCTTGCTTAAACTCAACGTTGATTCTGAATCCGTAGAACTGGGTTGAGTGTGAAGGAGTATTTGTTGTTAACATTCTTTTTTCATTCGGTTTTTCCAGTTACGAGTCCTTTTTTAAAGCTGATCGTTTTGTGTTCATTTTGTTTAGTTCTTTTTTCGTAACAGATTTAATGTTTAGTATAGAGCTTAGAAAAAATTCGTAGTGTGAGATAGGCAAGAAGTAAGGCATGTAGCAACATCAGCACGGCAAAGGGCACTCCTTTAAAGGCAAGGAAGGGCAAAAATATTTTAAGTCAAGTGATAGCGATTGCTGTATGAGTCGTACGACTTTTGAATCAAGCACGGGCAACGCCGGGCCATGCTGCTAGTGTGTGATAATTCACATCATTGGGTTTTTGAATGTTTTAATTTGAGCAGAAAGTTTCTGATTTTGTGTCACACAAATCCAAACCAAGATAACTGGAAGAATATATATAAAATATATTTTTATTTTAGTGTGGATTAGTGCTCTTCTTGATCTCAGCATGTCTTATGTTTTTTTAAAAGTCAACATGTAAACAATATACTTGAGAGGTATCTTCCTTATATATTTGAATTATACCTTACATATAATTCTATTCTGATTTAGAGATTATCATGGATTTCAAATAATTCAATTTGCAATAATTCAAATAAAGGTCAGATTTTGATTAAATTTTTTAATTAAATTTGGAAATGACTAAAATAGCCTCAGGTACAGAATACAAGACCTCTTAGCTATCAACCCTGTATTTTATCACTGAGCTACATATTCATGCGCACATGACTGCTGTATTGTTCATCAAACTGTTAAGAAGATGAAAATGACAAAATTCCTTAAAGGAATTTCTAAAATGGTTCTCTGTTCTTTTTAATTTAATTAAAATTCATCAGGGTTATATTCTTTTTAAATTTTGATTAATTTTTGAATTTTTAAAACTTCATAATGAGAATATGAGTCCTCAAAAAGAAAAGTTCTATTTTGTTGTGATTCTGTCTTTTTACATTTCTATTTCATTTGTGTGCATCGTTATTTGCTATGGCCGTCTCTTTCATTACTGAATATAATGGATTTTCAACAAGCTTCATTGCCAATTATTTTCAAACTGTCATGTTTTATGATTTGTTCATTTTGATATTTATTTATTTTTTTGCAAATTATTATCGTCCAGGTGTTTATAACATCGTTTAATTCCATTGCATGAGAAAACTCCTTGGTATTTTCTATTTGAAAAATAAAACAATGAGTTTGTGCAGAAAAGATTTGAAAGTTTTGTGGGACACCAAGAACCTATTCTCGCCATTATCTAACGGAGAAAAATGGTGTGGTTTGGACACATTACAAGGCACGACAGCCTGTGCAAGACCATCATGCAAGGCACTGTTGAAGGTGGACACAGGCGAGGACGCCAACGCAAAAACTGGTTGGATAATTTCAAACAATGGACAGGTATGACTGTATCAGAATTACCGATGGCTGCCATTGATAGACCGTCGTGGAAAAGAGTTAATGTTATTGTGCTAGGTCCACTTTACTTTGGGACTGACACGAATAAGAAGAATACTTCATCTGTATAATAAAGATATTTATTTACATCTAAATATGAATACAACAGTTAAAACATAAACACAATGTCCTTTCCTATATATAAAGAATAGGTCAGGCGTACATACCCATCTGGTGGAGTGAAATAGGGCTAGGTAGCTTGTACCTTTAAAACCCTCAGTAACTGGTACCGTTGGCAGCGGAGAGAATTTCTTCTGTGTTACTTTGTAGCAGGCCCGGTCCCGTCTCTCTGGTGGTGGTCAGCGCTTTCTGAACCCACGTGGTTTTATTAACCAATGACAGATTGTTTAGCATCATGTGGCCAATCTCTCTCTATATAGGAGCAGACGAATTTTACAAACCCAACAGTGCGGCTTCTGCATTTGAATGCGCCCTACGATTACAAAAGGCAAGGGGATGATGATGATGATGATGATGAATTCCTTTGGAAAGTCCAGATACTTTACATTTATTGACTCATGTATTGGCTTATATTCATTTTATGCCAACACACGACAAAAGTAAGTCAACAACTCAACATTATTTCATTTGTTACTCATTTTTTTTATTTTGTAATACGTGTGGGTTTCAAACCAACCAAATTTAGAAATAGTCTGTGTAGCCAAAGTTATTCACAGAAAATCTCTATTAAACATTAGCATTTCTCATTTTGACCAAAGCAAGAATTATCCAGTCTTTAGTCTCTTTTAATTATTGAATTCCAGTTGTCTAAAGATTTAAAACATGACGTGTAACTGATCTTTATATCTAATTTGGCAATATAGTGAAGCTTTCTGTCATTTTTTAGCTATTGACTCATTGTAACTGACTATAAAAAGAAGACATTGTCTCTCTGCCTCCACTTTACCTAATTAATCAGATGGAGTCCAAGAATTCTTCATATTAGAATTACTGCAGCTGTTATTTGTTCTCCATCTTAGGAAGTTTTTACTTATATTTCTTGTGAGAGTTCCTGAAAGAAAGTCAAGCACCAATGGTAAAGTTAGCACCAGTTCCTGTCAATCCAAGACAAGAATAAATATTTTTAAAAACTGCCCTATAAAATCTTACTGCATGTGACAAAGATAGCACATACCTATTAAGTACTAAATTTATGAAAAAAAATATTGAAATTCTATGGAAACATTCCAAGAATAAAATGAAAATTAGAAAATTTATAAAAAAAATAATAATAAAACTATTAAATCCCAGTATGCAACACTTTTGGAAAATGCCTGAAATCCATACCCCACGGACTGACCCAAGCCTTGTGAATGAAATTGGGTAGATAAAACCTTTTTTGGAAGCCGTCAAAATCATCGTTACTGACCGTTTGAGCTTACCGGTTTTGTTCAAACTGCTGATCATGACAGATTACGCACTGTAGCCCAGAAAGTGTAACTATGGCCCTCTCAGCATAGTTGCAATATAAGCCACAGGTGTGTTTTGTGGGTGTTGAGCAAACGAAAATCTGCCTGAGCAGGCGTTTGCAATAGGGATTGGGTAGCCATCCTAACGGGTCTGCTTGGAAAACGAACCTCAGTGCCATACGTGATGCACATTTGGGAGATCATTTATCTTTCGATACATGACTGACGAAGCAGATTTTTTTCCCGCGGTAGGTAGACTGGTTGCCAACCAAGGCTAAAGAACCCAGTCTGTCCTGCTATTTAACCCATAGCTGGAGGGAGAAGAGATGGATTCATTCCTTTCCCAAAAAGGTATTTGTGCGTAAGTGAATCTAACGAAATCGACTTGAATTCGAACTCAGCTCTCCCAGTTCTCACTCCAAGCCGATACCCATCCACACCACAACGCACATCCGAAAACGAACGTACCGGCGATAAAAATCCAGAATTGTCAGAATGTCTAAAAAATTATTTTAATATCGGTAAAAACTGAGAGCCTTTGCTGTTTGTAGTCTAAAAAGAAAATATGAATTTTGTGGGGATGGCGTCTTTCAAACAAAAATAGGAAAATAGATTTTGACTAAAGTGGAAATAATATTTAAACTTCTATTTGCTTTCAAAAGGGTATAAGGTGTGGAGCGGCAAGTGGAAAGGACTGCGAAGCAGTAATGTTTGGAGTCAAGGCAGATACGATTATTGAGAGAGAAAGAAAAACAGTAATGTTGGGGATGGGTTTACTCACTGTTAATGGGGTAGGCGAATAAGAGATGAAAAAGATGCCGAATAAAAGGGATGAAATAAAAATGTGGGTAAGATATTTAAAACGAAAGAGGAAAGTCAAAATAGAGAAGTAATTGAAAGAACAAAACGAGATATAAAAAGAGAATGGTCCTGTTCAAAGAAGCACGCATACGAAAAACAAATAACAAATATTAAACAGAGAGAAAATTCAAAAGACAGGACTCATGGTGACACCAGTTCAAAACTCGTGGGTGGCCCATTAAAATTAAAAATTTAAAAATCATGAAATATGCTGGAGACTGACAAGTTCTTGACCCCACGAAAAAAAAGAAATAACATCTGATGTTTGGTCATTGGGTCAGATTTTGGGCAAAGAGCTTTTCCGTACCCCATTAGTTAAAAACAAGATTACCGAAGGTTTTATGGTTTTGATGATCACTATTAAATTTTGTTTTATAGGTTTTCTATTTTATCGGATGCGATTTTTATTTCATGGAATGGGTAAGCTTTAGTCTGGTACAAGGCAAGTGAGGCTCCCAGTGAGGATCAAACTTATTGAAGTACTAATTGTCTGCAAGACAAGCTTGTTAAACACTAGACTCCCAACATTTTTTTTAGATAAAGAAATCTAAAAATATGGAGAACAAATTTTCTTCAGTTTTCTCTTATTTTAAATGTCTTTGTTTGATTCGAATGCTGTATTTAGTTGTTCTTTTTATCTGCTTCTTTGTGCTGTATCCCTTCAATATGTGGATGTTCATGGATCTCTGCAACTTCCTTTCCTTTATTTCTGTTACCATGCTACTATCATTGCGACTCTCTGGTCTGACATTCATTGAAACAAGCTCTTTACTCGCTGTTTACCTCTGTCCTTATTGCTTTCAATATGTCCTGTAAGTGTTAAATTCTCTAAGTCCCCTTTCCTCATGATTTGTCCTAGAATGTTCAACGGTCTCTTTCTGACACGAAGTATAAGCGTCCTTTTTATTTCTTCTTAAAATATCCTTTTTGCTCACCTGCTCTGATACATACAAATATCCACAAAGACGTTTTCAACAAAGTAACGTCTAGAAATGTCGCTATAAATTTTATTAAGTGATTTTTTTTTTATTCATCAATTATCGGAGATTTTTAGAACCATATTGATTGCTTTTAACCCTTTGAGCCCTGCGTTCCTGAACAATTTGAACCCTTCTGCCTGAGCTCCTGAGTCAAAATTCGCAAATAATTTGTATGTAATGTTTCACGGTAGATAAAAAAATAGTTACAAATGTTAACCCAGCATTCAACCGGTGGCTGGACATTAAGTCATTTTCCTCTAACACTGTTCAACCAGTGGCTGGGCATTATATAATTTTTCTCTACCATTTTTCAATCGGTGGCTGGGCATTATGTCATTTTTCTCTACCACTATTCAACCGGTGAATGTGCATTATGTCATTTTTCTCTCCCACTATTCAACCGGTGAATGTGCATTATGTCATTTTTCTCGACCACTATTCAACCGGTGGCTGGGCATTGTGTCATTTTTCCCTACCACTATTCAACCGGTGGCTGGGCATTATGTCATTTTTCTCTACCATTGTTCAACCAGTTCCCGGGCATTATGTCATTTTTCTCTACCACTATTAAATCGGTGGCTGGGCATTATGTCATTTTTCTCTACCATTGTTCAACCAGTTCCCGGGCATTATGTCATTTTTCTCTACCACTATTAAACCGGTGGCTGGGCATTATGTCATTTTTTCTCTACCATTGTTCAACCAGTGCCCGGGCATTATGTCATTTTTCTCGACCACTATTCAACCGGTGGCTGGGCATTATCTCATTTTCTCTACCACTATTCAATCGGTGGCTGGGCATTATGTCATTTTCTCTACCATTGTTCAACCAGTGGCCGGGCATTATCTCATTTTCTCTACCACTATTCAACCGGTGGCTGGGCATTATGTCATTTTTTCTCTACCATTGTTCAACCAGTTCCCGGGCATTATGTCATTTTTCTCTACCACTATTCAACCAGTGCCCGGGCATTATGTCATTTTTCTCTACCACTATTCAACTAGTGCCCGGGCATTATGTCATTTTTCTCTACCACTATTCAACCAGTGCCCGGGCATTATGTCATTTTTCTCTACCACTATTCAACCGGTGAATGTGCATTATGTCATTTTTCTCCCACTATTCAACCGGTGAATGTGCATTATGTCATTTTTTCTCGACCACTATTCAACCGGTGGCTGGGCATTGTGTCATTTTTCCCTACCACTATTCAACCGGTGGCTGGGCATTATGTCATTTTTCTCTACCATTGTTCAACCAGTTCCCAGGGCATTATGTCATTTTTCTCTACCACTATTAAATCGGTGGCTGGGCATTATGTCATTTTCTCTACCATTGTTCAACCAGTTCCCGGGCATTATGTCATTTTTCTCTACCACTATTAAACCGGTGGCTGGGCATTATGTCATTTTTCTCTACCATTGTTCAACCAGTGCCCGGGCATTATGTCATTTTTCTCGACCACTATTCAACCGGTGGCTGGGCATTATCTCATTTTCTCTACCACTATTCAATCGGTGGCTGGGCATTATGTCATTTTTCTCTACCATTGTTCAACCAGTGGCCGGGCATTATCTCATTTTCTCTACCACTATTCAACCGGTGGCTGGGCATTATGTCATTTTTCTCTACCATTGTTCAACCAGTTCCCGGGCATTATGTCATTTTTCTCTACCACTATTCAACCAGTGCCCGGGCATTATGTCATTTTTCTCTACCACTATTCAACCAGTGCCCGGGCATTATGTCATTTTTCTCTACCACTATTCAACCAGTGCCCGGGCATTATGTCATTTTTCTCTACCACTATTCAACCGGTGAATGTGCATTATGTCATTTTTCTCTCCCACTATTCAACCGGTGAATGTGCATTATGTCATTTTTCTCGACCACTATTCAACCGGTGGCTGGGCATTGTGTCATTTTTCCCTACCACTATTCAACCGGTGGTTGGCATTATGTCATTTTTCTCTACCATTGTTCAACCAGTTCCCGGGCATTATGTCATTTTTCTCTACCACTATTAAATCGGTGGCTGGGCATTATGTCATTTTTCTCTACCATTGTTCAACCAGTTCCCGGGCATTATGTCATTTTTCTCTACCACTATTAAACCGGTGGCTGGGCATTATGTCATTTTTCTCTACCATTGTTCAACCAGTGCCCGGGCATTATGTCATTTTTCTCGACCACTATTCAACCGGTGGCTGGGCATTATGTCATTTTCTCTACCACTATTCAATCGGTGGCTGGGCATTATGTCATTTTTCTCTACCATTGTTCAACCAGTGGCCGGGCATTATCTCATTTTCTCTACCACTATTCAACCGGTGGCTGGGCATTATGTCATTTTTCTCTACCATTGTTCAACCAGTGCCCGGGCATTATGTCATTTTTCTCTACCATTGTTCAACCAGTGGCCGGGCATTATGTCATTTCTCTCTACCACTATTCAACCGGTGGCTGGGCATTATGTCATTTTTCTCTACCATTGTTCAACCAGTGGTTGGGCATTATCTCATTTTACTTTATCAGCAGTGGTCAGGGCTCAAATGGTTAAAACTTATTCCGACACATGCGCACTGTTATATGTTAACGTGAAGTAGTGGTTAGCAAACTTGTCTTGTTGCCTTTATTATTCCAGTGAATTCGATTCAAACGTGCTGATTGGTTTGAGTATTTATCAGCTGTGAAACCATCTTTTGGGGAGAGAACAATTGTCTTTGTAAGAATACAAAACAACAAATACAGTTTACTTAGATAGAATTTAGGAAGTACATAAAGATTTTTGATGATTAGTTAAGAAGACGTATTTACATTGAAGTTCAATGATTGATGGTGGCATTTGATGCTTCTGAAATTTGAACAACATGGCAAAAGGATAATGAAATCCAAGAAGGAACTAACATGTTTTAGAAAGGAAAATGGTTAAACTTGTAAAGATAGAATGAGAATAGAGATTGGGAAGTTTATGTGATGCGAACATACGACAAAAGAAAGAGGAAGACAAAAATATGACGAGAGATTAGATGTCGTTTCCATTCCCAAAATGTATATATATATATATATATATATATATATGTGTGTGTGTGTGTGTGTGTATGTTTAAATAAAATTGCACGAAAAATGACCGTATATTCTCTGAAAAGCAATGAAACCTCTTGTCAAAAGATTCTGAGTCATTGTGGGTTAAAAACTTATTTCCATTCGTCTATTTTCATATTGAAGTTATTTTTTTTTTATGAGTCAGCAAATTTACTGCGCCTACGCACTGATTGCAAAGAATAAAAAAATATTCAATATATTTTATCAGTATATAAATAGTCAAAAATAAACATGGAGTGTTGAACTGAAAGTCATCTATTATAGTAAGTCCCTAAACTTGTAGCTCGAGCCTAAAAAATACCAAAAGGTGTTGAAAAGTGCTCAACCCAAAGTCCTTCAAAAAGAAAGCAAAAATAAATTAGAAAGATCTTGAGAAGGCTGTTGTGCCAAGAATCATTTAGTTTAGCATAGCCTTGCAATAGAGAAACCAGGATACTGAATTGATTCAAGTTGAACTTTATTTTTTAATGACGAAAATAAATTAGGAAAGAAAAACTCGAAATGTCCTTTTTTTTTTTTTAAATTGTAGCGGATCTGGGAAGGCTGCCTGAATATTTAAAATTGCAAATATGCAATATCTACAAACATAAATTATAAGAAATGGCCAAATGGTAACAATATTCAATCACGACAAAAATACATGTTTGAAACAACAAATTAAATTTTATATACACAATTTACAATTTCTTTGTTTGTAATGATGTGTGCAAAAGTATATTTAAGAGAAATAAGTTTTTTGCTGTTTTGGAAATGTTCCATGTCTAAAAAGTTGTCTGCCTTTGATTAAAAAGGTTGAATTTAACTTAGACAAAAGGTTTTTCTATGAAAGATATTGAGTGAAAAGGTTTGTTGTGTAAATTTTTCTAATCTCTCATAAAGGAAGTTTGTTTCTTTGGCATCTCTCTGAAGCAATAATTCCCGTGTATATCTTTCGCGTGTGTGAGTCTCAATTGCGACGAAAATTCGTTCACCGTTTCTATTTATAGTTTTTTAACAACCAAACCGGATCAACGGGGCTTGGTAGCTGTTGCTAATTTTTCTGAGAAATGAGTGGGCCAATGTTGCATTTTTTATTTTTTAGCCAATAGGATTCCTTGAAACATTTAAATTAGGAATGAATTTGAGAAAGATTTTTCACGCCGGCTGAGCCTACTTTTGCACAAAATTTGATTGTTTTGTTATGGAAATTTCTCACGGCTTATTTTATATTTAACAACCAATGGAATTCAAGAAAATGTTTGAAATTGAAATGAGGGTTACTAAAAATCGTCCATGTGCTCGTAGAATGTCAGTTCGAATTTTAACTGTAACCATTGCCTCTTTCTCTCTTCCGTCTCTATCTTTTATTCGTCTAGACCAGTGGTTTTCAAATGGTGCGCCTGGGCGCACTGGTACGCCCTGGAAGATGTCTGGCATTCCAGAGAAATATGTGTCCAGATGTAAGAAATAAATATATTTACTTTATTATATTCCGGTACCCGTCTGATTCATATTTATGTGAATTAGGCTTTTCTGCTCTCACCACAATGAAGTACAAAAAAGAGAACTCTTCAATGTATTGACTAGGAAATGAGAGTTTGCCTATCAAATATACGTCCAAACATTGAAGAAATCGCTAAGACTCATCAGGCTCATGTTTCTCAGAAACACAAGAATTAATAAACTTAAGGTATGTTTCATTTTATATTTTTTTTATTGCATTATTTTTTTTCTGCAATATTTGACTTCATTATAACATATTTTTTCTGAAATTCGTATATAGTGGGCCTACAATTATTGGCAGGATTTCAAGTGCGCCTCGACTTCAAAAAGTTTGAGAACCATTGGTCTGGCCTAAGTGGAGACGGTTACAAATTTGGGGATACAGCAAAACCTCTGTGTTTGCTGGTGCTCTGCTTGTCGGCCTCTCTGCCTGCGGGCAGAGAGAAACCCAGACGAGGCTATGCCGAGGGCTGAGTCTTATCTGGGGAGGTAGACAGCTACCCAACCCCGTGTATACGTGGTCTACGGGCAATTTTTTTGCCCGAGCCTACGGGATCGGAATCGCCCAACGTTAAAAAACCGCCTTCGTGCTACATCCCGCCTTGTGGGGAGGTCTTGGGTTAATACCGAGACGATTACAGATTTGCTTTCAGTCGGTGTTCAAACCGAGGTGAAAACCAGGATTGTGAATACTGATTTTCAAAGTAGGCAGACATCTATCTTAATCCTTAAAGCTTTCCAACCTTGACAGTAAAAAGTAAATTTATGTACTTATAAAATCTTTAATACCCACATGGCATAAGTAACTCTTTATATATATATATATATATATATATATATATATATATATATATATATATATATATATATCCTATTAAAGACAGACTGTATTGAGTTCTCCGCCGGTACCATTTAACAGTGTTCACACCAAAGCATGTAAAAATTAAGATTTTCGATGCTGATTTTCTAGGATCTTTGAAAACTGCCGTCATACGACTTTCTGCCCCCACCCTGCTATCTATACTTATATATAAATACTTATATATAAATGAAATATGCGATATCAACGTATAAATATATATACGTGAATATTACACGCATACATACACATATACTATTCTGTAATATTATGCACTATATTGAAATTCCTTATGTAGGTTAATGAATTATTAACCAACCAATGTTAGTAAATTTTCAAGATATATTTATATGAGTAATATATTATTTGAATTTCAGTTTATATCTTTCTTCTTCTATGTGCTGTGTCCCTTCAAGACGTTGGCGATTATGACTCTCCACAACTTCTGTCCTTTGTAGCTCTTAGTAAATTTTGTCTTTAATATAGTTCTTAAGCACTGTTCTGCCATCCATTTGCACAAGCTCATTCGGTAGGTGATGCGACATTTTCCTCTGTCCCTCTTGCCTTCCTGTATGTGTAAAATTTTCCAAGCCCTCTTTTCTCATTATGTGACCTAGAAATTTTAATTGTCTCTTTCTGACGTTAAATATAAGTGTCCTTTTTGTTTCCATTTTCTTTAAAATTTCATCCTTGCTTCCATGTTAGGTCCATGTTATCGTCAGCATCCTTCTGTAGAACCAAATTTCTGTTGCTTCAAGTCTCTTCTTCATCTGTGAGGAGATTGTCCGGCATTCACTGCCAAATAGGAGGACTTATTTTACGCAGCCGTTCATTCCTTATTAAAAATTATTGAAACTTGTTTTGATGCTGTCAGGTTGTATTATGCTAACAAATTACACGCAACATAATTTTTAAAATTATTATATTACGTTTTGAAAAAGAAACCGCTAAAATGAAACCAAGCAGTTTAAACTTTCGAGGCAAAAATTTTACAGGATGGCCCCAGCTTTGATGTTTTCAAGAAGCAGCTACATGTGAACTGGCACGGATTTGATTGAATGGTGGCTTTCGGTTGTTTAATCAATTGGGGATAAAAAAAAAAGGTATAGGCTTCCTAAGGAATTGGTTTACGAGTCGGTTCTTGCTATACAAGAGGAAAAATGTTGGCTGCAAATGCAAAAAGGAACGGCCACACTCAGACGAAAGGCTGCTGCTGAGAAAGGAAATAGGTCAAGCGCTGATTAGAGGTGATAAAAGAATATTACTGTTACTGGAAAAGAAGAAGAATCTTCTAAATTCTCGTAATACGAATGACTTTGATAGACTTGTGAGAGTTTATCTCAAAAATCGAAACATTCGTCAACAGGACACAGAAAAGCAGCTTCGCCAATGTTCTTCAACTTTTTTCTCACTTTCGAATTTCAGCTTTCAATCGGCGACATTTTGAATTGTGAATTCTTCGAAGTAAGTAAACTTCTTTTTGTTGCTAATAATTTACATGAACTGTTGCTCTAAAAGAAAGTTTTTAAAATCCCTTTGTTGTTAAGAAAAACATTTGCCTTACACGAACTGTGGTTTTCTAAGAGAAAACTGATTTCTATTTGAAAGAACTGTTGCATAAGAGAAATTTTGTGCTAGGCCTATATTGTAATTTGTACAATTTGTATATTGTGAAAAATATTTTTGTCATTTCAATAAATGTTTGTTTCCCAGCAAATTTCAAACTAGTGTAAGAGTATTGTGCTTTCCTTGTGCACTATTCAAAATACTAGCGATAAGAGATTTCACGTTCTCACTTTTCATTTTCTCCCAATAAATCCTTTTAGACACTTTACATTCATCACTAAAAATACTGTTGAGAAATCGGTTTTCATGTATTTATTTGCCCGACTTTAAGGTTTCTCTTTGATGTTTACGTAAAGGTGATAGTTTGAATCCTTTCATGTTGTTGCTAATGTTCTTAATGTCTTTTTTCTCTTTTCACATTTGTAACACTACATTTTTCAGATGTTTTCTTATTGATCAATCCACTTTTCCTTTATTATTGTACTTTTATTTCTTCTCAACACACGTTTTTGTGACTTTCTTACATCCAGCTTTTATTGTTCTTATTTTGACAATGTTTTCAATCTATTTATTTTTATTTTGTGATCTTTGTCCAACTTCGTCACAATTTCCAGAGTTGTAATTCTATCAAACAATATTTCTTTTTGTTTGAGATTTTATCTCTATTACGATCTGCGCTAGTGTTTAGTTTACATATCTGAAATAAAAATGATCGAAAAATATATTATAATAGATATTTATTTTCATGATGAACACCTCAACTGACCCACAAAATATGTTATTGTAAGTAGTAGGTAGAGCCACGGACTTAAAAAAAATAGAAAGCGCATTTAAATATTTTAAATGCCTTCTTGAACTTAAATTTCGGTTCTATTTGAAAGATAATGGTCTAAAACTAATCTGAACTAAAATAAAAACTAATTTCGGTATATAGATAAACATGTTTATGCGATAAACATTTTTAAAATATTGTCTCGTTTTTTCGTAACTCATCAACTCATCGAGCCACCATTATATACGAAAAATGTAAACAACAAATTTAAAATTCTCTTTAAAATCCAGTATTTGTCCTAGAGATGTGTTTTGAAGTTTATTTAATGATCAATTATCTGGATTTTATAAAATGTTTACATTTTACTTAAAACGGAATGAATATAATATTTGATTTATGCACGAGAGCCTGTGAAGACAAATGATAAAATAAAAACACCGTAATTCTACCCTGTCCGAAAAAGCGCGCGAAAAAGGAAAAATAAAACCGAAAAGTATATGGAAAAGAATATGGAAAACCAGCAGTTCAATAATTTGTTATTTATGTTTAGAATACATTTTCTTTAAACGTTAAATGCAAACTGATATTATAAACTAAACCTCACATCACTAATCATGTAATATAAATATATATTCTGAATATTTTCCAACATCGTTCGGTTAATTTCAGTTTTATTATCAAATGACTTTCCTAATAAAATCTAACAGAATGTAATTTTTCAGCTGTCATATTTTTTGTGTTAGTTTCAGTTTTCTTTTTCTTTATCGTACTCAGAAAGGATTTAGTTATCGTTGTGTCGTGTCCATAAAAAAAATGCATAAATAAAAAATTAATTATGGTGACAAAAATAATTATGATAAAATAATTATAACAATTATAATTATCATTAATTCACTTTTATAAACCAATGAGAATCGGCCCCATTTTTCTCCTCTGCGCACACAAACACATGACTTTCTCACTATTGGAGAGGCAGTCAATACTGACAGGCCGTCAACACGTACATCAACGAGAATTTCGGCCACTTTTCAGGCTACAATAGTAACATTTATTTCTCAACACTCAACAAAAATTCGAGGTAAGAAACTTCCAGACACTTGTATTTTCCAACTAAATTATCTGGACACTCATTACACACATCTATAAAAAAAAAAAAAACAACATACGATAAAACTGTATACACTTTGCTTATGCTAATAATTCTATCGGATTTTGATCCATATTTGATCTACATTTGACCCCCAAATTCAGTTTTACTCAGTATTACCATCTCTCGTGTCTCCAACACCACATAACAATCAGATAATAAATAATATTTGTTGTTTCCACGTTTTGCTGCTTTTCATTTTTACGAGTATTTTTGTCTGTATAAATGTTAAGGGGTTTATAATTAGTTACTCAGAGTTATAACTCCTCTACTGTTGTGGCCATTCAAGTTACATATTTATTCTGGATTATCCTTGCAAAAGGAATTAATCCATTTATTGGATACTAAATATAAAATCAAAGTAACCAGCCTCACAATGGCATGGGATGTTTTTGTAAATTACAAGGCCTGCCAAAAAAAGGAAAAAAATGCAACGTCAGTATCAGGTGAGCAGCGAGCATCACCACTGCTTCGCAGCCAGGAAATGATGAAGTGCTGGATTTGTTATCGATCCTCGGTATGATAAGTCCGATCGCTGGTTTTCTAGTTCTGCTTCTGTTTTTTTTTTTTTTTTTCTGTTTTGTGTACGTGACTTTCTGCGGTTGTTCGCATTTGAGGTCAACACTTTGTCATTTGATTGTTTTTCCTTCTGACTCCATCGCCACTTATTTCTGTCTAGGATAATCAAATAGAATGTTCTGCTGTCATTTAACACGAAAGGGATGTCAAAAGTTATATATATATATATATATATATATATATATATATATATATATATATATATATATTGTTTATATGTTATTTTTTATAGAAAGAAATATTTAAATAAATGCTCTGTTTGTAATAAGGAATATTAACAAATGTCCGAGAAATCTCAAAGAAAATATGTGTCCTCCGACAGAAATCAAACCTGTATCCTACACGGGACCATAATATAGCCTGACGTGCTATACCATTTAGCTACAGAGGAAGCGTCTGGTTAGCAAGGTTACATTACTATTTTTGAAATGCAATTTAACCTTGCTAACCAGACGCTTTCCCTGTAGCTAAATGATAAGGCACGTCAAGCTATATGGCGGTTCCGTGTTTGATACATGTTCGATTCCTACTTAAATATTTGTATCTATAAGAAATAAACTATAAACAAAAAATATATGAAAATAATTGCCGGACTTAGTCCATTTTATTATATATATATATATATATATATATGTGTGTGTGTGTGTGTGTGTGTAACTACTATAAATATTGTTACGCCATGGCACTTGACTGAGAGTGGATGATGATTTGGGGATCGATAGGTAAGGTTCAAAAATCCATGGCGTAAAGCGAAAGTAATTCGGTAAGTCAGAAGATACACATCGGTAAAATAGCAGAAGTAGTTCGATAGATCTTGAAAGGTCCCTGAATAGGAATCAGAAGGTCTCGTGTCATAGGAAGACGGTGTGTTGACAGTTAAACAGTTGAAATTGAAAAGTGTAAGTCGGTAGATGGCGAGCTAAAGAGCAGTTGGCTTCCGGTTGCGTTAGGAGACTGCTAACCTTTGAGCAGTGGGGAGCCAATGTAAGGCATTCTTCTCGTTGAAGTCTCTGATCAGTGGGAGTCTGAATTTAGACTGACAGGATAAAGCAAAGGGAAGATTATTTATTGAGGCAGATTAAGCCAAATTACCGAATGTGCGACAGTGATAACGCATTTCCTCAATGCTCGCCCCAATAGTTGTAGGCGTCTATCAGTCTTTGGAGACGATGGAGTCTATTAGTGTTACTGTTACTAGACGTCTGCCCTAGTAATTTTTTGTTTCTTGAACAACCACAAAACCAAACTGTGGTTTAAACTGTAACTATGCCATGCAAACTTTAAATAGTTTCCGAGGATAACGCGCAATCTGGCGTGATCAGCTTTTGAACAAGGTCAGTAAATTCAAACCCTAAGTCACAATAACTTGTGACTTCGTGCTCGTGAAACTATCGATGTCTTTCGAAAAGTTTTGGCTACCCCATTTTCACTGGCATGGCTTGCATCAACCTGTGGCATAGCTTTCAGGCACTTCTCAATGGTTCCACAAACTGGGATCCCCAGAAAAATATTATCAAGGAGCCAACTCAATGATGAGATTCGAACCCAGCTCTCATGATCTAAACACTTATGTTTTAAACACTCCTGTCCCTCTGTCGGTAAATAATAGACGAAATATATGTTTCTGTACATCGTGTTTGTTGATGAGTTACACTGCGATTTCATAACATCTACTTTTATCCACGACCCTTTTACTGATCTGCGCATCGAAAAGTTACTTTTTGAAGTCACAATATTTACTGTTCGATGACATCGGATCTTTTCTGTTAATTTACTTCAAATAATGTAAAGTTACTGTTATAACCTAGGAAGGGTTACTGAATGAGGAATAACCAAAACGGAGGTTGGAAATGAAATGTCAATCTTTATAACATCACCAAAATACAATACTCGCCAGCGGCGTGAAATAGGTAAGCCACTGCTAGTGGTGACCCACTTAGAGAGCATATTGAGATCTATTGAATCAAATACAATTATGGCACAAGGCCGAAAAGGGGGAATGAGTTGAGGCTGGTCTTCACTATCTCATACCTAGCTAATCTGATTCACAACCCATTCACTCATTACAATTCACACATTCACCACAAGAACTCATCTGTCACTAATTAATCCTCTATATACCATAATACCGCATAAGCTCAGGGAACCTAAAAACGCATATTACCCCCACTTACAATAGTGTTCAACGTATTTATGAGGACTGGGACACAACCATTAGTGTTCATAGGTAGAGTATATAACACTTTCTTTCTTTATTTATTTCTTTTTCTTTTTTTTCTATCTTTCTTTCTCTCTTTCTTTCTGTTATGGGTGGACCATAAAAGATAACTCGGACTCGGATATAATGTTTAATAATATATTCTCGGTAAAAGAAGTACAACAATAAACGTGGACAGGAGAGTACTTTCTCTCATAGGTGACTTCCCAACTCATAGTTGGTAGCCACATATATAAGTGTGGAATAGTCCATTTGTAGGTAGGTTAGGTTCCTACAATACTTTCTTTCGTTGATTCTTTTTTCTATCTTTCTTTCTGTTGTAACCCAGAAAAGGGTTACTGAATGAGGAATAACCAAAACGGAGGTTGGAAATGAAATGGTAATCCTTATAAAATCAACAAAATACAATACTCGCCAGCGGCGTGAAGTAGGTAAACCACTGATAGTGGTGGACTATTTAGACATCATAATGCCCCCGCTTGCAATAGTGTCTAACGTATTTATGAGGATTCCGACATATCCATTAGTATTCATAGGCACTCATGAAGTTATAAATTTTGAATCAAATTTTGTTTATTTTGCCTCCCAAGAACTCGAACCCTCAGAAAGAAAAATTACCAAAAATCAGGGAATTATTCACTTTTCCTAAGTGCGGATTATATTCGAGGTACTTATAAGGATTTTTTACAATTTAAAAAAGAAAAAAAAAATCTGTTTTTTGCTTGTTTATCGGAGTGAGCGCAAACGGTGACCCCCACACTTAGAAAAGCGCATTCGAGTCAACTATATTTGGGGTGATCGCAAAGGTCCGCCCAACCAGAGTGCAATGGAAGAGCCTCACTCTTGGAGAATTTGATGTGAATTTTAGTAAATATAAATTCTTTTTTATTTTGGGCTGAATTAACCCATTACCTCCCATGAGCCTCGTTTGGGGATCTGTTAAAATTAAACTCATTACATGTTATTCCTTGTATTTACATTGAATTGCTTACATACATTGCATTTGCAGAGGTATCTTTTACAACACTTAGACTTTAAAATTTTTATTATTAGCTGTAAGACACTTTCTGTCGTAATTTTACATTTCACGAGTAGAAAAATAATGACTATTTTGAAAAGTATTTTTTTATTATTTTTAATCAATATTTTTTTATGATTTTTTATACACATATATATTTGATGTTCTAGTTTCTATAAAAACGACAATTGTAACTACTGAAATTAAACATAAGGAATAAATAAACTCCTAAGACACCTGTCTGGGACAAAAATGCGCATTAAAAAAATTTGGCAGTTAATGGGTTAATCGAACAGATCCATAACATCAAAAAGCAACAACATTCATTCGACATTTGAATTTGTTGCCTGCTAATGTAAAAATTTCCTCTCAAGAGAGCATGCGCAATCAAAAATTTCTCAAAATATTTTCTCGTCATAGAAATCATTCTACGCGTACATTGTTTCTTATTACCATAAACATTATAATTAAGTGGGCAATCAAAAACAGCATTAAGGTTATTAAGTACAAACGCCGACCTCTCTAGCAATTACTTTACCTGAAGGAAAGAATAACAGAGCTATAAAACGGCTGGATTCCTGCTTCTATTGATTTGCTTTTTGTTCCGGACGTCAAATGTACCATTTTCTTTCCTTTGACCAGGAACACTTGTTGAAATGCAGCCATCATTAAGCTTGTTTCGCAAAACATTAATAGCGAGGTTCAGTCTTTACTCGCTGCCCGAAAAAATGTAGCTTTCATTTGGGTTGTTTTTTTTTATACTGATACTAAGCTTAGATTAATACAGCACAGGGCAAAAATGGGGTGGGGTAATAAAGAGGCAGAAAGATTGTGCTGCCTCAATACTCCGTGTTAAGAGAAAATGTGGGACTTGAAAAACAGCTTTTGAAATTCTGGCTTTTACTAGGGCTCAGACATAAACCTTTGATCTCGTTAAGAAAAATGATTATTTCAACCACGAAACAGACCCCCAGTTAGGCTTAGCGGTGATAATCAGATTTCGAAATAATCTTGACTTTAACACGACAAATACAGGGTGTTGCAGCAAAATCCGACACTTGACAAAAAGAAAACGAAATAGGCAATAAAAATAAAAGTTGTATATGCAGAGACCCGACAATTTATTTAGCAACAGTTAGAGTTACATACTACATTATTTTTTAATGTAACCGCCGGCGGCGGCGGCGGCGGCGGCGACCATCTCAAGGCGGGCGCGAAATGAGTCACACGCTTTGGCGACCAGGTCCTTGTACATGGCAGCCTTCAAAGAGTCGACCGTGTTGTGGGTGTGTTTATTGGTCTTGGCCTCGATCACGCCCCAGAAGAAATAGTCAAGGGGGTTACAGTCGGGTGAGGAGGGCGGCCACAATCCGGCGACCAGTGGTGAGGAACATTGTTGAGCAGCCACGCCTGGGTCGTCTTGGCCTTGTGTGCAGGAGCGGAGTCCTGCTGGAAGACGTAGGGGCATCCGGCGGCGATCTCGTAAATCCAGGGCTTCACTACGCTCCTCAGCACCTCCTGGTAGGTCTCAGTGGTGACTCTCAGGCCCTTTTGAAAGAAAAACAGAGGCATGACGCCCCCCTCGCTGGAGATGACGCCAAGGACCATGACGGAGGAGGGAAACTTCGTATGCTTCACGACGGGAACCTCGTCGATGTCTGTCGTTCTGCCTGTTGCTCGTCTCGTCCTGGGTGAAATTCTTTTCATCAGAGATGAACCTCAGCATCCCCGCGGACCTGTGCTTGAGCTCGTTCAGCAAAGCCGCCGTCTTGACCTTCCTCGACTACTTGGAGGCATTCGTGATGAGCATGCAGTGAGACTTGCGGTAGGAGCAGTAACCAATGTCCTACTTGATCGTACGGCAGATCGTCGACATGTGATAGCCCATGTCAGCGGCGATCTTGGCGTAGCTCTGGCTTCCGTCATTGTCGACTGTCTCCTTAACGGCGGCGACGAACTCGTCGGTCCTAACGGCCGAAGAACGAACATTGTGGGCCTTTTGTTTGGCAGTAAACTCGTCCTTGTTCTCACACGCCTTCCACTTCCTCCTAATGTCCATGACCAAGGTCCTCTTGAACCCAAACCAAGCCATCACTTCCGCAGGCTTCTTCCCGACGCGAAAAGAAGCTACCACCGCTGCTCTGCACTCATATTTCACCCTGGAGAAGCGTAGAGATAAAAACGTTAGTTAGTTGTCAAACTGTCGGGTATCTGCATACACAACTTTTGTTTTTATTGCCTATTTCGTTTTCTTTTTGTCAAGTGTCGGATTTTGCTGCAACACCCTATATAATAGTAATGGTGACATCAGCATTCATTGACGGAACTGTTGTCGTCACCGTCAGTTGAAATTTAAAAATTCTTTTTATTAAAACAGGTTTGATATGCCCCGGAGAGGGATATATTTGAACGAAGTAGCTAAATGGTTTTGGCTACTATAACCAAGTAGAATACAGTAGCATCAATCGACTGGTACGCGTCGTAGTCGCAGGTAAAAAGTGCAGATCAATGGCGTAGTCCAGTGGGCGTCGTTATCGACTTAGCTCTCAGACTAATGCTCTGACTTTCCTAAACGTCCGTCGGTATTTATGACGGACACCAGCCAATCATATTCCAGTGAGGGGGAATACAGGTGTATGCATATTCCATTATATGAAGGGTTTTTTTTTCTCAAGTCCACTGTTATCACTCTTTCTAATGTTGATGGGAGTTTCCTTCCAAGACTTTTGTTTATGGTAGTGTGGAAAGTCAATATCTTGTTTATATCATTATTTTCCTTTCTAGTTACATCTGCTACATATTTTTGCTGTTGCTGCTGTTCAAAGTCTTCAAGTGATCTGATTTTATTTAGTAAAGTTATTTCTTTGTGATTATGTAGCGCCAGTTTATAAGATCTGAGGATGGGGTGTCTTCTATAAGACCTAAAAAATTAATTCGCTCGAAGTCATTTTAAATCATTCATCTGAGAAAACGGTTATTTATTGATAAAAGTTTAGACCAGGGGTCGGCATCCCCTGCCCATCCAGACCACATCAAGCCACATCCGGCCCGCGAAGGGTTTTTGTCCGGCACGGCAACAACTTAATCGTAGTAACGTATTTGCATTTTTTTGTTTATTGTGTTAGTTGTTATTCTGTTTTTCCTGCAGTAAAACAAGGAACCTTGTTTAAATAATATAACATTAACTTCGTTGTTTTTCTTTAAACCCCGAGGCCAAGGCAACCTTCTAGACGGAACGATCTGAGGTTTAGATTATTTATTATAGTACATTTGATATCATGGCTCTCCTCCGAGACACTGCATAGCTTTCGCGCCAGAAATATAAAGGGGAGACAGGCTGCCCCCTTAAGGTAAGGCTTCAAGAACACCAGAAAGCTGTAACACGAGGGGAAGTAGAAAAATCAGGCGTGGCTGACCACATATGGAGAGAAAAGGGAGATCACCGCCCTCTGTGGGATCAAGTTGAGATCATAGACAAAGAACATCATTGGAAAATTCGTAAACTTAAGGAATCAGCACATATACTAGGCCACAAAAATCTCCTGAGCCGACTAAGCATAGAAATGAATACAATATGGGAACCAGTAATAAGAAGTGTCAGAGATAAGCGATAATAACAACAAAAATTGCAATATGAGCTCTGGTAAAACATGCAATGATAACAGCAAAAATTGCAATATGAGCACTGGTAAAAATGGTTGCTGAAGACATTAGGTTTATAATACCCAGAAATTCATACACAGATGTCCTCAAAGGCACATGGCACAGTGGATAAAGGCATTAGTTAGATCCAGTGGCAGGACCCAAAGAGTGTGAATTTAGAACTTCCTGAGGTGAATTAACGGGAGATAACTGACATCCATTAGACATGGCATGTTGAACTAGAACAGTTTACCCCAGTGAGCGAAATAAAGGGTTCAGTTCGACATTCCAACCACCTGAAGAAGGCCGGAACGTTGTGATAACCATGACAACAAAGATGACAATAGTACGAATAATGTAAATAGTGTACATAATAGGTCATCTCAGAAATATAGACAGATACTGAAGGTTTTTCTCGTCTGACTCCATCCTTCAAATCTACACATTTACCATTCGTCCTTGCATTGAATACTGTTGCCATATATGGTCTGGTGCCCCCCGCTGTTCATCTCGAGGTCCTCGACAAAATCCAGAGACGGATATGCAATGTTATAGGTTCTGATCTGGCATCTCATCTACATTTTCTCACAGACGTGATGTGGTTTCCCTCCGTCTTTTCCATAAATATTTTTATGGCAACTGCTCTGAAGATCCCCTTGTTTAGACATTTCTGAACGACGTCGATGCCAGATTTGGAGGCCATAGAAGAGTCTAGATTTGATGAGATTATTTAAGGACATAATTCTATTTCTGAGTTCAATGTTTTGGTCTGTAGCATATCTCCGGTGTTTGACTAAAGTAACCTGAGCGCTACCTATGCTATATTTAATATCATTTTTATAAATACGGATATATCTTTAAGTCAAAAACCGTTACTGAGAAATTATATAAGGTATTTTTGTTTTAATTTTGGATATTTGGTAAGTTTCAAATCTTCTAATGGTAATGATATTCTATAATAATAATGATAATAATAATGATAATATAATATTAATGATAAAAATATAATAATAATTATAATATTCTATAATAATAATATAATAATATAATAATAATGAGAATAATATAATAATGATAATATTCTATAACAATAATATTAATGATAATATAATAATGATGAGAATAATATAATAATATATATAATAATAATAATAATATAATAATGATAATATTCAATAATAATAATGATAATATATTAATGATAATATAATAATAATTATAATATTCTATAATAATAATATAATAATAATATTTATGATAATATAATATTAATGATAATAATATCATAATAATGATAATATTCTATAATAATAATAATAATATACTAATGATAATAATAATATAATAATGATAATATACGATAATGATGAAAATAAATATAATAATGATAATAATAAATTAATAATGATATTCTATAATAAGAATAATATAATAACATTATAATAATGATAACATACTATAATAATAATGATAATATAATAATAACATTCTATAATAATAATGATAATATAATAATTATATTAATATAATAATAATGATAATGATACTCAGTTCCAATTTATTGTTTCGCCCAATAATTGCGAGCTGTTATCCTAAAATCTGAGTGATTTGACAATGAACAATATGTCCGCTAAATAATAAATATATGTTGACCAATGAGAAATGAGCGCGCCTAAAATAATCAAAAACTTAATCGGAGTCTCTTTCAACTCCGCTAACAATATAAATAGAGCCCTGTCTAAAAGAAAAAATTCCAATAAAAGTTTCCAACAGAGAAGACACAGAGACGATCACTTACAACTGTAAGCGAATACATCAAAGCTATCTCGGCTTCAACAATATGGACGGTTGTCAGTTTTATCTTTGTGTTTCATTTTGAGTTTGTTTTTTGGGTTCATCCCCCCGCCCCACATCATTTAATGAATCATGTAATTTTCATATAAACGGACTTTATGGACTATTAAATGAAATTTTTACGTCATGGGATGTTTTGTAGGTCCCCTGTGAATATACGGTATTATGGTATATGCAGGTTTGAGTGGTGATGGATGAGTTCTTGTGGTGAATGGGCAAATTGGAATGAATGAATGAATGGGTCGTGATTCTAATTAACTAGGACTAGGATAGCTAATGAAGACCAGCTTCTCCCCCATTTCCCCTTTCGGTCCTGTGCCACAATTTTGTATTTTTTACGAAATAAATAATCCTATCTCGTTATTCCCACCTCTTTTGCTTCTCTCATACATTCAACTTCCTTTTCCTCATTCACAGGACATATTGCCAAATTAAACTTATAGCGATCATCATCACACACACACACATACACATACACAAATTCAAATTTTCGATAGCAATCATTCATTGGACAGGAATCAACGCTGCTATCTTATGCGACAATTTTGAAATCGTTATATTTTCGTATAGTAGATTTTGTCCACTTTTGGGAGAATAGGCTCCTAGAAATCTCCCCAAAGCTCATTCACTGATTAGTCAGTGTCGACTAATCAGAATCCCTGCACGTGGAGAATGATTCTTACCGCGCAACACTCCTGATCCAATGATCACCTATAAAAGCAAGAGAAAAGAGGAGACGCCCCATTGAGACTTTAGGTGCCACAGAAATCCACGACAGTTGAAGCTATGCGCCGATCTTCTCACTCAAAACCCACAAACTGCGTATTCCTTTACACTTACATATTTTTCCTCTTACACGAAAGAACTGTTAAAAACATTTATAACAAACAATTAACTCTTTTCCTTTTCAGAGAACTTTGATAGTCAAAGAGAGACAACTCTCGTCTTGCTTTTTCTTACACATTCTTTATTGCATGCATTGTTGAATACAATTCTTATATATAATGATACCTTTGTCCCTTTTCTTTACATCAGTTTGGTTTCCTAATAAAAATTAAATAAATGTGGTGGAAGTCCTCCACAAACTTTTATTTAGTTTTACTTAAATTATAAATATCAACCTTGTGACATCTATAAACATTACTACTGTTTTTGTAAAATACAAAATCACTTATTAATGTTTTTATAAATTATTATTTTTATACTCCAGACTTGGAGTATAACGGTAATAGATTTAAAATTGATTTATCGTGTTTTATTTACGCCTTTATACATCCCTTAGTGGGCTAATCCGAACAAGGCCCAAATGTAACCCCAAATAACCCACTATAATATGTAATGATCTCATGTGTTACTGCTCATAGAATGTAGCAGAAATGTTCTTACTACCTTCGATCCGCAGATTCCCAAAGGTTTTGAGTGACACGTAGAATTTACTTAAACACAAGCCAAAAGGTGACTTGCATCATGGCTGAAATATGTATTACCATCACTGTTGGAGGTCGGTGTTCGAGTAGAGGTACGAGAGATCGCTGAAAAGTTTTTAGCCTGAACAAGAAAGTATTTTCAAAAATACTGCTTCGTTATTTGATCAAATTTTGGAAAATAGGTTGGCCGAAATCTTTTCAGTAACCACTCGTAAAAATTAAGATTTCAAATACTGTTTATTAAGAATGATTTCATTCATTGAAAGATTCTCATAAACTTCACTTCCGACACCCAACATTTCACTCATCCCACGCACTTCATTCATCATAACCATTTTATCAGTCATACTCTACCTTCAGTACCTCTCGAGCCATGTACTGGGTAAAACTTTGAATAAATGAAATCTTGAAAATAATTCTGATACAAAATTTATAAGTCTCTCATTTTCTTTATGGTATTTATTTGTTTTACATTTTTTTAGTTAAGTAGAAATAAAATTGGCGCGAATTATCAACAATTGACCAGAATGTTTTGAGGGTCGTTCAGAAGAGTGGATTTTGGGATCACTCGGAACACTCCTGGATGCTCAAAACCAGTGAAGCGAAGAAATGACATCGTAGAATTATCTGAAAGTAGAGAAATAAATTTGGAATTATTGAACAAAATATATTTATCTATTTTCGATGTGTTTGGGGAAAAAATCTCACAAAGAAAAATAATAATCTTGAATTAATGTATTTGGAGGAGTTTAGAAAATACGTTTCATTTATTTCAAAGAATCGTGGTTGAATGCATTGTTTTAACCACTAAACTGTGAGAATGGCTTTGCAAAGAATAATCCCTTCATTCCAAAATTTTCATCAGCACCATTTATCGACGTGGAAAATGGAATGAGTGAGTCGAGTTGAAGTTCCAGCGTAGTCTGTTGGGTCTACTATCACAGAAATGCCCTTGGAAAAGCCATGAATTTTCTCCACTCCAGCTATGGGTTAAATATCAGGCCAGATCAGACTCTTTAACTTTGGATAGCAACCAGTCTAGGAAACGATCAACTCTTAATTGTAAACCGTGGAGAAAGTAACGGGAAACCGCTTTCCTATTCTTCCAAATAATGCATTGCAATTCCAAAATAATAAATAAAAGGAAACTGGAGAGTCATAACCATTTACGTCCTGAAAGAAGATGACTCTGTGGCAAAAGCGAGCACGTATATGTCTGCCGTGCAAAATGAGTGAAGGAAAGGAAAAAGAAATATGGCTGCCCTAACACCTTAATTTAAGAAAAACAAGATCTCGGAGCCAAGAGAATTAGCGAGAGTGGTTGGGCGTATGCAAATTTCTCGCGAGATCAGCTAGTTATAAAACACGACACGCGAGAGAAAAACGATGAGATGCTCGTGAACGTGGTACGGCATATAAGGAGAGACTTTGTTGTTGGGAAAGCGATTACTTGGGTCAGTGTCACACAGGAACATGGCATTAAAATAGATTTTACTGCTGGTATTAATGCTTTCTTTTATCTGTATTAGATCAAGCGTTATCAAACGTGATTATTAATTTTTTTTACTATCACCCAGTTCTAACTCCTCCCCGGTCTTTTGAACAGGAATAGTGGCTTATCTCCTGTTCCCTGTTTAGGACTGGATTTCCGGTTCCTTATAATTTTTTTTCATCCTCTTTCACTCCCAGAACTCGTTCCATTTTAGTTACATTATCGCCTTGCTTGGAGTGAATTGATTAAAAAAATACTTTCATCTTACTTTTTTTTAAATTTGTGACAATATTATTGAATTTATTCGAGATTGATGATGTATGTGTGCTGTCAAATCCCAATGCTGGCTAAATTCATGCTAAACTCTTGTTTAGAAATAAATCGTTGGAAAAATTCATTGAATCTTTCATCGCTATTGTTCTATAAACGACATGAAATGTCTTTTGTGTATGCGGATTTTTGAAAAATTGTGAACGATTCTAATCAGTTGAACCAATGCTATAAACAGCATATGGTTGCAAAGTAAAGAAGAATCAAGGATTAAAATTTTAACATGTATTGAGCAATTTTCAGTATATACACATAATGCTCAATGCCAGTAATTGTGTGAAAAGCTGACAAAATTGTCGATGTTCGGTTCTTTAGTTTCCGTTGGTAAGGGAATTGATTAGGTGTAAGGGTTTTTGGTAAGGCCGGGATTTGACGTATTTGTTGGGTCGGTTGACTGAGGTCAAGGTGGTGAACGGGAGAGGCTTTAACAGTATAAAAATGATAAATACAAAATACAGTGGAACCTCGGTTCACGAATTTAATTCGTTCCTGAAGGCCGTTCGTAACCCGAAATGTTCGTAAACCGAAACTATTTTTTCGAATAGGAATCATTGTAAAGAAAAAAGTCACAGTACAATAAAACTGGAAAAGAAAAGCACGGCGCAACACACGAATGTATACAACACGGCGGTCGACTCAGAAATTATCCCGTTCGGGTTAACTCGGTTTGGTAATGTTGTTCGAGAACCGAAATTTTGTTCGATAAACGAGGCATTTTCATTTCGAATTTTCTGTTTGAAAACCGATTTGTTCGACATGTGAGACGTTCGAGAAGCGAGGTTTCTCTGTATATACAGTAAAACCTGTCAAACTTACCAAAGTTGGGACCACAAAAAAGTTGGTAAGTTTGACAGTATTGGTAAGTTTGACAGAGAAAATTTTTTTTTAGAAAAATTCACCTAATAACCCCTAGACACGCTTAAAATCCAAATCAAATAAAGTTTTCTGGACTCGGACAACTTTTTCTTTCTTAATACTTGCTTTCTTCTTGATTAATGATTTATATAAACTATAGTCATCTAGTGTCATTTCACGCTGGGAAATGTATAATAAAAGTTCTTCTATAACTTCTAAAGACTTTTTGTGTGTTATTATAGGTGTTTTAGTTTCTTTAATCTCTTCTTCTGACTCATTACTCCCAATATTGTCGATATTTTTCGAGTTTTCTATCTCATAAACTTCCTCTTCAATTTCATCGTGAATTGAAGCCCTTTAAATCTAACCCATCTAATATTTTCCCTTTTTCGATAAACCTTGCGTAATTTGAGTAGTCTTCGAGGTGTTCTTCGTCGATATTGACATTAAAATCGGTGTCAGTATTTTTTTCTCCCTTGAGGTGTTTAAAACAATTCTTTATCACTTTTTTACTCACTTTTTCCCATGCCATATCCGTAAAAGTGATCACATCAGCAAGATTTATTTTTTTATAGCTCTCATAAACACTATCATCACCTTCAATCATTTCCAGGATTTTATCAAATTTAATTCGATTGAAATGGCCTTTTGAAGGACTTAATAATTCCTATATCCATAGGTTGTAAGTCACCAGTACTATTTCTTGGGAGAAAAACAAGCTCAATATTAGAATAATTTTTTAGAGATTTGTGAGCTGGACAATTGTCAAGTACAACTTTTCTGTTGAAACGAACAAAATCTTGATTCCATTGATCTAGCCAATCAGAAAAAATAGTAGACGTCATCCACGCTCTTTTTGAACAAACATAATTTACTAAGTTTATCCCTGTAAAATTTTTAAAACATCTTGGTTTCTTAGTTTTACCGATCAGCATCGGCTTATGTTTGATGGATCCTGTCATATTCGAACAGAGCATTATGGAAACTCTATCTTTAAAATTTTTATATCCTCTTCGTGCTGTTTGGCAAACTGATTTAGATGGAATCAATTTATAAAATAATCCGGTTTCATCCATATTAAAGAAATTTTCCTCACCATAGACGCGGATTTTTTCGTCAATTTGGCTAAGAAATTCATCGTGGTTTTTGGTTCCTCACAGTATGTTTCTCCATGTAGAGGTTTGAGAGACAGTTTGTGTCTTTTTTAAAGCTCTGGAGCCAACCATTTGAGGCTTTAAAATCTTCTATTCCATTATCTTGTGCAATCTTCTTTGATTGTGTGATTATTGTAAAATCATCAATAAAACCCCTTTTGAGTTTATTCGCGAAATATAACTTGATAAAGCGTCATCAATAATTTTATATTTTACGGGCCTGTTCGATTTATTTTTTGGCAATGTATGACTCTCATTTTTGATTTTACTCTTAGAATTTATATAATTTTGGACAGATCTTCCGTCAATCTTAACTTTGAACTTTTAGAGAAAAACAGGGCGATTTTAGCCGCCTTTTTCCCCAGATGTTTGTTTTATAGTCCACTATCTCTGCTTTTTGTTCAATTGTCAGTATAGTTAACTTTTTTCGATCATATGTTGCATTATTAGAAATATTTTTGAAGAATGGCTAAACATGATTTTTTTTTTTTTTTCACTAAGAAAAAATTTAAGGGAAGAAGAAGGAAAGAAAAGAAAAAAAAAGAAAGAAGAAGAGAAAAAAGTTTGATGACCCAAATGGATAGGAGTCTGACAGGAATAGAATTTTTTTAGTATATCCAACAAGGCCATTTTAATCAAAATTCAGGACCGGTGGAACGATATACAGATTGACCAGAATTGGACACCCACGTTAATAAAGTGGAGACATTTTCAAAGTAGATAATTAAATTTTCAGAAAAAAAAAAGAGGTAAAAAGAGGGACAATTGCTTTTGGCTCACAGAGGGCGCCAAGAAGGCGGAAAGATCCTTTCTGAAGTCAAGTCTAATTAGCGGCGGGCTGTTTGACAAAGTCCAGGTGAAAGAAAGATGGTCATTTTTCGTACGTGCGAAAAAAAAGGAAAAATTAGATTTTTTTTTTAGAACAAGAACGATATAAGATTGATTGCAGGAAACGCCCAATCAGGATCTCATTTCGATCAGAATCTCATTAGTCGAAAGCGGTCACCTGACATATGAGAGACCGAGAGAGATGGATATGCGTACGTTTGATAATTTTTTTTTGAATTTCGAGAAAATGACGCCGACAGACCCACCCCAGTTTGTTGCGGCGATAGGAAATTAACAGAAATCAAGTTCTTTGGAGTTTTTTGGACCGCGGGCAGGAAAATGAATTGATGCCCCTTTGCGGGCAAAAGAATTAGACAAGAAATCCTTAGTCGAAGGAAATTTCAGCCCAAGCAGACGAAGAAGGGATTTTGACGCCAAGAGTTGTGGCACAGTTTTTTTTCAACGGACGGCAGCGAGAAAATCATTGACGACAGAAATTGAGTCACTGAGAAGTTGCCCAAGTCGATAACCAAATTTTTCCCAACTCGAGTCGAAGAGAAAACAGAAATTGTTATGTCAATTTATTAAAATCTTATAAATATTGAGAGGTTTTTAATTTCAGTCCACAGAGCGGGTCGGGAAATTTTTTTTTTAAACAGACATTAAATATAAAGTTAAAGCAAAAGCTCTTTTACAAGTCATTCTTTTGTCTGCCATCCCTGCTGGTTCCGTTTTGATCTAAAACAACGTGGGTAGACAGACCGGAGATCATATTAATTTAAATGCATATTTAAATAATTTTGACCAATCGTCAGTAACAAAGGAGATTGGCAAATGGTAAGTCTGAAGGTTTTTTCTCAGGCCCCATTTTACATTTGACAAATTTTTTTTTGCATTTAATTAGATGTAACAAGTTCTTTTTTTTTTGAAAGAATTTCTATTTAGTAGGAAATTTCAGACAGTTTTTTGACTTTTCTAACACTTTCAAATCATTGTCACTGATTAGTCACTGATTAGTTGTGCAACTTTAAAACTCAATTTCTTATAAATATTGAGAGTTTTTAATTTCATTTTTTTTTTTCCTCTCAGTCATTCTTTTGTTTTTCAAAAATTTAAATGCGATGTCAATCTAGATTACGGCAAGGTCTGTTTTCATTTGAAATTAATTCATGTTCTTTATCGTTCTCTCTCCTTCTTCCGGCTTTTTTTTCAAGTCTTATGTTTTTCAAAAATTTAAATGCGATGTCCAGTTACCTTCTTTGCTTCTTAATTGGCTTTATTGCCATTAGTGTTTTTCTATATTCTCATCAAATGATTAAAAAATTGCTTATTGAAATGATTAAAACTAATAAAATATCAGAAACTTTATTTTGCACTGCAGTTTCTCTACTTGATGAACATTAAACTAAACTAAACGCAAAATTAACCAAAACTCCTTTTGTGACTGTTACTCTTTGATCATTGTATACATATTTTTAACAGTATTTCAATCAATAATATTATGGTCAATTTCAAACGGTTGAAGGAAATAAATCAAGACTTAATACTAGAAATATACTTAGAAACAAACTTTGTAACTAAATTACCTAAATACTTTCTATCAGGTTTAAGCGGTTCATTTTTGTCCCAGTTCTGTCTGGTTTCCGATTTGATCATTCAATCCAGTTTTCTAACTGGATTGAATGATCAAATCAGAAATGATTTCTTCTTATAAGAAACCATTAATTTGGGCAAATCACTGCAGTTTCCCTACAAATCAACTGAATTGATGTTGATATATCGATGCGTTTCAGTAACTAATCATGTACCTTATAATAAAGAAACTTGATCAAATCTGAAATCCTCGTAATTAACAGCAATCTCTATAGGCATAACAGTGAAAGTGCCCTTCAACCCATATATTTAAGTATGTATTGATTTGCTAAAAAATTAGCATACCATGATGAAAAAATGCCCCAAACAAAGTTATTATTAGGAGAAAAGACTAAGTGATTTTTTTTCTATTAAGTTATATCTGCATTATTCGAACTGTTATCTTCATCTTCGCATTTTGTACGCTACGGTCTTCTTCATGTGATTGGAATTTCGTCCACCGGGGTAGATTGTTCTAGTTCCACGTGCCAGTCCTCTTTCATTTATTTGCCTTTAACTCAGCAAGTTTTGCTTTGCCCTGGTACTGAATTCACAACTCTTTGGGTCTAACCAACATCTTTATCCACTGCGCCATGTGTCCTTGAGGACATCTAGGTATGAATTTTTGAGACTTTTAAAACTAATCTCTCAGCACTCATTTTTTTTTTTTTTTTTTACCAGTGCTCATATTGCAAACGTTGTGAACATAGCAATGAAGCTTAGGATAACAGTCCGAATAATGTAAACAATGCAAGTAATCATAATACCTCTTCTCAGAGATATAGACATAAATTATATTTTTTATCCTTTTCAGAACGTTCAAAATTTTAGTTAAACATCTTGTTCTTCTTGCGTCAGCGGGGGGTGAGGCGGGGACCAAAGATTAATGTAGGAAATTTTAACGTCTTTCCTTTTTTGCGGTGAAGAATACATTGATTTGGAAATTCTTGAAAAACTCAAATAATTATCACTGAAACATTCAGGACTTATTCACAAATCAATGAAATTATTTTACAAATTTAAAAAGAAAGATCTTGGTAAAAATATGATTTTTTTTTACATTTGTTACCTGCCACTTATTTAATTTTAAGAAATTTCAAGAAATTAAAATTTTGTCCCCATTCTTGTTTATATTAGTTAAGATTAGAACTTCTTGGAGAATTTAAATCATCATTTCATTTTTAAACAGAAACACCAGTTACTGAAAATCTGCTCTTGATCGTAAAATAAAAATTGGACACTATTGCCTTTAGAATTTTTTTTTTTTAGATGAATAATAAATTTTTACAAGAATTGTTTTCATTTTTTAAAAAATTAATTAGAATAATTCATAAAGTTTCAAATCTTTTAAATTTTTGCATTACTTTGTCCCTGTTAGGTGATTTTGCTATTAAGTAAAAATGATATTAATTATAAATGGAAAAGCTTAGTACAAATCATCAAATATCAATATTTCAAAAGGAGTTCTGATTTTTTTACGTGTATAAACGTGCCGATTTTTGTAGATACGGATGTTCATACACGACATTATCAGAAAATAAGAACAATATCTATAGTAAATTTAAAGCTAAAGTATCTAAAATTCAATAAAACATTAAGGAGAATATTTACCTAAATTTTAAAGATTACTGAGTACTTAAAATTGATATAAAAATGCGTTCACGTTATATTCCACAATTATTTTTTAGAGATATATCCACCGTAGAAAAAGTTTCCATCCAGCGCTGGACTTAGGACAAATGAGGCCATGTCCAAGAAACGTTATGAGGCCCCTTATGTAAGTCCTGAAGGAGGTAGGCCCGGCATGCCTACACAGGCATGGAAGGAAGATGTAACCCCGCCTCTCCGGCCAACGGGGCCCTGTGTTTAAGGACACCTAAGCACACTGGTAAATCTGGCACTGCTTCCATTTGTCATTCAAGCTTAAATAAATAGTTAACGCCGTGTTAAAAATTACATTTCTGCAATATTTTAAACTCCAAGTAATATTTGTTTCAAATCAGATTAATTAACCTTTAAATCAGCTAAAATTCGCCAAATAAAGTTTCAGAAAAGTACATTTTGTATATCTTATATTTGGAAGACTTTTTAATATAGAGAATTACATTCTGATAAATGATGGCTAGAAATGGAGTTAAAATCAACAACTTCAGCAATTTCAAAGCGAAAACTCCTTCCAGTCAGTTTAAATTAGTTTTGAAAATACAGCAAAGCGTTTTGTTTATTGGAAATATTAAATTTAATCTATAAGCTTAAGATTAAAACTAAAATAAAAGCTTGAAGACATATTTTTCATTTTTTAAAAATCATTTTAAACCTTAGGTATCGCCAATCTGTGGAGGAACCTATATTTAAAGGAATGTAATTCGATCTTAATACTCATCGATGAATGGTGTAGATGCTAAATCATTAAAAATGCCCTTCAACGTAAAAGAATTAAGAAACGATTTTTGACCTATGATCAAGTTGAGGACAATAATGTCTAAGCAAATCACATAAAACATTCGTAATAACGCCAAGAGATTTTAGACTTTAATTTGTTTTGTTAGCAACACCATAAAGACTCGTGCTTGAGCTGAATCATCGAAGATTTATTATTTTCGGCGTGAAGTGACCCAATACACGAGATTTGATATTTTTCTATACAAATAAGTAAAATAATAAAATATAGGAACAAAAATAAATAATGCATTAACAATGATTGTTAAATTTGTTATTTTTAACTGTTTTTTTTTAGAAAAGCTAAAATACAGAGTGTCCATAAAGTTCGAGTGCACTTTAAGAAATTTATAACTTTATTTGTATTTGCGATACAAATAATTTGTAAAAAATGTTATAAAGTTTAATGTACCTAGTTTTAAGTATACTAAAATAACTAATGTGATTTCAGGCATTACTGTAAATCAGATGGCAAATGTTTTCCGTGAACTGCAAAATCGTATTACCTTTTGTATTGCTAATGATGGAGGACATGTGGAAACTTAAATAAAATTTCAATAAAACCTTAAAAAATATAGATTTACTTCTTTCTAATCCTTTTTACAAATTATTTCTATCGCAAATACGAATAAAGTTATAAATTTTTTGTTCACACGAACTTTATGGAACCCTGTATAAGGTCCGTGTATTTTAAACTGATTCAGTAATTGAGTAATAATTTCTATAATTATCATAAATCTTGATTATCAATCTCGTTGTTTTGTTCAGACCAATTTTTCGTTTGCGCTACCGAAACCACTCACTTCCTTTAAGGACTGTACGCCTGAAAAAGGCTGTAGAATGAATCGGTCGAAAAGCAAAATGAGGTCAGTAACGTGAAAAATTCCTGAAAAAAATACAAATATTTCTAACATGGAAGGCGTGTTCATCAAGTTCATAGGTACAGCATGTATTTAAAAGAAAGTGCATACGATTTTACAAGCATTACAATGTACACAGTAACAACTGCTTAACAACAAAAAAGATATCTTACACGTACAGAAGAATAAAGAGAACACTATAAAACAGATCAAAAATTTAGGATGTTGAAGTGCCGTCCAAAGACACACGCACGCGCGCTTGCACACAGATTTTAGTAAAAGTCACAGTAACAGGGCATTCGGTGAAGATTAAATTCGCTACTTAAAACCATTGATCTGCAATATTAGCTTAATCATTATCAGCATAGTGATGTGTCTAACGCGCACGCGCACACCAGGTCCCTACGAAATGTAAATACACTTTTATTGTTTCTTTAATAATTCTTTTTCATTTTTCTCGTATCTCAATTTAGTGATATTAATTTTTAAGACAAATTATTATCGAAAAAAAAAAAAAAAAAAAAAAAAAAAAAAAAACCTTATCGAGTCATGATTTGATAAAGTGTATATCTTTAGAAGGAATACACAAACACACACGGACATATATATATATATATATATATATATATATATATATATATATATATATATATATAAATATTACCAGTTTGTGAATGGTAGAGATAATTCCAAGGAGGATACTAGCTCAATGTAGAGGGAGAGCATTATAATAATAAGACTACAACCATAATAATAATAATAATCACGAAGAAAACCTTAAATATTCATTTTGGTTATAATTTATTTCGTGAATATCTTCGATATTCACTCTTCAGACCAAATTCTCTTAGAATAATACATACATATGTAATTTTTTTTTTTTTCCACTTATTCACATTGTACACACACACACACACACACACACATATTAAATATATAATTTTATATATAAATATTTCTAAAAATATCTTTAAATATATATATATATATATAATATCCAACGTCGATAGCACGACTCGGAGTTTCATGCAGTGTTCAGGTGCGGCGTACATTCTAACCGTTATAGAGTTCGCGTTCTTGTGGCGATGATTCATATATATATATATATATATATATATATATATATATATATATATATATATACACAAGTATAGGATTGGTATATACGGAATAAATTCCAATAACCCAAAATACTATTATTAAAAGAGTGCTCAATATAGAGTAGAGCAAATATAATTTATTCGAAAATTATAACATAAATATGCTATAAACTCACTAAAAATAGCCATTTTGTTTCAACATTTCTGTTGAATTCAACACCATCACTTGATAAAACATCAGGAGTGTTGAAACAAAATGGATATTTTTGTAGTGATTTTATAACATATTTATGTTGTAATTATAATAATATATATATATATATATATATATATATATATATATTGATAAACATGGATAGTGTTCCCATATGAATCAACATTATATGGTGACTGTCAGTTTCACGCGTCAATGTGATCTTCAGTCTTTCTCTGTAAACCCTATTGAACACTCGTCCTCTATAAATATAGCAAATTTTAAACACACACACACACATATATATATATATATATATATATATATATATATATATACGATCTGATAAGTGCATAAGTGACTATACAGTGATAAGTTCTATGTCCATACTACTTGTTTATATATATATTAATAGAAGTAAAACTTGTTACTTCGCTGACGAGTTTAAATAAGCTTCGCATAGTGCTAAAATATCTGGAAATTATTTAATTAATAAATAATAATTAATAATTTATTTATTTATTTTTTATGGACATGGCATGTGGCAGTATAATTAATATTTTCCTTATGTATTTCTTTATGGACACGACAATATTACTTAAGAGAGAGAAAACAAAATTCAACGCAATAGAAGATGATGATAGACATTTTAAATTTTTGAAGATAATAGTTGATGTGAGAGAAAGAAGCCAAAAGAGAGTTCTGCAAGAAATGTAGAGTGCTAAGAGCACTAAAATATCTGGCAAATGTTTCAAGAGAAAAGGTTCTACACTACAGAAATTCGAACGAATGCCACAAATATTGGAGAAAGAAAGATTTAGGCAAGTAGGTGATTTTTTTTTGTTTACTGGTTTAGTCGCATTTCTTTTAATTATAACTGTCATAAGAATATTATTTCAATTTTAAGGAGAAAAATGTCAAAATAAATATCAGAGTCAATCGTCTATGACAGTACAAACCGACCGGAAGTTGGTTAATACTAAAGCATAATGTGGCCTCAGCTTTGCCCATCGGAAGTACATGCAGGGCTACCTATCCATGTACATAATGGCGCTACAAAACCCCTATATTATTCGACTGTTGACCAGAGTAGCCTCTCGAAGCGCTTCCAAAGAGTTCAGACCCCTTTTTACCAGCCAGGATTCAGCAACCAGAGAACTAGCAACCTGGTAACCTCAAAATGAAAAGCTGCCGCCGCTGACGTGTCAGATCCCCAAAACGTTAATGCAGTTAAATCATTAAGGCCATGGAAGAACGGAACTGGTAAGCTACATCCTACACAGGAAACAGAGAATAAGCCTTTACTCCTGTTCAATAAACATAAAAGGTGCACGAGCCGGGCGATAGGCGAACATCTTTACCTTCTATACATCTGTTTCCAGCACAGGAGTCTGGAAGCTTTTATCGGTCTCCTCATAAAAATCATTTTCACGATACAAGATAATAAAAAAACACATTAGCATTTGATGAGTGTTTATTAAAATGGACGCTTATTGTATTTCCAAATCCATTTTCACCTGTCAGGTAAATTTATCTTCACAACATAAAATTGAATAAGACAATCATTATTTTGAAAATAAGTTGTTTTCCTTTCATTGGTAGTTTGCTACGGGCATTTGCCATAATTTATGAATTTTATGCACACGGTCTCATCACCGTAATGCACACTTGGGGGAGGGGGCACAAAACAGAAAGAATTCAAAAGGAGGCACTTTACTTTTCGAAAGAAAATAACTTGTGAGAAATTTCCTTTTGCGAAAATGTCTGCAAGTTAGCTCTTTTAAAATTAAATCCTAAAAGAACATATACTACACTCTAAAAATGTGAAAACAGATTTTTGTATCACATACGAACTGAACTTCCTATTCGTGAAGGGCTTCGTAACTATCAAGAGAACCGATAAAAATATTTCTATCCTAGTGATTGGTAATTTATAAAACTTCGTTCTAAATCTCTGAAAAATAAATCAATTTAAATTTCCCTGTGCCTCGTCCCATTTCTAGACGTGTTTTTTTTTAAATATATTTTGACATCAGAGGCAACGTTTTACGACACACGACGTCTCTCTTCTGTTCTGAGTCCTCAGAGTGAAATGAAATTCATCAGATCAAGCCGACATACACTTTTTTGTTATAAGATTTATGGGTCTATCTCGCCTAACATTTGTCCAATCCAGTAGTGGGGGGGGGCAAAATTGTCGATATCGGCCTTTGAAGGTCGATGGTATGATCTAGGAGGTCGATAAATAAATCGTGGTAACTTACAATAAAAATTCACCAATTTCCAATCAAATATCTAAAGTCTTGTTATCTCTCATCAAGCGCCTACTTTCCTATTAATGATATCAAACAATGTATTATTATTATTATTAAACAAAATGATTGACATAACTCATCCAATATTTTTCAAATCTCAAGAGCGCGATTTAAGAAAAGATAAAGAAAAGAAAATATACAGTGTTTGACAGAATGTCTGTCTTCTTCAAATTATATTTAAGAGAAATTTTTCAAGTATAAAAATATATAAATCTACAACAAATTATAAGTCTTTGTACAAACGTTACTTGTCTAAGATTTATTATTGATATAGTAATTGTGACATAAGGCGGAAAAAGTGGGGAGTGGTCAAGGTTGGTCATCATTATCTTATACCTAGCGAATCCGATTCACGACCTATTCATTCATTACAATTTACTCATTCACCATAAGAATTCATCCATCACCATTCGCTCCTTCATACACCAAAATACCTCTCAAATACTGTGCACTTACTGGGAAAAAAACACCCTATAATTAAAAAAAATCCCAATGTAATATATATATATATATATATATATATATATATATATATATATATATATATATAAATTTTATCGATGAAATGATTGAGGGGATGATGACCCCGAAAAAGAAGGAATAATGTTGGTAGGACCCGTACACCAAACAAAAATAAGGGCGACCACTGTTTTCTGTTTTCCAACAAAATCAATAGGCTAAGAGAAAGGGAAATGATAAAAAAAAAATTATGGGCATTAGAAAGTTTGAAAACTGACCCAGTCAAGATGAAAAGGGACGGACAAAACAAACTGGTGAGTTTGGGAATCTCGACTTGGATCATAACTGTTATAGTGGAACACACCTATTCTATAGTTAATAGACTCTCCCACCTATAATAAGTGGGTCAGTCAGTCGATGCCGGACGACCGTTAGTCGGATACTAAAGTATCAGTGACCACAACTAGATTTCTCTGCGTCATTACCTATTATATCAATTTCCTAACGTTTTGTACGTCGAACCTATTTTAGGACCGACTTAGTACAAATACAAGCCTCCACTGTGAAACCACTCCATAACAATAACAAAAGCAGAAGCCGGGAACAGGCCTGGAACACTTACTCACATTAACTTGGTACACTTGGAAGAGTCTATCTTATTCAGTGGAGGGCTCCTCAGGAAACCACCCGTTGTGACTTAGGGAAACTTAAAAAACGAAAATCAAGGCTAGCCGCATACAGGCAAACCAGGTTCTCAATAGTTACCCACCTTTCGCTGAAATCTGTCGATACCAACGCTTTCTATCAGTTCTAATTTTCATCCTGAGCTGATGCTGTAAGAATCTGACCAGATCTTGATGAAAATAGCGATCGCATCGCAAGATTTTCTCCATTTGCGTTGTCTAAATCACCATTCAAGCCGTGACCAGCAGCGTTAGAAACACCATACGTTTCACCCCAGAATACGATGGCGACTCATTGTCACACGAATATGCGTGATTAATGAGCACGATCTTTTCCGGAACGATACGAGCCGTCAACTCGCCGGCATAGTTCTAAAGATGGAGAGGCGAACCCGAGGACAATGGCAGAAAGGGTGCGAAGCCGTTTCCTGTAAGCCAATGTCACATCGTTGACAGTCTGTCCTGGTAATAAACGCGTTAAAACGAATGTAATGCCGCCAGCGTGAAGACGTACAACTAAAACGTGTTTAATATGATGTTGATCTTGTTCATCTTGGAATTTTCCGTTAATTGACTAGTTACTAAGGGGAATCAAACAAACAGTTTATTATAAATCGTACGGAACTCTCCTATCGGGAGTTAATAATTTGCTTATGTAACTATCCTCATTTTTTTCAGAATGTGCACCTTGAGATGTCAAATTTGCATTCGTTTGTAATAAAACGCTCTGCAAGCTTCGTTGATATCACATTGTTGTTTTTAACATCATACCTGTGTCCATTGAATCTTTTATTTAATTTTTCCGTTGTGCATCCCACATAAATCGAGTTAGGTTTGGTACATTGGGAAGCGTATATTAAATGGGAATCAGTACCACCCCATGTAGAAATTGTGATATTTCTCTTTGAGGACGCAACGTTGATGCTTGTACGCTATCTAACGACTTTGTCGTCTTTTCAGTATACGGAGTCCGACTGTCCAGAAGCGTCTCCTTGCTGGTTAAGCGTACCCTGGGTGCTTACCTGGCGATTGGTTCAGAATAGGCTACCTCTCAATGACGTAGCCTTCAGGTGTGGCTTGGCGGTTTTGCCTGACTATCATCATTTTGACCTTGGCTTAGAGGAAACGGCATCGCACGCCTTCTACTAGTTGAAGGCTCGTATCTCTCCCGAAAAGCTCGTGCTCATTGCGGTGAGACGGGTGGTGTTTCTGATCCTGCTGACCACGACTCGAATGGTGATTTGGACGACGCGGATGGAGGAAATCTTGCGATGTGATTACTCTTCTCAGCATCTGATCAGATTCTTTCAGCACCAGATCAGGATGAAGAAGAGAACTAATAGAAATCGCTTGATATCGAATGATTTTAACAAAACGTGGTTAACTGTGGCGAGTTTGATTCGCGTGAACAGGGACAAGCCTCTCACAACGTGAATCTGAATAGCTAGGTATAAGTCGACCAACTTTGACCCATCCCCATCCCTTTTGGGCCTTGTGTCAAAATTATTGTATTCAGTCAGTAATAAATCTTGGACAAGCAACGTGTGTACAAAGTCTTAACATTTTTTTGTAGATTTATATATTTTTATAATTGAAATTTAAAAAAAAATATAACTTTAAGGAAGACATTCTGTTGAAATACTGTTTAACATTGTCGAACACTGCATTTTCTCTTTTCATTTTTTCGTAAATCGCGCTCGTCTGTTAACTATTATTATTATTATTATTATTATTAAATTAGAGTTCAGACCAGAATCCTGTCCTTCGACAAACCAGAATCTTGTCTTGTCCGACTAGAATTCAAACCAAACCCTGTCCTTAGATTAGAATTCAGATCAAAACGAACGTTTCAGAGAAATTCAAGACTTATTTCAAGAAAGCTAAGCCAAAGAAAATTAAAAAAGTCAAGGGACGCAATGATTGCAACAACCAGTCTTTTCCATGAAAAGCAGAATCTGAAAGAGGGTAAACCCGGAAGCAGTAATTTAACAATTATCTAATATTATTGACCGAGATGCCATCACACAAGTATAACAAGTCTAGTATATCTATCATGGCATCCAGTTTCATAAGGCCATGCCAGGCACAGACATCACAGCCAAATATGGTGACATGTTTTGATAAGAGCGGCGCATAGCCGATCAGATGGAACCCAGTTAGAAATACTCACAAGTTGAGTAATCACAATCTTCCCAGACGGTCTCACACTGGGCGTGATTTCAAGTAGCTAGATGTGACTTGCATGATGCCCTGGTTGCCTCATCCTTGAAACTTAAAAAAAAAGAAACTCCTCAACACCAGACTATAATACTCCCCAACTAACCCTGCTCATAAATAAAGATGCAAAGTGAATCAGACCCCCCGCCCCTCAGGGGACAAGCCCAATTGGTTATGGTCAAGCAACTGACAAGCACCGAAAGAGATATTTACTGCAGTTCATTTTAATTCAACAATACAACATATATTCATGTTAATACCACCAACCAATTAAGATTAGAAGCCAAGAGAGCTATGCCTGGTTCAGCATAAGGTATCTACTACTACTACTACTACTACTACTATCATTATAGTAAGCTCTATGCTAACAGTTTCTTCTCGCTTGTGTTCTCTTTCAGCCTCTTGCATTCCAGTCAGCTTTGATCTTCAAAAACTTAATCTGGTGTGGTGCTCCTGTTACATATTTAGAAAGTCTAGATAAAATCTAAAAAAGAATCTGAAATGTTATTGGTTCTGATCTGGCATCCCGGCTTCATTCCCTTTCCTACCGCCGTAACGTGGCTTCCCTGTGTTTTTTCTATAAATACTTTCATAATGAGTGTTCTGGTGAACTTTCCTCCATGATGCCTAGACAAAATGAATTCAAGTTCAGTGCAAGTTTGGCGGCAAGATCTCATCATTTTACAGTTGGAATGGCTAGATGTAACCGTAAGTTCTATGCTAACAGTTTTTTCCCCCGCATTTCTTACTTGTGGAGTTCTCTTTCGGCTTCTTGCTTTCCCGCCAACTTTGATCTTCAAAAATTTAAATGCAATGTCAAACCTCATCTTCTAGATTACTGTTCTTTTATTGTTCCCTCTCCTTTCCTTTTTCTTTTTCTCATATTCTCTCACACTCAGTAACTATTTGTATCTTAGCGGGTTTATTGACAACATTGGAGTGAAATGATAAAAAAAACTTTAAAAAACTACTAATACTAATACTAATAATAACAACATCAGTTGTAGTAATAGTAGTAGTAGTTTTCTTATCATTTCACCGCAAGCAAGAAAATAAAGTCAGTAAGACGCAGGGGGGGTACTGAGTGTGGGAAAATGAGAAAAATAATAATAATAATAATAATAATGATAATAAAGAATTGGTTTTGTTTATATATTATTTTTTATGGCGTTATCTCAAATGTCTCCTTTACTTTTTAACTTCATCAACTTAAAGTCAAACTTGAAAAAAGTGACCTGCAAAAGTGCACTATGCATATAAAGGTGCGTATGTGTGTGCGTGCGTGTGTGTGTAAAATAGCCAGTCATAAACTACAAAGGAAATAATAATGAAAAATAAAATAAAAAAAAAAATGAAAAGAACAGGATGGGGTGAGTGGGGAGCTGTGTAGTGCGGTGTACAGCGCGCGAAGCGGAGAAAAACGAAAGAAAAAGATTTAAGCGGCCGGATATTGACGCTTATGTTCTGAAATGTTGATAATTCATTGGGGAAAAAAAAGAACAATTAATAAAATATAAAATAAAATTTAGGACATTTATGTGGGTGGCGAGAGAACTGAATTTTATGACTTGAAAAGAAAAATACAAGCAGTGTTGCATTTAAAAATACTTCACTTACGTGACGTGCAAATTCCACCAAAAATATTTATTTGCCATTTTTTTATTTTTTTTATGGACTCTTTTGTTGATATGGAAACTACATTCGTTAGTAAAGAGAGAATGTTATTTATTTAATATTGAGGAGGTATTGATTATAAACAAGAAAATATGTCTGTGTGATTTAAGTACAATGTAATTACAAATTTAAATGATTGTCATGTTACGGCATCGGTAAAGTTATAAAGGCCCATGCATTTCTGACGTAACAACATTTGGGGGATTATTATTATTATTATTGTTATTATTATTGTTGTTGTTGTTATTGTTATTATTATTGTTATTATTATTATTATTTGATATCACCACCTGATCGAAGCATGTTTCGACCAGGTGGTAATGGTCACATCTCAGCCCCTAGCCACAGTTTAGAAGCATAAAACTTTCCGCATCACATGAGCTGTTCGAAGCAGTGTTGCCACTTGCGCGTTTTCAATGATGCCAGGCATCCCTAATGCGTCATGCGTAGCAGAAAGATTCCTGGAAGTAGTACCGCGGTGCACCCGCGGTACTACTTCCAGGAAAGGGGACGATTTGAGTTGCTGCTTGGTTTATTTCTGCTATGTATTGATACGTCTGTATTTTTGCCTGCTCCATCATCACGATGGTCTTATCCCTAGGTACAACAATGTCTATCAAGATCCATTCATGACTGAATTTTGTACACGAATCAAGCCCTTGTCAGTCAAGATGGTCGTATCCTACATGAGCTTCACTTGCTCATTCCCGACATCTGACGATGATGGATACTCTTACCACTTCTCTGCGTACTGGAGAACGTACTTCCTGTATAGGTCCCAATATATCCTGGGGGCGCTACTTTGTCATGGCGTCGCCTGTACTCTTTTTGTGCCGGCTGAGTACAGCCACTGTCGCTTTGTTGCACACCTTCAGTAACCTTGCCACACAGCCTGTATAAAGGGGAATCAGATATTCTGTCAATAGACAGCATACATTTGAGGGAATTTGTTCTTAAGGTCGGTTCTTGCGCTGTACAAATCACCCACTTTGGTTTCCTTCTTCAAGAACCCGTTCCTGAGCAACCTCCATGATTACGGATCTAACAATTCTTGGGTTTCAGGCGCAAACGCTCATGGGAAGGGGTTTTCATTCCATGCATTTGTTTTTTTTTTCACATTAAATTATTATTATTATTATCATTATTATTATTATTACCATTATTATTATTATTATTATTTCTAGAGAACTAAGGTCAGAAATGGTTTCATGACATTTTCTTTCCACTGATCATTTTTGTAAAAAAAAAACCAAACCCAAGATCACGCACATTTTACATAGATAAAGCAGAAAGCTTTTCGTAATGTGTGAGCTGTACTTGTGAGTATAATTTTTTTTCTTCTATTTCTTTAAGGCACAGGCTACCAAGAACCCTTTCAATGAGTCTATCGGAACCTTTTCCAATTAATCCGAGGTCTCCAACTACAACTGGAATTATTGATGTCCTCATGTGCCACGTTTTTGAGATTTCCATTTCAAGATCCTTGTATTTTGATAGATTTTTGAATATCTTCAAAGATACATTACAATCTGAAGTGACTGCCATGTCAATAAGAAAGCAGATTCTGTTTTTGTCGCATTTGATCATGATGACTGGGCGATTAGCTTTGATATTTTAAAATCCCATAAAATTGTTACAGGTCCTATCTCTGTAACTGGCTTTGGTTGATGTTCATACCAGTTTCTTGCAGTTTCCTTCCTGTAAAAGTTGCATATTTTCCAATGCAGATATTGGCCCACCCTATCTATCTACCTGTGTGTATATATATATATATATATATATATATATATATATATATATATATATATATATATATATATATGAAGAAATATAGTCTTAAGATGTGCTATATTTATGGGATAAAGTGCTCAATACCAGAGATAGAGCGTGTGTAAATATAAAAGTGAACATAGACGTCAACACTTAGAGGTGACAGTCTGTTTTTCATGCTAGACGCAATCGTCTGGGTGGCCTGACGATTGCGTCTATCATAAAACAGACTCACCTCTAAGTGTTGACTTCAATGTTCACTTTTATATCTATATATGTTTTTTTATATATCTATGTGTAAAGGTTTTTTGCGGATGATATGTGCAGTTCTGTACAGACTACAACCCCCACCCACCAAAAAAGCAATCTTTTGTAGCTATGAGGCGCTGACTATTTACAAGACATTCACAGGTATTAATTCTTCAAACAAATTTTTAAGATAAAATTTTAGCATTACTTTCAATTCAAGTCTTCTCATCCGTTTATAATTTTTGCCTGTTTTGTTATAAAAAAAAAAAGTCAATCAAGTTAAAATTTTAAAATGTTTCTAATCTTTAAGTTAAACGATTTTTCCTCTCACTCTGAAAACTGCAAGAAAAGGAATTTTTCTTGACAATTATTCAGGTTTACATTTCTTATAAAAAAACTCTTGGAGTTGAATATTTATTCAATTTTTATTCCCATTTCTTATAAACTTTCTAAAGTAAGAATTAGTAAATTTCAGATCGTAGAAAGAAATAAACATTTTTAACATAAAAATGGTAAAGATACTCAGAAGATAAACAAACTGTTACAAACAATAACTTCTTTATGTCATTTTGTTGAGAAATCAACAATAATAAAAGAAAGAATGTCCCTCTATGTGCAACCTTGTTTCAGGTTTTAATCTCTGATGGCATGTTTATTGTTAAGTAGTTAATATCCACGAAAAAGTCGGTGAAAGTACAGTTTGAAAATTATTTTTAAAATTTATTTTTGTAATATGAGACTAGTGTAAAAATGAGGTAATATCACATCGAATAATAATTTACTTACATGATAACACACACAGCTTCGTCGTCATTGTAGTTGGGCGAAAAAAAAATCAATATTAATTAATTGTTATGTACTGAACTAACCCGGGGCAGAAACTGCAAAAATGAAGGTTCATTGAAAAAAATACATGAATGAAAATGTTCAGGGTTCTCTTCATTTTACCAGTACCAGTAGTAGTAAAAGTAGTAGCAGTAATTTTGGGACGGGATCCGATATCGTGTGAGTGTCTTCGTATTCCAGAGAAATTATGGGATCAAATTTGTTGAGTATTTTAAGCAGGTCGAATGAAATAAGATAAAGATCCGGAGTCGACAAAATAAATAAATACAAAAAAACAAATGAAAGGCGGTAAACCTAAATAGAGAAGAAGAAAAAAAATTCTTGGTATCATCAGCTGTTATCACCCGCATCTCCACCCAGACCTAAAGTTTGTGAAAACCGGAATCTTGGATTTCTTTGGCAACAGTAAATATAAATCACTCAGTAATTATTCTTAGTAATTTAATATGGAAAAGAAAAAAAAAAGAATGAAATCGATCTGAATAAAAATATTTTGTCATCTATTGTTTAAAAAAATGAATAATGTTTAAAAAAAAATTATATTTGAATTATGGATAAAAAAAAAAACACTTTCTCAAAACATCGTTGCATGTAAAAGAAAAAAAATTACCTACCATTTTATTATTGTATTCTTGATAAAAAAAAAATACCTTATTCATAATTTTGGTATTTGTAAAAAAAATATTTTTTATGAATTGGTTTTCACAAGCCTTTAAAAAGAAAACGGGGTAAAGTTTTTTATGTATTATTTTATTTCCAATATGAAGCTAACTAAAACATAATAGGATTATTATTTGATTTTACAAACGAATTAGCGTAAAAAGGCTACTCAAGTTTTAACAACCATAAAAGTGGCTTTTTGCTTTAATTAAAATTTAGAATTTGAATGCAGTTCTTGTCCGCTTCTGTTCAGAATTAAAGAACTGTCTATGAACCATAAAAAGTGTTCAATTGAAATCCGTACATAATGGGAAGAAAATTTGTTTATTTAGTAAATTGGTAACATTATTATATCGTCTATGAGTATATACTAGTGTTAGAAATGGATGTACTAAATACACATCAACATGTACACATATGTACACACACACACACACACACCTATATACGCGCATGCACACGCGCAGAGGAAAGAACGTGTAAAAGGGGTAAGGTTGCATACAAGTTTCAAAGGAATTATGCATTTTTACAGTCTGTAAGAATCAAACTTGGCAAAGGTTTAAAAGAAAGAAAAAAATGCAGGACATTTTTTTTTTTTACTAACTCAGAAAAAAAAAAACAAACGTAGAGAGACAAAATAAAATGTATATATGACGGTCGGATAGGTTGATGGGAACTTCGATAGAAATAAATAGAAAAAAAAAGATAGTAAAGAATAGTGCGAAAAAAATTAAAAGAAGGAAGAGAATGGGAGAAAGAAAGGGAAAAAGAAAGGAAAAAGAAGTAAATGCAGCGACACATGTAGATAAAGAGAAATGGAAAAAGAGAAAAAGTGGTTGTGGTATGTAGGTGGAAAGTAGGCGTGGCTTCATTAAGAGACAATGGGCGTGGTTCTTTCTCTTGCTTCCCCCCTCTATCTCTCCCTTTTCCTCTCTCCCAACTGGAATGATTGACAGCAGTTCTCTTAAACGCGCAGAGTTGCTACGTATGGTTTGGGGGTTAGGGCTTCCTTCTTGTGTATGACGTATGCGTGTGTGCATCTCTACGTCTTGTTATTCACTCTGTATATAGCTGAGATTTTATATACATAGACAACTATGTCCTCTACGCACATATATGTGCGTTACATATACATCCTGTTATTTAGACTCTGCGTCAAAGCGTATACACACACACACACACACACACATACATACATACATATGTTCACACATTGGTGGTAGCAGACTATGTCATACACGTACGCGTGGCAAAAGACTGTTTTTCGTGGTGACTCTGAAAGATGTAGCTTTTAATTTACTGCTTCTAAAATATGTGAATAATGCATTTATTTGTTAGAAATAGTTAAGCATTAAACAATAAACATAAGTGTATGATGATTTTTTTTTTTTTTGATACTTTAATTACACACACCCGACATCGGTACCCGATATACAGGTGAATATCGTGTCCAGGTGAATTTAAACTTGATGTCTTTTACTTTTAATCTTATGTAATTTAATCTGAAACAATTGTGACTGTTTTGAGTGCTTCTGTTGTAGCGTAAGAGTTACTTTTTAGTATATACCACAATTGACGTTCGTACTAAGAACGTTCATCTGGCGACAGTTCTCTACATTAAAAACAAGCGCACTGTATTCATAGTGAACAGTGTACTACTGTAGTGTCTGTTTCCAACTTGGCATGTACATGTAGTTACACATTATGGTTAGTTTTTATGTCTACAAAGTATGAACATCATAGATTTTTTTTTCATTTTACTGCTAAAAATATACTTTGTTGTCACACTGCTTTTTGCATATCTAATCATACGTGTGTGTCTGTGTGTGCGTGTGTGCGCGCGCGATAGAGAAAGTGAGAAAAAAAGATTACAGACGTGTGTACATGTAAAACTTTGTTATCGCAAAACTGCTAAAACAATTTTATGTCGTATTTAAGCAAAACTAATTTACATGAGGGTGCTGAAAAAACCTCGGTTCATCCCATTTCCTCAAAAAAAAATTTGGGTGGGGTAGGGTTTCTGAGCCGAGAATCTTTTAGCACCCACTCGTATAATTTTCACTTTGAAATCGAATCTCAAATTATTCAATAAAAAAATGTTTGTTTTTTTGTTGAATGCGAGTTAAAAAGACCTGCATCCGATCACTTGAAATTTCTTTAGTGACTTTGAACAAAATTTTCTCGTTAGATATGTCTCTTTGAGTCTTAAACATGGAATAATAAAAATAAAATAAAATCCTACATTTATGAATTGTACCTATCATATTTCTGGTTCAAATTCTGTTAATTTTGTATTGGTTTTACTTACTTTTAGTGTAAAATGCTTCTGCGTATGCGTGAAGTGTACTATAAAAGATCATTTTTTTTTTTTTTTTTTTGCCGGTGGGCTGATTATTCTTATATTGATTTATTTTTTGATCTATTCACCTTTATAGAATTGAAATGGGAGGAAAATAAGGTAATGTAGATTTTTCTCTTTTTTGTGTTTGTTTATTGAATTTTGAATATATTATCCTGGCCGTTTACTGTGTAACTGTTCTTGTCTTTTCCATAAAAAAAAAACTATCATTCATTTGATTTTTTCCTAAAATTAGTTTGTAAGTCAATACAATGTAACTTTTAATAGCAACTTGAAGACATGTCTTAGCATTCCTATTAAAATATTTGTGTTAGTCAACATGTAAAATTTCATGAAACAGATTTCGTTTAAGAATTATCCACGGTTCACGAAAAACTAAAGAAAATTAGAAAGAAAAATACATAGAGAGAGAGAGATGAACAGAATGAGAGATTTCTATCTATCTCTGTTCATATCTATCTATCTATCTATCTATGAAGTCGATGTTATATTGTAAAACGTACAATATTGTAAAAATGTATGTTATTTTCTAAGTGGAAAAATTTGTGATACATTACAATACATTGATATCTACAGACTAAGTATCTTTGATCTTGGCAAATATGCAGCGAACTGGACTATCCATTTGTTGTCTTGGTGAACCTTTTTTTCTTTTTAAATCTACACATGTGTATGTATGCGTCTCTACTTAAGGTTTATGAGCATGAATGTAAATATCCATCTCCCAGTCAGATTTTAAACGGACTGTCACCCTCAGTCTGGTTTTAAGGGACCATCTCCCCCCAGTCTGGATTTAAGAGATCGTCACCCTCAGTTTGTGTTTAAAAGGGATCACCTCCATCAGTCTGGGTTCAAGAATTTGGTTTGAGAATTTTGCTTAGCGAATCTGTATGAAGAAATGGTCTTTTCGTAACGAGTTCGATCCTCACTGGATTCCTTTCACTTGAGCTGTACTCACGACCTCCCACCAACATAACTCCTGGAATGAGATCTCACTACAACAAAAACAATGTTGTGCCCTTCAGCGAGGCCCCAAAGTGGGTTGTTGTTGTGTGTAAAGATGAGTATTTGTTCTAGATAGATATTAGATTGCACATATATCCAGTACCATAATAATTCTGCCGTATTGGCCCGCACACGCACACGCATGTATGTAATTGCTAATTTAGAGATGCATGGGTGTATGTATTTAAAAATTTTAAATGTAGTTTTTTGTGCGTATTATTTTTTACAGTAGCGAGATGGTCACCAAGCATATTTCAAAGAAAGAGTAATTTGCTATGGTAGTGAATTTAAGTTTCAGTTGTTGCTGCAATAATATAGCCTTGTGCCAGGCGAAGTTTAACCAAGTAAATAAATAACTATGCATGTCTATGTACATGAGTAGTCAGGGCAATTTGATGTGGTGTAATGGTTAACAAGCTTGTCTCGCTAGAGATCTATTACAATTGGATAGGGAGTTAGATCCTTACTTGGTGCTCCCTACTTTCGGCCTTGTGCCACATCTAAATAACACTAAGAAAATCAAGGCACCTCGAGGCGGTGTAATGGTTAGCAAGCTCGTCTCGCCAGATCAGCTACAACTGGATAGTGAGTTCGATCCTCACTGGGTGTCTCCTACTTTCGGCCACATCTAAGCTACGCTTGGAAAATCACTGTGTGTGTGTGTGTGTGTGTGTGTGTGTGTGTGTTTAAAAGCCAAATAATCAAAATTGACAAGTGATGAATAATGAGTTTTTCTTTTTCCATGTTCGCAGACCAATTATTATCTCACTCAGATGAGGATATGTAATGAGACTCACCGACTTGGCACCTGTAATCCGATTCGCATACCCTATTATGTATGTGTGCTCTCCTTGCATTCTAAGATGTGTGTGTGTGTGTGTGTGTGTGTGTGTGTGTTTGAGTACTTGCATATGAGAGAGAAATTGATCACGTTATGCGTTATGTGTCGATAGTGTGTGCGAAAGAGAGGGAGAGAGATATGCGTGAAACAGGTTTTGTTGGAAGAGTGATTGAAAGAAAGAGAGACTTGTAAAGGAGAGATGCAGATAGACGGAGATCTGGGGTGCATATATGCTGGCCAAAATCCTAAGGCCAATGAAAGTAAAGAAAAGAAAATTACCTTTTGCGTTGTTAGACTCAAATACATATTTGGGTAGAGTTTCGAAAAATGAAAATAAGAAAAGGAAAAATAAAAATTCAAAACGTTTTACTGGCATTTAATGGTGAAAATTTGAATCCAGAGAAATTAGGATAAATGCTAGCTTTTGACGATCATAGCTGATCAAAAGTTCGAGACCTTATCTAAACAATGCTTTAATTCGTAAACACATAACGAAATTTAGTTTCTTGTGTTCAAGCCCACGCGCAGTCATCTTCCACAGGTATCTCTTGCGTTACATTAGGTAAAAAAATATAACAATAGCTAAAAATGTAGTCAGTTTGAACATGGCAGAATTGTGGAGCTGCAAAAGCAAACTCTCTATCTCTCTCAACGGGCTATCGCTGGTGAGATTCGACGTAGTAAAACTGCTTTTGCAAAATTCTTAAAAGCCCCTGAGAGATACGGAACAAGAATTTCAAGTGGTCGGTCCGAGAAAATTTCGACGGGTTGTCTGGTATGACACCAGCCGGTCATCGAACCAGATTAAGGCCCTTACGAACGCAGCTTAAGAACAATAAGATGTCATCTTCGAGAGAAAGGCTTTAGAAACCATAAATATCTTCAAAGTCTACACCCGCTTTCACACTACAAAACAGCTTGGTTAAACTTTACTAATAAGCGCCAAACATGGGATATAGAAAAGTGTAAGAAGGTTTTGATCTCCGACGAGAGAAAATTTAACATGGATAGTTCAGATGACTTTCAACGTTACTGGCACGATAAAGATATCCCACCGAAGACATTTTCTACATGACACAGTTGAGGATGTTCCATCGTGATCTGTAGTGCCATCTCCTTCCTAGGAATGATGTAGCTTTAAGTTATACAGGAGCGTCAAACCGCGGCTGGTTACATTGGCATGTTGGAAAAGACATCCTTACTGACTGAATGCCCTGTGTGGAAATGACTGGATCTTTCAGCAGGACAACACTGCATACCATAATGTTCGTAGGACAAATGACTTTTTCATGTCGAATAAGGTAATTCTTTTGGACCATCCAACATGTTCACCCGACCTGAAACCCATTGAAAATTTTGGGGGAATCGATGACAAGATAAGTTTATAGAAATGGATGTTGATTCTAAACGGTGCATGATCTTTGTGTAGCCATTTTCACCACTTGGAATAATATTCCAGTTTTTTACAGACGCTTCTATCGACCATGCCAAGACGAATTTTTGAAGTTATTCACAATGACGAGCGTGCAATTCACTAGTAAGACATCTTGTTTGGCATTTCCTACTCTACATTATTTTCATTATTCGGACTATTGTCCTCATCTTTGTCGCCATATTTATTACAACGTTTCGGTCGTTGTATGTTCCGGCCTTCTTCAGGTGGTTGGAATTTCGAACCCTTTATTTCACTCACTGGGATAGACTATTCTAGTTCCACGTGCCATGTCTAATGGATGTCAGTTATCTCCTGTTAATTCCCCTCTCCATGTTCTCCAATATGAGCTCTGGTAAAAAATGTTTGCTGAAGACATTAAGTTTATAATACCCAGAAATTCATACACAGTTGTCCTAAAGGACACATGGCACAGTAGATAAAGGTGTTGGTTAGATCCCGTGACAGGCCCCAAAGAGTTGTTCAATACCTGGTTAAGGCAGTGGAGAACTTGGAGAGGGGAATTAACACAGCTTTGTAAATTTTAGCCTCCAGTTTTTTGTTTCTCTGTGTTCGTGATGTGAATTTTTTTCAATAAATATTATGCAACTTTAACTGATAACTTACATCCATTAAACATGACACGTGGAACTAGAACAGTCTACCCCAGTGAGCGAAATAAAAGGTTCAGTTCGACATTCCAACCCCCTGAAGAAGGCCGGAGTGTACAACGACCGAAACGTTGTAATAAATATGGCAATAAAAATGAGGACAATAGTCCGAATAATGTAAATAATGTACATAATACCTCATCTCAGAAATATAGACAGACTTCCTATTCTGTCTCCGGCTTCTCTTAGGTTTGGTCTGAAATTTTTGCTTAATTTTCCCTATTAAATGCTAAAAAGGTTTTTAATTTTTTATTTTTCCTCTCCTTATTTTCATTTTTTAAAAGCCCTACTGAATAAATGATTGCATCTAACAACGCAAACGGTAGATTTTTTTTCTTTATTTTCATTCACTTTAAGATTTTGGCCAACAGTGTATTCGTGCCTGTGGCTGTGTGTGCGTGTTAAAATGAAAGAAAATGTATTTGAATCTGTCAGTGAATTTTAAGCTAGCTCTTGTGTCCCGTTCCGAAATATAATACTTTTTTTTTTGACAACGTGGGTATCGCAGGTCATATAGCGTACTAAAATACGAAATATAGTTTGTTTAATTTTTCTTTTTCTTTTTTTAACACAGCTTTGTGAATTTTACTCTCCAGTTTTTTGTTTCTCCGAGTTCGTGATAAGACAATTTTTTCAGTAAATAATATGCAACATTAGAATCTTTGATTTTCAACTTTAAATTCGAACGATATTCACAAGCAAACCAAAGTCCCCCACCCACTTCCAAATAAGCTGTAAGTTGTTTGTGTGTGGTCTTGCTTTGACAGCTAGATTTATTGTTCATTATATACGTAATTCACTGGTATTTTTTAAAAATATATATATTTTTATTTATTTATTTATTTAAATAGCTTTTTCTTTGTAAACAATACATTTGTGTCTTTCTAACTACCCCTCCTCCAGCCTCCTTGATGGAAGCTCTTAGTCTGTACCGCTGATCTCTACCAGCAAGTGGTTTATTTTATTTACTTATGGATTTAAACTAAAGTCTTTGCATATGCGTGTTCACTTCGAATTGGTGCGTGTGTTTTGTGTCTGTGTGTTCGTTCCTTTTTCGCCATTTGTCGTCGTTGTTTCTGTTGGTGACTTCCAAACTTGAAAAAATAAACCAAGGTGAAAATATAAATAAATTTAAATAAAATGTTTGTGAAACACAGACTAGACTTTCATTTCAGCAGGTTTGTTTCGGGTGGACTAAGGGTAAAATAGAAAAGAAACTGACAAAAAGCGGAAAGAAAGTTGGAGCCAACCCTAATATTAGGCTCCACCCTTATATAACGACTGCAAGGCTCTTAAGGAGAGCATTAAGAATTTTTTTTTCTTTTTCTTAATGGGAGGTGTTAGTTATAATGTTCAGTAAGAAAGGGTGGGGTCAATTTTGGGTAGTGATAAGTTTTTTAGCAGAAAAAATATATACTAAAATAAAGTTTGTCAGCATTTTGCATTATAGTGAAAAAAACAAAAAAAAAAAAAAACGATAAAGTTCTACTTTCAAGTAGATTTTGTTAATAATTAATTTCAAAAGTGAAAAATAAACTTTATTTTCTTTTTAAAAAACACTTTTTGGCTAAGATTAAATAGTAATTTTTTAAATAATAAATTAATTTTGAAAATCGTTAACGTTTTTGTATATTGAGAATTTTATTTTTCTTGCATTAGCTTTTTTTTTAAACGGGGTTCTTTTTGTTTTTTTTTTTTTTTTAATTAACTTTAACTTTGAAGTTTTTTTTTTTATGTTTTTAAATAAAAAGCTGTCCTTGTTTGAATAAATTATACATATTTTATTTACCATTTAAAGCCTGTAATACTCGATACTGTTAGATTTGAAACATTGGTGGTGAAGACGATGAGGAATTTGGACAAAAAAATTAAAAGGCCTTTCCCTTTTTACGGATGCACATACACACATTTGAAGAAGGAGAAAAGAATGGATAGGAAGTACAAATGAAAAAAAAAATGCACACGAATTCAGGAGACTGCGAGAAGATAGTAAGTAAACGTTGTGAAAAAATTCATAAAATTAATTCAGGCGGCGAATAGTCAAAATTTGTGAAAGATATGAAGAACAGAATACACAGAGAAAAAAAAGAATTAAAGACTAAAAAAGTCAAAGATATGTGACAATGCTTTTAGTTTTCTGTGCGGACATGGCACGACGTTTAAACAATAAAATAATTTCGTGACAATGTTATCCCTGAAATCATTTTTTTTTAGGGGGGGGGTAATACTGTCACACGTGGAAAGAACTCGTTAAACAAAACAATATTTGTTTGAAGCTTGTTTAGTAATGATACCAGATTTGGAAATCTTTCCGGGTATGATCAAAATTTAGATTAATTATGAGCGCTTCACTCCGATTACCTGGTGTAACATTTTTTTTTTCACCCAACTTAGTCAGGTACCCTAAGTGATAAAATCTATTGAAACCAGCTGATTCGGGATTCTAGTTGGTCGATGTTATTCTTAAAGAAAATCTTTAATTTTAAAACAAAAAAATATCATTATATTAATTAAGTTATAAAAAAAAAAAATCATTTTTTTCTGTTTGAAAAAACGTAAAAAAATTTTTACTCTTTCACTTAGAGACATAATTTTTTAAAAAGTAATTTTCGTTCGATATGCGTTTGGAAGGGTTTACTTTAGTCCTGGTTTTGTTTTAGTTTGGGCTTTCTGTATTTGTCTACAAATTAAGTTAGTACGTAGTTATTTGTAGTCATGAATGTTCAAGCAGGAAACTAAAAAAAAAAAACATGAATAAATAAGAAACTTGAAATGTAAACTTTAAAAAAAAAAAAAAAAAAAAAAAACAGGCTGGGTTGAAACTAAAAAGATAAAAAACAACAAACAAACAATGTACTGGCCGCTGAGAAATAGTTTCGAAAATCTTCTCCCAGTATTTTTCATCTTTGTCTATAAAATAAAAATAAATAAATAAAAAATAATAAATACATTTAAAAAAAAAAAAGAAAAAAAAAACCATTTTTCATGTCATTAAAAAAAATATACAGCAAGGTTATAATGACATTGAATTCCCAACTCCGGCTTAAAAAAAAAAAAAAAACTTTTTTTTTTTTTTTTTTAAAGATAATCATCAGAATTAACTTTTTTCAAAAGAAATTGTTATATTCAGAATATGAAGAGACGTAAAATAAAAATGTCAAATATTCACTTTTAATTGCCGTGTGTTAATTAAGTACAGAAAATAAACACTTAGTGACTAGAGAGGAGACTTAGCTAATAATCGGTAGAGAAAGAAAGTTACATCTGACTTAGTCACGTTGGTATGGTAGCCTCCAATAATTCGAGACAATGAATTGATCTAAAAAGGGTAAAGAAAGAGGCTAGTTTTGAAGCTCTCGACTAAGTGCCTTCATGAAATCAGTATGAAACAGACATGGACAGTAAATACGACGAAGAAAGATTTGTTCTAAGCTGAGAAAAATCAATAAGTTTCTTCTTTTTAAGGCTATCATGTTTTGCCGCTGATGGGGAATCCCCAAATTTTATTTTGGAACCTCGCGACGTGAAGTAGTGGCTGTTCTTGCAGTCTAGTGACTTTGAACAAAACTGGGTGCCCAATGTATTTCTTACCCTGCACCGTAAGTGTCCACTCACACACCTCTTCCTCCCTCGCTCACTTTATGTGCGCGGGTGTGTGTTTGTAGTAGAGAATTTAGGAATCCCCCTAAATTCGCAGATTGACAAAATTTTTGCTGAGACAAGTTTACGTCATTCATAGGAACAATTTTTACAATATGTGAACGAATCTCAAATCCGCATATTTACAGATGTGTTTATAAAAAATGCTCTCGCTTTCTTATCTATCTGTGTGTCACTTCTGATAATTAAACATATCTAAGTCTGGCATAAGGCCAAATGAAAAGTCAGTTGTGTTCCAGTTTCTTTGTTTGAAATCTAGGGACCGAAAAAATACTGACAACCAGCACTAGACTGCATTACACAACTCTCTCACCCACCAAGTAGGCACATTCGTTGAATTATTTTTTATTAATATGCCGAAATTAAAATTTTGAACGTTACAGATTTTACAAGCACACAAAACGTTTGAAACGCTAAAACATTTATTTTGAGTAAAGACTGCTTGCTAAGATAAGTTAGTGGGAATTATTGATTCTTTGCTTTTATCCTCCAAAATTCTTCTTCTACATGTCGAAGACGTGGGCGATCATAGTCCTCCACAGCCTTCTTATCTCTTGTCGCCGTTAGCAACGTTTGTCTCTTCGCCAAACGACGAAACCTCTCATCTGGTCATCCACTTACACAAGCTCGTCAGGCAGGTGACTCGCCGCCTTCCCCTGTCTTCATGACTCGTGATATGTCTTGTGAGTATCAATTTCTCCAAGCTCTCCTTACTCAAGAGATTTCAACTCTTTCTTCAAAATTCGAAACTATGAAACCGTTTCAACTATCAATTTCATCCTTAGATACCTGATTTTAATTGATTTTCAGCTAAATCTTAACGTCGTGCTAATGTGTAGTGTATTGACTCCTAGTGATCTATTACCATGGTCTTGTGCCAGACTTAAGAATCGTGTTACCGCAAATTAAAAAATAGAGCATTGGTAGCGTATATGAGAGAATTTGGTTATTGAGTCGCACCAGAAAATAAAACTGAACATTAAAATATCGTCATATTAGAACTTTAGTGCAGTTCTCATTCATCAGACACAAAGAGAAATTTTCAGATTTTGTAACATGATAATTCTTTCTTTTTCTTTTTATGTGCCGTGTCCTTTCAGGACGTAGGCAATCATGGCTCTCCACTTCTCCCTATACCTTGTAGCTTTTAATAAGTTTCGTCCCTCCGCTACCTCCCCCAGACCACGTTCTGTTATTCAATTGCTTAAACCCGCCAGGTATGTCATGAGTTGCTTTCCCTTCAGTATCTGTCTATATTTCTGAGATGAGGTATTATGTACATTATTCGGACTATTGTCCTCATCTTTGTCGCCGTATTTATTACAACACTTCGGTCGTTGTACGCTCCGGTGGTTGGAATGTCGAACCTAACCCTTTATTTCCCTCACTGGGGTAGACTGTTCTAGTTCCACGTGCCATGTTTAATGGGTGTCAGTTATCAGTTATCTCCTGTTAATTTCCCTCTGAAAGTTCTCCAATGCTTTAACCGGGTATTGAACTCACACTCTTTGGGTCCTGTCACTGAATCTAACTAACGCCTTTATCCTCTGTGCCATGGATAACTGATAACTGACATCCATTAAATATGGCACGTGAAACTAGAACAGTGAGCGAAAATAAAAGGTTCAGTTCGACATTCCAACCACCTGAAGAAGGCCGGAGCGTACAACAGCCGAAACGTTATAATAAATATGGCGACAAAGATGAGGACAATAGTCCGAATAATGTAAATAATGTTGCTTTCCCTTGTCTCTCTTTCCCTCTATTCGACCTGTGAGAAGGTAATGAAATAAGTGAATTTTACTTACCAACATGGATTATTGGCTGGTAAAATTTAAATTTCGAAGTCTTGTCTGTCACCAATGGACTGATAAACGGGTTTTACTCTGTCTTATTATTATTATTATTATTATTTTACAACACTAAATTGGTAAACTTTCCAACTGCTGCTTTAAACAAAGCGCTTTCTAGGAGACTAACTAGCGTCCCATATTTCGGGAGCCTGTCTTGCCTGATCGTCGCCTTAACTATTCAGGCCACATTGTTCTGGTTTATTCAACGACATCATGATTTTTTTTTTTTACATATCGAGTAATTAAATAGTAGATATTTTTAAACTTTGATATCTTGTGATAAAAAGCACCAAATAAAAATGAAACTGTTTTTGTTTAGCGGCATATGAACATCTCTATGGGTCATTAAGTATTTATATCTAAATATTTTTTACGCAATTGTATTTTGGGGGAGTGGGTGGGAATAGATAATAATGGTTTTAGTGGTACAGGTATTACTAATTAACCTATAGCTGGGGAAGAAGAGATGGATTCATACCTGTCCCAAGAGTATTTGTGCATAAGTGAATATAACAAACTCGACTGGAATTGGAACTCGGCACTCTGATCAAAAATTCAGAGCCATTATCCATTACACCACCCGCACATCCAAACTTACAGTACCTGGTATTCCTACACGGTCTATACTGACTAGATTCGACGATGCTTAATTTCGCTGATTTTACTGGAACCGATATGTCAACGTGATGTGGTCATAAACCATAAATTGGAATGAAAGTAGCAATAAAATAAAGCGTATCGACCCAGAGTGTTGTGATAAATGGAAACAATAATAAGATGGAGCAAATCTAAGGATGAAAATGTCTCATTTTAAAATTTTAAATAGTATGAGGTTTTAGGAGGCTTTCTCTTCTTCTTCCTCTCTTGTCGAACTCATTGGCTACGGGCGGAGAGGAATCCAGACTATGTACTATTTCTAATTAGTCAGTTTTTAAAATAATTTCACCCCAAGTAAGGCGATAAAATCACTAAGACGCAAGAGGTTAATGAGTGTATGGGAGAAAAATAAAACTACTATTAAGGAGAGACGATAATAAAAAAAAAACAAGAATTAAGAAGACAAAAAATAACGATTGACATTGCATTTAGATTTTTGAAGGTCAAATTTGACTGGGAAGCAAGAAGCCGGAAGAGAGCTCCACAAGCAAGAAGTGCGAGAGAAGAAACTGTTAGCATAGAACTTACGGTTACAAAGAGCCATTTCAACTGAAAAATGATGAGGGCTTGCCGCCAATCTAGAACTCTGCTTAAATTCATAAAGTCTAAATACCGTAGAGAAAAGCGCATCAGAAAAATTACCCTGAAAATATTTATAGAAAAGGCACAGGGAATCTTTATTACGGCGGTGGGAAAGTGATTGAAAGTATGGATGAATGGTAGACTTATATATTTATAAGTCTATAAATATATAAGATAGATTCTACAGAGAAAAATTGTCTAGTACGACACAGTGAACCAACTTTCCTAGCAGCAGCCCTAGTAACTGTTTCAATATATTTTTTCCACTTCATGTCAGCGGAAAATGTTAGCCCGAGAAGGTGTAACGAGTCACTGTTCTGGAGGTTAGCATCAGCCATGCCGATAGAAGGCAGAAAAGGATCTCACAGATGACTGATAGAGATCAGTTTCGTTTTGGAAGCGTTAAAATTAACAAGCCCCAGTTAACAGCAGATTGTAGGTCGTTCTTGAGATGAGCTGCCAATTTGACCTCATCAAATTGATCAAACTTACTATTAAGTCAGAAGTAAATAGTTGTATCATCAGCATTGATACCGAGTTGAGAACATTCGTTTGTGAAACCGCTACATGTGAGTCGTTAGTGATAGAAAGATTAATAAATAAAACTAAACAAATAATAGCAAGAAGGCAAAAATTTCACCATTTCTAAAAATAGATGTATATTCAGACTCGTTGGGCCATAACGTCATATTTCGATCAACCAATCAGAAGGCATCCCGAACAGAATACAAATATCCTGGTCTAGCGAGCAAATCAGAAACAAGAACTTTTGCAAACCAGGATATAAGGTCATTTATCCTGAGCCACTGAGAATCAAAGCGGCTCTTTCGAAGCAGATCTCTAGATATGCATATAAGGAAATGGATAAATCATCCAAAACTAGAATCGATGAATTAATGTTGTCCATTCTCCGATACTGCTGTCATCGTAACATACCCAGAGCCAAAATACAGCACTTATGCGCGACTCGCTGGCGACTTTAAACGGCTACGCTGTATTGATACATTTTAAACCAGACAAGAACAACCTTTTCCAAGTAGTGGGCCGCATGATCTATGACTCATCATAAGACGGGTCGTACTACTAAAACGATTCAAGGTCATTTTCATAGTAGGTGACTCTGCCCTTCGACATAGCCTCTGGAGGCAGAGAGTTTGACCAGCACAGCCGGAGACGAATCTATGACTGCAGGATATCTACCAACCGCCCCACGCGGTCAGATATGGTACAAGGCTGAATTTAATGTGGGGTTCCAAGCCCGTAGGCTCGTCCAAAATTTTCCCGTAGACACCACATAAAACGGGGTCAGATAGCTGTTTCCCGAGATGAAACTCTGCCCTTTGACGTAGGGGATCCCCGCTGCCCTGCAGCAGAGAGTTTGACCAGCACGGCTGGAGACGAATCCCCGACTGCAGACCAACATACAGTATTTACTACTGTATTAATTGAATGGAGACATACCCAATATCGTCCGTAGGTATGCTACAACAACAAGTAATTTCTTTTCTACTACGTTCGAAAATCTCTAATCATGTTTTATTTTTACGATGCGATAATAGTCCGAATAATGTAAATAATGTACATAATACCTCATCTCAGAAATATAGACAGATACTGAAAAACAATTGTCTTTGTCCCAAAGATGATTTCATGGACGGAACATATGAGCAATAAGGACGTTTTAAGGGGAAGCAAAACAATGAGACATTTATATTTAGAACGAAAAAAAAAACTGAAATTTCTGTAACATATATTGAAGAAAGAGAGCTTGGAGAATTTGACACACAAAAGGACATTTTGAAGTGATGAAAGACAAAGGGAAACAGTTAGTAACCTTCCTAACGAGCTTATGTAAATGGATTACAGAACAGGAAGTGAGAAGCATAGTAAAAATACAAATATTGCTAAGAGATGTAAAGGATGGGAAGTTGTGGAGAGCTTCGATCGCTGACATAATGGAATTAGTAATACTCCACTTATAGAATTACATGTTTTATCACTTGTTTGTCTTTAAACAATGGTATCATTCTTCTTAACTGAATATCATTGTTTGAAATACGATCTTCAACGGCAATGAATGTTGGAAATAAACAGTGGAATTATTTTCGTCTTTCGTGACCAAAAAAAGTCAATGTTCTTCAGGACATCGAAGCTGCGTTCTCAACTTAATTCTTACGACGATGTTAGAGAGAAACGATATTTAATGGAAATTTACGATTATGTTTCAGGTCGAAAGCAATTGACGTGTTGTCATTGTGCCGCCATAAAAGGAAGAGTGAAGACATTGAAATAATGGATTTTAAAGTCTTTTAAGTATTGACACGGCTTGTTCATCAGAGCTGCCTATTTATAAGTTTAAATACAAAAAAAAAAAAAATGTTTAAATTTTAAATAATTTTAAAATATCGATGAACAACCACATCTCAGAAATGGATTACGCAAAATGCTGTTTTAATTTATATTCTTTTGATAATATTCAAGTTTTTACAAACCACTTTCAAGTAGCGACTTTTTAACGAATCTCCTAATGCAATTGTATATATCGTATTAAAGCAAAGATAATATATATATATATATTATTTAAGCAAAGCTCTCTCTCTCTCTCTCTCTATATATATATATATTTGAGAACCGTGATGCCTGGCGTCTCACCACCCACCAACCATGCCGTCTCCTTCTTTGAAAATACCTGGAGGGCCGCTCATCAGGAAGAAGAGGCAGAGGAGGAAATACTGCAACGCTATGCCATCGAGCCCAGGCCAGACTTTTAGCTGCAACTGCTGCGACAGTATATTCCTGTCCTGCATTGGACCTATCAGTTACAAACGTACCTGCAAGCGACGTGGGTAGACTCCCTCGTGATCTTCGTTTTGCGAAGCCAAACCATAATGATGATATATATATGTGTGTGTGTGTGTGTGTGTGTGTGTGTGTGTGTGTGTGTGTGTGTGTGTGTGTGTGAAGAAATATAATTTTAAGGTGCTCAGTATCAGAGATAGAGCGTATGTAAATATAAATATAAAAGGTGAACATTGAAGTCAACACTTAGAGACGACAGGCTGTTTCATGCTAAAAGCAAACGTCAAGCCTCGGTCGCCTCGAGGTGTTGAGGCGACCGAGGAATCAAATTGGCAGCTATTTTGTCCAAATTGTCCACTATTTTTATTTACATATGCTCTATCCTTGATTTTGAGCACATTAGCCCATAAATATAGCATACCTTAAAAGTAAAACTATATTTTATCACATTCATATATATATATATATATATATATATATATATATATATATATATATATACACACACATTTCATTGAATACGACAGACAAGGTGCTTTGACTTAGTTTTTTAATACAATTTCTCATGAGATCTAATAATTTTCTTTTCAGATGATAAATTATATAAAAACTGTCCGAATATTCTTTTTTTCCGAGCTACACATTTAGCCATTTTCAAGGATTAAATATTTTAACTCTTAAATAAGAAATAGTTTTTTGCATGTATGTATTTATATGTTTTCATTTTTCAAAACACGGTCAAGATATTGTGTCCATGTTCATAGCTGATATTACTGAGTGTTGGTTTTTTGTTTTTATTAATAAAGCTTCCATTATTTTTAGCCTATTTTGCGTGTAGATGATGCTATTTTATATATATATATATATATATATATATATATATATATATATATATATATATATATCGACTCTCCCGTCGAATTCGAGGTTATGAGGGTTAAACAGATTAGTACCTAGGAAACTGACTGCCCGACACCAGCACATGAGATTTGATTATAGTGGTGAAGGTTTTGTGCAGAAGCATCCACACTTTTTGAAGGGCCGAATTCAGAGACCTGGTGCACTACGTGCCACAAGGTCTCCAAACGACCCTCCGCAGGTTTTGAATTCAGAGTTGTCCTTCTCCTAGACCCGTTGCCATCCAAGGCTATAGAACCCAGTCCTGTCCTGCTATTTACCCATAGAGAAGAGGATTCACACCTTTCTCAAGGGTATTAGCACATAAGTGAATGTAATGGATTTGACTGGAATTCGAACTCGGCTCTCCGATTCCTCAAGCCGCTATCCATTACTCCACCGTGAATCTTATTCTTATATAAGTTATTATTGGGCTTTGAATATTAAAAACATCAGTGGCTGCACAGAACAGATTAGGTTTCATCGAACAGATGCTTATCTCCATTTTTCGATGTACAGAGAATTATAAACATGTTCTACTGTTAAAAAGGCTGATATGTGTCAGGTCATTTGCTAAGTACGTGTGTACTCTTGGATCGTTATTGACCCATTAGTCGTTATGGATGGAAATTACTCTTAAATATTGCTCTATTTTATTATCCAAGTCAGTGTTTAACAATAACGGTTGGATTAACCAACTGATGTCGGTAACATTTTTAGAATGTACTTTATTGATGATCAATATACTCGGTGAATTTCAGCTTATAATATCTGCTTTGATTCTACCAGATTTTATTATACATCTTATTTGTTCATCATATTAAAAATAAATATAATAATCGGACCAATATGTTCATCTTGATTATTATACCCAGAACGTTTCGACCGCTGTACCCTATATCCTTCTTCAGGTGTCTGTCTTGAACCAAAATCTTTGTTCAGTCCACGCGATGGAGATGGGACGATATCGTGCTCATTCCGCCTCCCATGCATTAGAGATATTCCATTTATAAGAAAACCCCACCTCTGTGAATTGAATAAAGTGTTTGGTCTGAAATTCCAAGAAGGTTACCGATTACAATGACAGACGCCCGAAGAAGGCCTGAGAGAAGAACTGCCGAAACGTTGCGAGTACTTTGGTTCGAATAATTAAGCATATAATAATGATAATTCCTCCTCTTAAATGTTGCCTCATAAATTACTTACTTTTAAATTTCAGATCTATAAAGATTACCGCGGGTCATAATAAAGAAATGAACTGAAAAAAGGAACAAAACATTCTAATGTTATTTTGTGATGAGAGACAAAAAAAGAACGAGGTGAGAATTGTGAAAATGCTGAATCGAGAATACAGAAAACTATTAAAACGGGAAAAAATTGGCAAGATAAGAACAATAAAAATACCAGGGATTTAAGAATACCGCAAAAAGAGATTTAAGAAAAAAAAATAAAGGGGGTTCTAAGCAAGAAAAGTAAATTGAACAATAACAAAATACAGTGTGACCCGGATATAAGAGAAACCCGGATATAAGATCTCTGGTCCCAAATTAGAGCCTGTGTTAATGTATATAAAATAGACCAAACCCGGATATAAGAGACTTCTTCTCCGGTCCCGACAACTCTCTTATATCCGGGTTACACTGTATTTGAATTTGAGTTGTTAATTGCAAATGTAAACAAAGAGAAAGGATGCAGAATATAAAGTTTAAAAAAAAACAACCAAACTATCACAAAGGGAAATATCAGTTATATGAAGAAGTACACGAAAACTATTTTATCACTAGTAATGTTAATGTTTATAGTGTAAATTAGATGGCCTTAATGGCTAGGCTAAAAGTTGGAAAATACTCAACTAACCAAAATGGCGTAGAAGACAACACAGGAGAGTTTGAGTAATGATTTTGAGCTTCTATTGTAAGCAGTAAAACTGTAGGACTATTCAGAGTTGATGATGGTATTAAGATAAATGCAGATAATTATTTCAAGTTCTTGGACAATTATCACGAACAATCATGTAAGACTAGTAGAATCATTGAAATTCTGCAAAAATACACCTTTACAAAAAAGCATTCAAATAAATGGAATGTCAACAGACTATACAGATATTAAGCAATAGAAAACTTTTTGAATAAAATAATGGATTGGCCAGTAATAAAATATTTGAGGATTTTGATGTTGGAAACAGAAAAGATGCAGAATAATATTAAAAACATCAACAAAAGACATGAAAGAAACAAACCTGCGGACATTAAAAGAAAGAAAAAAACGTTTAAGTCGGACGAATATATACATGAAAACTGATTTCTCAACAATAATTTTTAGTGATTAACTTAGAACTGATGTCTGAGCTAAAGATTATGCCCTTCATAGAAATAGCCAACCAAAATAAATGAGAATAAAATGGCGAGGGGTTTAGTAATGAGTTGGCCTTGTCTGAATGTCATTTTTATATTTTTTAGGGTTGAAAAGGACATCATTCGACCACAACAAGGTTATAAGCAAAATTCTACATGAGGTATAATGAAATACAATTCAGAAATACTTTGTGTTTTATAGGCATAGGAAAAAAACGATAAACTGATTTATACATTTCAGCAGGTCAAATTAATACACAATAAGTAACATTGAAGACATAGATAATTTCTTATAATTTAGAAACAATTTTAAGTATTTAGGTTTGGTTTAGTTTGTTTAACGGCATATCAACACCTTATGGGTCACTTAATGCCGGAATTTTATTTTCTTGTGGGCTTTGGTAATTTTTTTCTAAAAGTGTATTATTTGGACAAGACATCTGAGAATAAAATGGTGAGGGGCTTAGTAATGCGTTGGCTTGTCATTTTTATATTTTTTTAGGGTTGAAAAGGGTCATAGCAAGGTTATAAGCAAAATTTTAACTGTGTTTTATAGGCAGAGGAAAAAGTATAAACTGATTTATACATTTCAACAGGTCAAGTAATACACAATAAGTAACATCCAAGGCATTGATAATTCATTATAATTCAGAAACATTTTTAAGTATTTAATTTTTTCTTTACAATGATAAATTCGAGAAATAAGTGTTTCGTTTGTAATTACTTCTTTTTAGTCTACATTCAATAAGAAGAGTCTTTCTTTTATATCTTAGAAATATATTTCAAAGAAATTATTGCATTATTCAAAGATTATATATGTATATAAACTTGGTAAGTACAGAAATAAAGAAATATTTGCTTATCTTTAGCTGGCAACATATTTTATCAGAGATTGCCTTGAACATCTGCTTTCTTGGGCAGTTGACATCAAAGAAAAAGAAAGTTTTAATTTTATTTCTTTTGGCAGTAAAACGCTTGTTCTAATGCATCTTGGGAATATTCTATATTTTATTTAACTTTTTTTTAATAATCTTTTTCTTTCTTTCTTATTAACTATAATCCTTATTTTGTACTTAAAATATTTTTATTGTTTGAATTTGAATTTTATTTTATTATTCGTTATTATTTTGGTTTCAAACCACTACATAGTCTACTAATAAAGGTTGGGTGTCATTTAGTAATTTATTTATTGCTATCATTACAGACTAAAGTTAGGGTCTAATACTGTAGACAAAAATTATTTGTTTTTTCATATTAAAAGATGGTGTCAAAATAAATGCAGACAATTATTCGAATTATTTGGACATGATGTATTTTTGAACTCTACAAGTCAGAAGCCAGAATCTTTTTTAAAAAGAGAAATGCCGTGGTCGAATGATGCCCCTAAAGAATATTTTTTTTTGTTTTTTTTTTTATCGAGAATACGTACTTACCTCTTCTTCGAGTATGACACAAGGTCGAGTTTAAAGTGGCAGTACTGAGAATATGGACAAAATGACCCACAGACATTTCTTGAGATTAATCTGACCCTCCGCCCTTACGTAAGATGTTCCACTAAAATGGATCTTTGATGATCCATTTGAGCTTGGCTTTATTAGTGAAAATGAAATGAAAAAAGTTTATTTAATTTTTCATTCTAACTGGACCAGGTGAGTTAAGTAGTATATTCAGGAGCAATATCAAAGCTGGGGAATAGGGAATTGAATTGTTCTAGAACGGCGATGTTCTCAAACAACCTTTATGGGTAATCCCCCATGAATGCCTTTTCCATCCTTCTCCGGATGATACATTGCTGGAAGAATTCTTCTTCAAGCTCCATCTTGAGCCTTCGCCCCTTCAAAATGGTGTTGATCCACTTGAGCTTGGTGAAAAAAAAAGTGCGGAGCAATTTTTAGGCTGGAAATAATCCACATGATTTGTCAGGGGCATTTACAAAATGATTTGTCCGGCTACAAAATCATGTGAAAACAATACAATGGTTACAGATGGCTAAGATTACAGTTATATACGCCCAAGATATGTTAAATCCGCTTATCCCTCTTTTACCCAGAGCTTACCCAGCACACCCTGTCTTGTTACTTTTCAGACAGACCTCGTATTAAATGAGAATGAAAAATAATATTCAAGTAACTAAGATCTTTAGGAAGTAAGTCATATTGAGCTTAAAACTGAAGAAACATAAACAAAAATGATAAATGAAAGGATAAAGTATAAGAAGTGTGGATTAAACTGGCCAATAGCAAACCGTGATGAAAGCTTGACACCAATCACGCCCAGTTTCTTAAGTGTCTACTAAAAATAATTGTTTTAAGAAAAGACAAAGGTTGTCCATCTTAAAAGTTCCACACAGTGAGGGCCAAGATCTATATAGAAAATATTATATAGATAAATGAATTGCCTCCCTTTGTAGGAGTCGTTATCACCGGCCACTGGATTGGGCTGAAAGAAGCCAATCAGGGCCTTTTTTTCCTGTGCCACCGACGAGTCAACACGGACTAATTTAGCTCCATAAAACTCAACCAGCAGCAACATGGTGTCCGAAAATGGAAGCGGCCAAGAATACAACATAGGAAGGAGGATATCCCAACAGCTGCAGCAAAGCATCCGAAAACTGAATCTCTCTTCAACCTGAAGACGAATATATTCTGACGTTGCAACAAAAATGAGAACTGTTAACCGAACGAACTTTATAGCCACCAGTTAAGTCCTCGCAAAAACCAGTTTTGTTGCAACGATTTTTAAACCCAATTTTTCTATCTTCCTTTTTTTCTTCCTCTTTCGGATATAAATCCTTTCTTTTTTCCACTCGAGTTTGGTGTTGTCCTGTTTTCTCTCGCCGTGTCGCGTCAATGCTCTTTTTACCCTTATTTTCTACAGAGGACAAATTATTGGTCACATAAATTCAAAAGGTATATAACCCCGCATTTCTAAGAGAAACATATCGGTTAATCGGAAGTCTTCTAAAACAGAGGGCGTCAACCTTTTGCTAACTATGTGCCTACTTAGGGATTTAAAATCATTCAGTGTGCCAACAGTATACGTATTTTTATACGTCAAGGTCAGTATACCGGTTCTACAATATATTTTATATAATAATATATCGTATATATACTTTAGTATATATTAAAATTGAAACAGCTAAATATCTTTGCGTTGTAGTATTTATTGGTTCGGACTTCGTGATGTCATTTGCGGCTGCGTGCCATTGGAAATTGCTTGGCGTGCCACGTATGGCACGCGTACCGTAGGTTGCCGACACCCTTTTCTAAAATATATGGTCGACTGTCACCTCTCTCTTTCAATCTCTTCTTGCAGACTGTTTTATTTGTCAAATTCAATTCGACAGACCAATTATTGGTTTGTAAATTGTGACTGTTTGATCAGTGTTTCATTCACTAAACAGCATATACAGCTGATAGTTCTTTGTTTTGTATTATTTTTTATGTTATCTACTGTTTCATTGCTATATACATAACTACTGATATATGTCAGCTGATAACGGTGAAATACGGCTACGTTTTACTTCAGGTTCATTATTTCAGACTTGGTTTGCAAATTATCCCCCACTAACTAAATTTCCCCAGGTGGTCCAAATGAAGACTTCAATTTTCAGAAGAGGAGACGTTAAACTTTCTAAAAATACCATATTTAGCTTGGTAGCATTTATTCCCGGTGCACATTGTTATCTACCAGACTATTAGGTGGGAAAGTGAGTCAACAAAGAAAGGCAAAGTTTGATTAACTTTCTGCAACAATATGCTTAACAAAAGAACCATGCAATGAGGCAGAGTGTAAATATGATTACAGCAACATTTGTCAACAAAACTTTTGATGAAATCGTGCAAATGAATACAAATGAATACACGAGACAAATGAAAAGACAAGTTGAATATAGAAAATATGTAAACATGGCGCTCAATGAAAAACTTTTACAGAATTCAAATGCTCAAAAAAAAATCTGATTCAAAACCAAAATTATAAACGTAATATATGCAGCAGGCGTGTAACTTATTCGGAAAATATCAATTTCTTTTGTATGAAAGAGTTTACTGTAATCAAATCTCTTGTTCAAAGTTACACAGCCCAAGTGAATAAAACTTCTTTGGAAAGCAAAGGTGAAAGAATAATCTATAGGTGTGTAATCGAAAAGAAAATTCATATTACATTCATTTTATGAATTCCCTTTACTTTAAATGTTGCGATGCAGTGTCTTGTAATCGAGGTGCACATCCAGGGTGTCTACACCGAGATGCTGTGATTGCTGCTTTTATCAGGAAAGTCCAGGCATAGTAGTAATCATGCGAATAAAATCTTACATTTACTTTTTGGTCATCCAGTTGTGTTTCTTTAAAAATATGTTTGTAATAACTCATAACTTATTACAGATATCGACTTTTGGCAAATATGTATACGTAGCCAATGAAGTATCCAGCAAAATTCTAAAATCCAATACTTTCTGAGATCTTACCAAAAGAGAACCAATTTTTGTGTGAGGTTTCTTAACTTTGTGGTGAAACGCACGACAAAAGACTGAAGGAGGCTATAGAATACTAAGAAACTTATATTAATATGTTTAGATAATAAGATAATAATTTATTCAGGAATATGAGATATTCTATTATTTAAATCTGTGTTTCTATGGCTTATATATTTTGGATTTATTTATAACTTCACTATGTACTAGTAAAACCTTAACCCTCCACCGAACAAACTCTGAACTTTGACCAATCATGATAGATGTGTGTTCTCTCCAGGGAAGGGGCTTGCCTTGAACAGCTCAAGTGGAACACATCTATCTAATTTATTGCTAAAGATGATGGGAAAATGGTCGGTTCATTGTACCTCTTCACTATTTGTCTCCCGCTGATAGACAGCATTTTACATGAGCCAGATCATACCAAAAATGTAATAATGCTTCTAAATCTGGACTGGAGGTTCTCACTCTTAACTTACTTCAAAAGTGTCTACACGGCCTTGTGGGTGATGAATTATTTTCCAACCTACAACCCCTTTTGCACAGATGAAATATTGTGAGCCTCTCTTTACTTTATCGCTATTTCCATGACACGTGTTCTGACTAGTTACATTACTTGGTCCTCCCACCAGCCTGAACCTTTGCTACTAGGACTCTCCATGGCACGGACACAAGGAGAAATCATCCTCATTTCCTTCATATTTCATCAGTAAAGAGTAAGTTCCACTTGGACTCACGGTTACACCGAGTCATTTCAACTGTAAAAGGATGAAACCTAGCCGCCAATCTAGTACTGCGCTTAAATTCATAAAGTCTAGATACCATAAAGGAAAATTCGTCAGAACAATTACCATGAAAATATTTATAGGAAAGGGCACAGGGAATCCAGGTTACGGCGGTGGGAAAGTGACTGAAGGCGAGATGAAAGATCAGGACCGATAATATTGCAGATTTTTTTTTTTGGATTTTATCAAGAATCTCTAAATACATAGCCGGACCACTGGACCATATGCGACAGCAATATTCAATGCATGGCCGAGTGGTAGACTTATAGATATGTAAGATAGATTCTGTAGAGAAAAATTGTCTAGCACGACACAGTAAACCAACTTTTCTAGCAATTGATTCAATATAATCTTTCCACTTCATGTCAGCGGAAGCGTTAGCCGCCCGAGAAGGCCCCATGAGTCACTCTCATTTGAGGTTAGCATCAGCCATGCTCATGGAAGACAAAAGGGTTCTCTGATTAAAAGAGAGCCGTTTCATTTGGGGGCGTTAAAATTAACAAACCATGCCTTGCTCCATTTAACAACAGATTGTACGTCATTTTTTAGATCAGCTGCCAATTTGACCTGATTGAACCAATCAGACTTATTACTAAGACAGAAGTAAATATTTGTGCCATCCGCATAGATACCAATGCCATCAGGAAAGTCATTGATGAAAATTAGGAACACCGTAGGTGAAAGGATACAGACCCGGGAAACACCTGCCTTTATGCAAAAAGATCTTGAAGAGTGGCCGTTCAAGACAACTTTCATTTTGCGATTAGATAAGAAAGAGTGAACCAGTTCCAGAATTCATCCAGAAATACCATAATCTTTCAACTTTTGAAGACCAGAATGCCAAATCCTGTCAAATGCCTTCGAGATATCTAAAACAACAGCCCGAGCTTCAACATTCTTATCTAAAGCTTGATAGACTCTTTCCATAATAATCGTTAATACATCAGCAGTTGACCTAGAGAAACGAAAGACATACTGATAGTTTGAAAAAAGACTCTATGAAGTGAGATGTTTAACCGATTTAGAGTTGATAAGAGCTTCTAGTAGAAGGATCAGACGGTTCGCCTGAGTACTTAAAGACTGTAACTACAGAAGACTATTCCCAACAAGCAGAAAAGCAAGAAGCAACAAGACATTTATTGTAGCGTTTAGAGAGTACAAGAGCCAGATCAAGAGCACATTTCTTAAGAACTATTCCAGGGATGCCACCAAGTTCACATGCTTTGTGGAGATCCAGTTTAGAGATGATAGCAAAAACCATGGACGGAGTTATATGCATATCACTCAATAGAGACAGTAATAAGTGAACAGTCAGGCAAAGGTACTCCAGATACATTAAATGTGGAATTGGAAGAGAATTTACGAGCAAAACATTTTGCTTTTTCAGTAGAAGACAAGCCCTAAAATTGAGTGAAAAGGGAAGGGATAAAAGATTTACACTTATTTAACACACTATTACAGACCCACTAATAGTCACGAGAACCAAACTTTGTTACAGGCTATACGGTGTCTCATTCTATAAGCAAACAAAGACTTTGCATCCTGTGTGCTATACCATCTGAAAAGGCCGGTTGGAACCAAAGTGAAGATTGGGGAAGACTGGTTCCACCGGGTATTTACGAGAAAGTGCAAAAGCCTCGATGCCGGCTTTAATCCAAGAAGAAAACTCTGTTGCACAATTCTCAACAGAAAAGTAAAGAATATCAATCCAAGGGGCGTCTGGAATGAATTTACGAAATGAATTCCAATCAGTAGACCGGTGACAAAGACGTTTTATGAATAGAAGGTTTCTCTCTGATAGACGACTCAAGAGGAATATCAACAACAGATACTACAGGATGATCGGAATTGCCAAGAGGACAGAGTTGCGATGCAACCCAAAAGTTAGTAGAAAAATCAGTAGGAAATCTGTCACTTTCACTAACAAGCTTACACCCAGAAACACAGCTGAAAGTTTAACGAACTCCTTGCCCTCTCTCACCATATCTATCTATCTATCTATCTATCTATCTATCTATCTATCTATCTATCTATCTATCTCTGTTGATATTTCAGTGGACGCCGCACCCATTAATTTTTACAGTCACCTGTTTATATGAGTTGATATCCGTTGACTGTTTATTTGTGCTTGATGTTATAAGAAGCCATTACACAAATCTCAACGCAGTGTGTGCGAATTCGTCATTAGCTTATTTGTGTTAATACTTTTTAAAAATAAATAAATTCAAAAGGAAGCATTTTTATATTTTCTTTCGGGGGTGGGGATACGTTTGTGTCTAAATATTGTTTGCTTTTTTTACTTCTTCTAACTTACTCAGAAAAATACATTTTTTGGTAGAATGTAGTTTATCGAATTTCCACACTAATTATGGATGCTAGATATATAAACTGTAAAATGTTTACCCTGGAAAAATAACCTGGTAATTTTTCTAGGAAAAAATAGTTGTTTTTCTATGGGATTAATGTTCACTGTTTATGAAATGTTGAAGGGATTGTGTACGTCAATATATTTGTTCAAACAATATGACTGTAAAGACAGAAGAAATTAATTAGACGGGTGTGAAGGCAGGCTTGCTATAGTAAAAAAAAGTTTTACAAATAGATGCCAACTTGTTGAAGGCCAAGTAAAGTGCAAATTTAGAAAACTTTTCTGCACTATATAAGACAATATTCCTAAACAGAACTATTTTTGATATGAAAATCAAAACAATCCTCAAATAAATGAACACTAATGATATAAGGACAGTTAATTAATGAAATATACTTTTTAAAATCAATATGCAAATTAGTTAAACCTGTAAAGTTATATCATCTAGAAGTAGGTAATATGTAATACAGATCCGCGTAAAAATTACCATAAAGTAGTTTTTAACACATCTATTTATCTATTTCTCAGTTGCATCTCTGCCTTTGGACAGAGTGCGCTCAGGGGCGGCCCCGTCAAAGGGCAGAGACGCAACTGAGGAAAGTTATACTGAGTGGTGCCCAGCCCTGGGGAACAGTTGTCCGAGGTCGCGCCTTCTCATTGCACAAGAGAGAGAGAGAGGGGTCGGTGCACGCACCGAGGCCAGCGAAGCCGACAGTTGTGGGGGCTCGGGGAATTTTTTTTCCTAGCCGGGGTGTACGCGCTCGGGTTCACCACATTAAATCGACCTTGTGCCACAACGCGACTTCGTGGGGGTGTCGAGTAAATACCAAATTACTATAAACTTGGGGCCTTTTAACCTCAGAATTCGTGGGAGAATTGAGCTCCGATTTCACATATATGAAGTCCTGACTAGTCCCATTCGTACAACAGAAAGACGAGAATAAGACTTTACGCCCTTTTCGTTAAACGTCATTTAGCGGTCGTTAGCCAAAGTTCTTTGACAGCCAAGTTAGCTAATCTCACAATGTCTTAGGGACCATCAAAATTTTGTAACCATATTATCTGTAGAAATGTACAATGTTCGCAACTATATTTACAGGAATGCTAAATATTCCAGATAGTTTAAAACTTGATGAAGGGAAGTTGTACCAAGGATCTAATCACTGTATATGGAGATATAAATTAGTTCTCAACAGTTAGTCTTTACCTGCTGTTTTAAGCAGTGCAAACAAGTTTACACCATAAATATACTAACGGGTTAATTCCAGGGTCATGTCAAATATATTATGCATCTTGTTGGAGTAGGCATTTTCCATGATTGCCATTTCCAATCAATGTTGCTTACTAATGTGGGAATTAACCTTACCTAGTCTGTCAAGATGCTATTAGCTAGCGTTGTTTAGGGATTATAAAAGAAGGGACATAAGCTTTCTCTTTCTCTTTTCTCCATTCATACTAGCATGCGATAATTAACAGTGCTAACACCCTCCTTATCCCCGCTGGGAATAATATATTTCCCTCGGACGAGTAAACTTTCACACACACACACACACACACACACACACACACACACACACACACACACACACACACACACACACACACAGATGCACAAAACTGTCAAGGATACACACACACACACTTTCTCTGTCCCTCTCACACACAGACTGTGTCTCTCTTTCCAAAAATTATAATTCTTGTAAAAATATATTGTTGTTATTTTAAACAATGAAATGTTTCTTTCTTTATTTATTTGTCATTTACACGTGAAAACGTTGGCCTTCACTGCTTTTTTATTATTAAATTTTAATTTGAGAATCACTACTATAGTTCAAGTTCTAGCTTCGTTTCTGATCCTACATTCACCCCTGCTTTCAAATCTGGCACCCAAAACCTTGATCCTTATCGGAGATAATATATTTTTTGACGAACGAGAGAACTGGAAAATATGAAAACGAATTTGACCACCCTTGCCCTGACAATGGTGCCATGAAAGTGTGTGCGTGTGTGTAGGTGGGGTTTAACACTCACTACTTGATGGACCCTTGCTTCCAAACCAGCTCCCGAACATTTGATTCTTATCAGAGATAAGAATATATTTTCTGGCGAATAAGAGGGCCGGGAAAATGTATAGCAATTTTGGAGGGAAAAGTTCCCGATATTTCTGAGCCTTCTAATCTCGATAAATACCGAGAATATGAGCCTCTTTTTGATAGTGAGTATTTGACATCGTCTGTGATAACATCAGGTCGGCGACAACAACATCAGTCTTTTCCGGAACCTGCTTCAAGAAAGATATCTACATTCTGGGCTCTAAAGACGGAACATCAGCCCTCTACTAAAACTACTCAAGATCTGCTTTCTTGAACCTAAAAATTCCTGTCGTCGGCCTAAGAACTCAACTACAAACTACAGATCTTCCGACTGTTTCATCCTCAACAAGAGCTCTGAAGAAATCTTATGTGAGTGTTAACTCCTTAAGAACAATTTACTTGCTTAAAGAACTTTTAGGCGCTCAGAGAAATATCTTGAGCACTTTTTCTTCTTCTAAGTTAAAGGAATTTTTTCTCTCTTTCTATCTCTCATATTTTTTTGTGTATATTCCTTTACCTTCTTTTTCTATAAATAAACATTTTCTTCCTCTATTGTTACACCCCGAGCAGGAGTTTGAGTCTTTATTCTCCCGCTTAAAAGCGAGAATTGTCCGCTCTAAACTTTCAAACTGCCGTTACTTTTAACCATTATGTCACCTTTAAACTTAACGCTTTCATGTGGGAAAACCGGGACAAATTTCCCACATTAGTTGAGCGAGAAATAGGGACTGCTGGAACACTAACAATCGTAAAATGGCGACATAGGAATAGCAAACAAAAGTATCCGAAATTAAGATGAAAGAAATTTTATCAAACATTTAAAACTAACAATACTTCATCTAACAAAATCATACAAGATTTTTACTTCTACAAGTAAAAGCAAGACGAATATTATGAAAGAAATTATTAAAATCGAATACTATTGGGGAATGCCTCTTCAAAGAAACTGCATAATTCAATTTTATTAACTTTTTGCCATTTAGAAAGTGTTGCGTTTAAAAATAAATTTTTACGAAAAGATGACTGCAAAAACAAAACATCCTCCAAATAATTTCTAATAAATTAAAGAAAAAGAATGAAAAAACAAATTAACCCAATTAAATTAATATTATTAAATATTAGCTTAAAACTTTTTCAATCAACGAATTTGACCATCCTGGGTATGACGATGAACTACATCCGACAGCAAGGCATCTATTCAGGAGATTTTGAGGAGCGTGGACCCAACTTGTAATTACTGGTTTTAATACCAGAAATACTTCGTAAAAAAATTATTACCAGCAATAAATTTTTGAAGAAGAAAATTATTACCAGCAATGCAATACATTTTTGAAAAAATATTACCAGTTACATTTTTTTTTTTTTAAAAAAATGTCACCAGAAATAGATTTTTGAAGAAAAAAATATTACTAGTAATAAAAATTGTCGGCATTAAATAACCCATATGCCGTAAAACAAACAAACGAATTTGGTGTTTGTCATAAGCAGCAATATTTAATAATAAAAGTTCCGCCTGTTCAAAGTTAAAGCAGACGAAAAACTCAGATTACAAAATATTTTATAAAATTCTTTTCGTAATCTTGAAAGGTTATTTTCAGCTGTTTTTTAAACAAAGGAAATGTACGAACAGTTATTTTACTGTGCGCGTTAAAATTTGCTGGTGAATACACTCTTATTTTTTTTATTCAACACTTACGTATGTGTGTCAGGTGAAAAGTTATTTTTTTCTTTGGAGTAAACAACAAGAGTTAGAGCAACAAGAAGGCTTCCTCATTTGTTACGACACTTTGGGGTTGGGAGAAATAGCTGTCTATACTCAATTGTTACATCATTGAATTTCTCATTGAAATAAAAAGGCTGCTGACGGCTTCTTTTTTAATGTGAAGGCTCCAAACTGTGATGAAGCCAAAATAATTTTTATTGACTAAAAATAATAAGCAGTCACGTTATTGCTCACTACTACGTCCAGATATGAACTCAATTTTGATAGAAAATATGTTTGAAGCATAAAAAGAAATACACGGGCTAAAGTTGATACTCAATGTTGCACTTGAAAAAAACTAAGAGGTTTTTATTCGTGAGAAAAATAATTCTATCTGTAATTCATATAAAAGAAGAATAATTGAAGGGAAATTAGATAAAAGGTATTTCAAGAACCAGAGATATTTCAAAAAATCAAAAACAAAAATTTTCACGTCTGACACTCCTAAATTTTCCTCGTCGAAACTCGTAATTTTTCGCGTTCCATACTCCTAAATTTTTGCTTTCCATACCCGTAGATTTCCACGTCCCATACTTCTAGATTTTTAATTTGATATTCCCAAATTTTCACGATCATTAGTCCTGAATTTTTACCTTCGATACTCCTAAATTTTCATGTTCCATACTCATAAATTTCCTCTTTTGATACTCCTAAATTTTCACGTTCCATAGTCCTGAATTTTTACCTTCGATACTCCTAAAATTTCACGTTTATACTCTTAAATTTTAATCTTTGATACTCCTAAATTTTCACGTTTCATACTCCTAAATTTTTCCCTTTGATACTCCTAAATTTCACCTTCAATATACCTAATTTTCATCCTTGACACGCCTATATTGTTACGCTTTACACGCCTAAATTGTCACCTCAAAAATATTAAAAATCCATCAAAAACTTTCTTATTTATTTCATCTGTGATTGCATTTAGTTTTATAAGATTCATTCTAAGAAAATTTAATGAAATGATTTTCTTCATTAAGAATGCCCGCAATTAATTTAATTAATCTTACGAAATCAACAGTTAATTATCCGATGCAGTTATTCATGTTTTTACAAAATAACATATGGGAGAAATACATTTTGTAAAATAAAAACAACTGCTATCAAAATGAACAAAAACTTACATAGGTAATTTAAAAACTGCAAAATAAAGTAAATATTTTTTTTATAATTTTTTTTATTGAATTATACTTACTTTGAACTTGAGATACACCCTTGTGCAAATTAATTGAAAGAACCGATTTTGTTTCCTTTCTTTCACCATACGCTCAGTTTTAGACCCACTAAAGTGACAGGGTGTAATCACTTTGTATTTTTTCCTCAGATTAGCTCATTTGCAGTGGTGTGCAGCAATATGAATCTATTTTTGGGGTGTATGATTAAATTTGATTGGTGTTGAAAAATATTGCGTCATCCGTGATTGTATAAGAGTTTTATCACGCCCGGTCACTATTGTCTTGACTGTCGATTAGTTGCCCTACGGTCATTGTCTTCAATGAATATTACTTCAAGGGAGCGTACGTAAATTGTAACACTGCACGAACACACTGGCAAGCATTATCAGTGAGCAAATCAAAGTACTATAGATTGGCCGGGAAACTCTCGTGATTTAAATCCAATCGAGAATCTGTGGTCAATCTTAAAGGAACGACTTCGTGGAATGGACATTCGAAGTACTAACATGTGCACTGGGTCATCTTTCATTGGAAAAATACAAAAAAAAAGTAAATAATAACAGGATTATTCGTTTTCTTTCAATCAATTTGCACAAGGGTGTACATGAAAACAAAAAAATCTTGAAAATTGTTTAATAATCGAGCGAATAAATTATTTGAATTTTTGAAAATTAATTTCAATTCTTGCTTCGAAAATGAAATTATTAAATAATTACAAAGTTAAATAATTAGAAAGGAAAAAGGATATAATCATGAAATATTAATTGCTCTAATTTTGTTAGTTTATATTATTATTAATTAAAGAAGGCATTAATTAAACTTCTTTTGGGAGCTAAACCAACTTAATGATTTTTTAATACATTTCTAACTGCTAAAGCATATCTAACCGAAGTTCTTCTTCAACGTATAAACAAATAAAATCTATAAAATTTTGTGACTTCCGTCCATCTATCCACCACAGCCTCTAAAATAGCCATATATTGACCAATTGAAACCAACTTTTGTGGAGAAGTGCAAACAGCTAAGGGGGCACAAAGTATAGTTGATTTTACTAAGGTGCGTAAAATCAGTGAAGTAGGGTTTTTGTCAAAGTATTTTTCCAAACAAATCAGCTTATTCAAATTTCATCGATTGCTTTGCGAAATTGAATAAAACATTCGTAAATCTTGACAAAAATATTAGCGATAACTTCAACAATACTAAATACTGTAAGGATTTCAACACGTGTTGCGAAAAGTTCTAGTGTATAAAAATGCACATTTCTTACTACTGTTGTACCCTGGTGCAACTCCAATTCTTAAACTCAAATGGAAAACATCCTCAGCTCACATAACAAAAACAGACATGAATTTTATTCGGCTCTGCACAACCACTTCTGGAATACTGTCAAAAAATATGAGGATTATAAATCAACTTTTCTGACCAATCAGAAAAGGCCCACGCAGTTTGCGCAACAGCCATTTTTGAGCCACTGACTCACTATAAAGCCAACGGTGATTTCACTCACGAAGTCAGATCCGACTCAGTTGGCATTAGCGATGGAGCCCACGGCAGGTAAGCTTAACTATATGACTGTCCAAGCAATAATCAGTCTCCATTAACAAGGCCTTTCCGTCAACAGCAACGAAACCAGCAGCAGCAGCAGCAGAAACTAAATCACGACTATTACAATGCAATAATTCATGGAATATTTCTCCCAAGAGTATTTCACTCGACTATATATGTATGTTGATTTTCTCCACAGGTCTATTTCGATTATTACCTTGTGTTATACTCCAAACAAACTCTCAGTTTCTCACGACTAATATACGATACCACGGAACGCGCTGTAGATCGAACCTTTTAAATCAAGAGAACTCTTTTATTTATCTAACCATTTGTTGTTTTATCACTTCTGCTTTTTAATGGTAAAGCAGTCATCACACTGCAAACTGTTCGGTTTTTGTTTTTATCTTCAATTTTTTACAAAAAATCGAAATAGACATTTGGAGAAAATCAATATACATATGTAGTCGAGTGAAATACTCTTGAGAGAAATATTCCACATTTTCAAGGGTCATTAACTGAAGACTATGAACAATTCTATTCATCTCAAGGTTCAGCAGCAACTTGTAGAAGTTACATACATCTGTAGTGTTTAAGATGAAAACTTAAAACCCATATAAATTAAGATCTGACAAAATAAACCAATTTAGGCATATTCAAATTATGGTGGACACATCATTGGAACATATTCTATTAATCAATGCTAGACAAAATAAAAACGTCTTTTTCATGAAAATTATAAATAAATAACAATATCCTAATCTTTTGTTTCAAGTAGTATTCAGGGCCGGATTATAAACTTTTGAAGCCCACAGGCTAATAAAAGTAGGCCCCCTCCTAAAACAGAGCCACATTCTAATTCGTTCGCACTACCCATCTTGATTTTTTTGCTTATGATATATTTTGGCGACATTTTCATGGCTTGAAGTAAACTTATTGCAAATTCTTTAAATAAAGTAGAATAGCTATCTTTTGTTTGCCAGTAAAATATTCTTTAAGAAATACCATTATTTTACTGTTTATTGCATATCAAATTAGTACATTTCAACAGAACAATTGTTTTTTTTTAATAAACAGCATTATAAGCAAGCTTGAGGATAAGAAAATCCAGCCCTGGTAGTATAGTAGTATCTGGATTATGTCATTATTTTCTCTTTGAGTTACATGTGCTATCCATTTTAGTTGTTGCTGCTGTTGGTAGTCCTCAAGTGACCTGGTTTCTGTTATTTTGTTCAGGTTTTTGTGTGTGATTCTCTGGTGCTTGTCCACAAGGTTTGAAGAAGAATAGCCTTTGCTATGTTCACCAGGCTTCACTTACTCAAAGCTACCTTTAACCCTCAATATCTGAGAAAGTAAGTGATTTTATGTAAGTGAGAGTTTATACATATATACATACACACACACACACACACACACACACACACACACACACACACATATATATATATATATATATATATATATATATATATATTGTGTGTGTGGATTGATAATATTAGTGGTTAATATACAATATGTAATAGATTAGCCAATAAGAGTGTTCTTTCTTGGGTTTTTTTACAATATTTTATATATATATGTGTGTGGGGGGTGTATACATTATTTTTTGATATTACATCAAAAACATGTCAAAATGTAATTTACAATCACCTGATGACATGGTTTATTTGTGCATCGAAACACAACTGCAATGCGTAGCGATTTTGACATGTTTTTGATGTAATATCTTAAAATAACGAACAATGCTCTACTTTGTATTGAGTCGTCTTTTAAATTAAATGTTATGCACGTTCGAATTGTATTCTATTCATTCTCATCTTACCTGGGTATATATATATATATATATATATATATATATATATATATATATAAGGATATTGAATACACACACACACACACACATATATATTATACATTATTTTTTTTATTTATATATATATGTGTGTGTGTGTGGGTGTGTGTGTATTCCCACATCCTTACATATATATATATATATGTGTGTGTGTGTGTGTGTGAGTATTCCCACATCCTTATATATGTGTGGGTGTGTGTGTGTGTTTGTGTGTGTGTACATATTTAGTTAATTTAAAAACATCATTGATTATGTTTAATAGATTAGTCAGCAGTGCTTGAATCCACAGATCATTCAAACGGTTCTTACACTCTTTATATCAAGCAAAAAAAACACTTGTATGACTGCAAGAAAAGTTAAATAAAAAGCTCATTTGCATTACCTTGTTAGTTGTTTTCTATGAAAATTGCATAAAAGAGGGGATGCTGCCCAAATGCACAATATATATATATATATATATAAAGTACATATGTTGGCTTGACGACCACAACATTATCAAAATGTCTTACACTTCATTTGTCGGATACAAATTCTATTGCACAAAATTTAAAGACACATTCCTGACCACCTTCATAATACAGGAAAATACTTGTTGACCACACCAATATGATACACCATAAAAATAATAAGCAAAAAACTTCAAATTCTCAAGGCCCTCTATATCCAAAGCAACCAATCAACACAGAAACAAAATTTATTACAAGCGTAATAATAATGTTTAAAAATGCATTTGACCAACATTTAATGCCATTTGCATTTTTACCATCTCTGGTTAGCTCCCTCATATTGTGGATGCTTGTTTACAAAAGCACCATAGCTACAACAGATAAATTTGCAATTGTAAAATAAGTATAATAGAGCATGTTCATGCGTGTTTACAAAAATCATCATCACAACGATCACATTACATTAAGTTTGTCACCCCTGAGTATAAACTTGTAGGTGATCAAAAGTACTTGAGTTAAAAACTATAAGCGCTCTTCTTGACATCAAAAAGCTAATTCAGTCAGTCAGTTAAGTGTCATACGTGATACACGCTTGACCAATCATGTGTCTTTTGATAAATGACTGTCAAGGCAGATTTTTTCCTGCAGTAGGTTGCCATTTCTTTCTGTTGTAGGCCGGTTGCTAACCAAGGCTAAAGAACCCAGTATGTCCTGCTATTCAACCCATATATGGGAAGAGAAGTGATGGATTCATAAATTTCCCAAAGGTATTTGTGCATAAGTGAATCTACCGGACACGATGGGAATTCGAACATGGCTCTCCGAGTTCTCACTCCAAGACAATATGCATTACACCACAACACACATCCTACTAGCTAATTAGATAACTAGAAGTTATTATTATAAAATAAATAGACATAATATGTCTATATTATTCAATGAAACATGCTTGAATGAAGATATGCTACATATATATATATATATATACTTTTTGTATGAATTATTCATTATAATATAAATTCGACTGCACCGCATATTTGATTTAAAAGAGTTGATCAAACGTGCAAATTTTCAGAATAACAGCTGAAACATTACTCTACTTTTTTAACTATTTAGTTCATGTCATGTTCACTGACAAACTCCTACAACAAAAAAAATTTCTAAATTGCCATATTAGTAAAAAACGCTTTCACTTAAGTTTTCAAAATATTCAACCTTAGCGTTGCGACTGCACGCTCCACAAGTTTATATCTGTTAACAATAACAAATTTAAAAAAAAAAACATATTTCGATTTGCATGATATTTTTTGTCTCAGATGCTACCTGAATTTTACCAAAGTTTTATGCCTGAGGATGAGCGAAGGAACCGTTGAAAGTACTTGCATAAGTTAAGGAAGACCTAATACAGTTTATAATTTTAAAAAACAAGGATCATAACATTTATTGAGTGGTTAGTTGGTTAATACATCTTTAAAATTTAGTTAGCGAAGGGATTTCGCCATTTTATATTGTCGGAGTTACCTCCTCCTTCGCTCCTTAAACGAAGAGAACAGGTCATTTCGACCTTGACCTCTCGGTTGTGCTCCCTATACGCTGTAAACCTGTGGTAGAGACTAGCAAGTTCCCTTTTTAGTTAAGTTATATTACAAACCTAGTTTTAATATACTTCTAGACATTTTTAGGCCTTAGTTTCCTTTGGCTAATCTCGACTTATTTTTTTTTATAGAGACTTTACTATTAGCTTACCCAATTCTCTTGCTAGTCTCCCTTACCACAAGACAGTGACTTCTCACTAAATGCACGGTGAGCGACTGAAACGGTCGGATACGGAGGCGACACGGGCTGCGTATTAAGTTACGCTCCCATTTTTTTTTGTCTGCCAACTTGACGGTAGTTGGAAACTTTCCTTCTCTCTCTCTCTTTCGCCTACTACTCCTGGCTCCTTGGCCCTGTTCGACGCTCGGCATTCCGTCCCTACTGGCTGCCTGCACGTCGTCCTTAACCTTTCCCGTACACTATGTTAGTAATTATTACGGGAGGTTACTAATATCGGACTCGACCGGCAAACACGCAACGCCTGCACTGGACCTTTGACATGCCCGAACAACGCCAGATCTTCTTTCCTTCCCAACACGTCAAGTTGGCATCCCGGCCACAATCAACATCAACTGCAACAACCAACAGCGATCATCCCGGCAACGACCAACATCAACTGCAAGTACAGCGATCACCTGCAACGACCAGCAGCGACCACCTGTAACAACACCTGCAACGACCAACAGCGATCATCTGCAACGACCAGCAGCGACCACCTGCATGACCAGCAGCGATCACCTGTAACAACCAACCTATATATATATATATATATATATATATATATAATTATTTATTTAAAAACTAAAACATATATATATATATATGCGTGTATATGTTTGTCTATAGGTTGGCTTTTCTATACTTCTGTCTGTATTGATGAATGTGTGTACACTGTACACACATATTTGTAGGTAGTTCATATTTTCTTTTACCTAATGTACAATAAGGCGTATATAGACATATATGAAAAATATATATTTTTATATATATTTGTGTGTTTGAAATTTTCGTTTTTTATATATTAGATGGTGTTATTTTTATACATATATATCTGTTTTAATGTCATTTCTTTCCCTATTGTTTGTTTCTCTGTTCTATTAGACCATTTTTATCTATGTATATTTGCCCGTATACGTCATATTTTAATAAGTGGTTAGAATTCGTTTAATAACACCTTCAATCTTGAATATTTCTTGGGTCTTATATCAGAGTGTCTATGTCAATGTATGTGGGTATATATACGTGTCTTTTTCGGTGTCTGTGTATAGTAACTTGCATGCAATTTTCATTGTGTATGTGTGTGGTTTTAATTTTTTTTTCTGTAAAAGGTTGTGCAAATATTTCCTGTCTCGTCACTTTTTTATGTGTGTATATATGTAAATATGTCTGCGTGCTTATGTATTATAATCTGATTGTGTTTGTATTGTCTTTCGCAAGATGTCATAATCCCATGTCTACACTTGTATCCATGTTGTCATTAAGTTAAGGGCAGTCGATCTTAACGTTTATTCCAACGTAACTTCAACAGAAACAAAATAAATAGAATAACATATGTATTTTTTCTTTTGTCCTCAATAATTTTAAAATTTTAAACTTAATGTAGATTAAATTTACATTTTTGAAATGGGTAGTTTTTAATTTTAATTTCAAATTTATCGTACAATTTAATACTTATTAGTTAGAATAAATTCTATTTTAGTATAAACCTAACTTTAAAGCAGTTAATAGTTATTATAACCTTACTTCGTTTTTTGAATTCTCGTATACTTGTTTTTGATTGGTCATTCCAGCTCATGTAACAGCATTTCTCCTAGCGAGGGGTAGTTAATTAATTTGAACTTTTTAAAACCTTTATTCTACAATCTACATTCAACATCATCACTTGATAAAACACCAGAAGTGTTGAAACAAAATGGCTATTTTTGTAGTGATTTTATAACATACTTATGTTATAATTTTTAAATAAATAATTATATTCGCTCTACTCTGTTTTGAGCACTCTTTTAAGAATAGTAATTGTTAGTTATTGGAATTTATTCCATATACACCAATCATATTGGGTATATATATATATATATATATATATATATATATATATATATATATATATATATATATATATATATATATATATATATATATATATATATATATATATATATATATATATATATATATCCCTCTCTCACTTTGTTCTTTCTTTTCTCTCTTTCTCTTTGTTTGTCTTTTTATCTGTCTTTTTATATATACACGCAGATTTATGGCCAGCAACATATGGAAAGAATGATAGCTACTGTCTCATAACAACTGTTCATGTCAGGGTGAGTGATAAATATGTATATAAGCCAACCTGACAAACAATATGAGTCTGAATTATGGTTATCAAAATTACAAGTCAGATTGTTTGTGTAACAGCAATTCTCTGTGTAAAGTTCATGTTTAACTGTGAAGATTATTTATTTGAAGAGTTCCAAAGAGTGAAAAGTACTAACCACTAAAATGGTGTTCAGCTACCATAACTTATCAATGTGAGAAACACTTTCTATAAAATATCATCTAATAGATACACATTTATAATAATTTTAAGCAAGATGAAGGAAGGAATGCATCCTTGTTGTGTATTGAGCTGTATCGGCTGCTTGAAATATCCATGTTAATCAGTGTGTGTAATTAAAAGTCTAAAGACTTGCATACAAGTTTGGTATACTTTAAAAATTCCAATCCTTTAAGTTAGGTATACTCTAAGATTTCCAATCATTTCAGTTAAGCATACTTTAACAATTTCATTGTTTAAGTTAGGCATGCTTAGGCAATTCCATTTCTTTAAGCATACTTTTAAAATTTCAATCCTTTATGTTAGACATACATTAACAATTTCAATCCTTTAAGTTAGGCATGTTTTGGCAATTCCAGTTCTTTAAGTTAGGCATTCTTTAACAAATCTAAACCTTTAAGTTAGTATTACTTTAAAAATTCCAATTCCTTAAATTAGACATACTTTAACAATTCCAAGTCTTCAAATTAGGCATACTTTAACGATGTAAATCTTTTACATTTTGGCATATTTTAACAATTTCAATACTTTAATTTAGGCATGCTTTGTCAATTCCAATCCTTTAAGTTAGGCATAATTTAACAATTGCAATTCCTTAAGTTAGACATGCTTTATCAATTTAAACCCTTCAAGTTAGGCATGTTTTGGCAATTCCAATTCTTTAAATTAGGTATACTTTATTCCAATCCTTTAAGTTAGTCTTACTTTAAAAATTCCAGTTCATTAAGATACGCATGCTTTGGCAATTCCACTTCTTAAGTTAGGCATACTTTAACAATTCAAATTCTTTAAGTTAGGCATGATTTGACAATTCCAATTCTTTAAGTTAGTCATAGTTTAACAATTCCATTTCTTTAAGTTAGGCATACTTTAAGATTTCCAATCATTTAAGTTTGGCATAATTCCACAATTCCTATGCTTTAAGTTCGCCATACTTTAACAATTTCAAGCCTTTAGGCATGCTTTGACAATTCCAAACCTTTAAGTTATGCATATGTTAACAATTTAAATCCGTTAAGTTAGGCATTCTTTGGCAATACCAATCCTTTAAGTTAGGCATACATTAACAATTCGAATTCTTTATGATAAGCATGCTTTGGCAGTTCCAGTCACTTGTTAGGCAAGCTTTTACCATTCCAATCCTTTGAGGTAGTTATGCTTTAACAATGCCTAATCATTTCATGGCAAACAAAGCAATATAGCCTTTAAAGCTAAAGGGGGTTACTGAAATCTTGAGAATATAAGAAAAAACACAATCAATAAGAGAGAACAATTAAAGAGCAGGAATTAAGAAGATAGAGGATAAGGATTTCCATTGCATTTCAATTTTTAAATTAGGCATGCATTACAATTACAATTTTTTAAGTCAGACATACTTTTACCATTAAAATTGTTTAAATTATGTGTGCTTTAATAATGCAACCATGAAAGACAACAACTTTTTCCAGAGTAAATGGAATGGAGATTCCATCCCTGCCAAGTGCACGGTTTTTGGAGTATAACTCCTGATTTTCCAGATCAGTAAATATCAATATCATTGTATATAAAGGGATGTCTACCGAAACATGTGTACTCATCAAATATAAGAAGTAATGTCAGTATAATATATATATATATATATATATATATATATATATATATATATATATATATAAAAATATAAAATATAAAAATAAAATTTTCGAGTTTTTATAAGGGAATGCATCAGCCTGTCAACATTTCCTTAGAGAAAACAAGAAAAGAACTCTCAGGAACATTCAAAATAAACAAGCACCCATTTCGAAAAATCAGTAAGTGTGAAATAAGTTGTTAATGAGTAAATAAATGTAAAATGTTATTTTATATATATCAAAAATTCTTTTTAAAAGCTTTTTAAATAGAATACTCACATACACAAAACACACACACACACATATATATATATATATATACATAGATATATACATACATATATATACATATACATATATATATACATATATATATATATATATATATATATATATATATATATATATATAGTCATCCACAGACAGTCTGTTTCACTCTATCACTGCTCATCAGTGTAGCTAGATGTCCGGGTTGCCTCTAGCTAGGATCGAAACCTGGCTGATATATATATATATATATATATATATATATATATGAAAGGCAAATACCGATAATATATAAATATAAAATAGTATATATATATATATATATATATATATATATATATATATATATATATATATATATATATATATATATATATATTTATATATTTAGATATATAAATAAAATAATTCAACTCATTACAGTTAATCCTTATATACATACATACATACATACACACATATATATATATACATACATATAATATATAGATATATATTATATATATATATAGATACATAGATATCATAATATAAATATATACATAGATATAATATGTATATCTATATATATCTATATATATATATATATATATATATGTGTGTGTGTGTGTATGTATGCATGTATATGTATATATATATATATATATATATATATATATATATATATATATATATATAAGGATTAACTGTAATGAGTTGAATTTTTATTTACATATGGTCATAAAATGTTTCTTTGTGCTAAGCAAATATTTACTTTTTTCTCCACAGCTACAAGATTATGATGCTGTTAAATATGAAATAAAAGATTTAATATGATTTTTAGATAATGTTCCACTATTTTTATACCAATATTCATCTAGCACCAAGAAACCTTGAAAAGAAATATTCCCCAAATCGGAAAATTTCCAGGCTGGTCTTATTGAAAAGCCATTTGAGAACATAAAGCTGTTCAATCATACACGTCTCTGAATAGTGGCTGGATCAAGCTATTGAATGATATGTTTGAATTTTGAGATATTTCAAATTATCGCAAGCTCCAGCAATATATGTGTCCTTTAGATTCGTTCAAACATCCCATATGCTTCATAGAAAAAAAGATCAATGGCTGGCAAAAGTTGCTTCAGAGTTAAGCTGATCTCAATTCTTAGATCATCACTGCAGATATTTGAACTGTGCTTTCATCAAATCTCTTTTATGCTGGCTTGGCTATTATCTTTTTCAGCTTCTTACTCGGATTCTATTTTTTGTCTGTTTTGTTCTATGAACACACACACACATACACACACAGATGCACACACAGATGCACACAAGTTCCAGTCTTTCTTTGTTGCTGACTACCTTCTTCTCTTTTTCTCTTTCTTTCCTTCACTTTCTTTTTTGTTTTTCTATCGCAATCTCTATTTTCTATAAATAAATAATTTCTTTCAGTCTCTTATTCTAATTCTCTTATTCTAATCATCACACACACAAATTCTCTTATTCTAATTCTCTTATTCTAATCATGTCATTTCTAATCATCTCTTAATCTAATTCTGTTATTCTAATAATCTATTATTCTAATTCTCTTTTTCTAATCCTCTCTTTCATAATTTCCTGTATTTCTTTTTGTTCTTTTTCGCCGATGAAATAATCTTTTTCTTTTTTAAATGAGTCTCTTCATTGAGATTTCTTTCAAGGCTTCTTTTTTTTTTGTTTTCTTTCTATATTCCTCTCTTTCTTTTTATATCCATGTTTATCAATTTCTGTAAGTATTTTCATCCTTGGGCCTCTCACTGTGTGATAATTTTTAGTGTGCTGATCTCACAAATCATTAGGAATATGTTTGATTCTCACTGGGTGCCATATACTAGTGGCCTTGCCATCTAACAGAGCTTGTCTTAGTAATTAACTCACGTTTCTCTTTCTCTCTTTCTCTCTCTCTCTCTCTCGCTTTCACTCTTTCTCTCTCACTCTTTAACTTTCTATTTTTGCATAAATTATTATTTTTACTTAGTATTTGTTAATGACTTTTTTATTTTTTTCTCCAGCATCTTTTTCTCAACACACACACACACACACACACACACACACACACACACACACACACACACACTATATATATATATATATATATATGTTTACATATATTTGTTTGAATAAAAACAGACCACTTTAAGGTTCCATGTAATAAATTATTTCACCAAGGCCCCCCTTTAAAGGCCTCTGGATCATCAGACTTTACTTCCAAAGGTTCAACCAGATCCCTTTAAAAGGGCTGTGGTGAAATAATTTATTACATGGAACCTTAAAGTGGTCTGTTTTTTACTCAAACATATTTGCTCTGAATTTACATTGAGCTCTCCGGATATCATCCTCCTTGGGTCTACCCATACGGATTACCTAGTTTTGCATAAACTATATATATATATATATATATATATATATATATATATATATATATATATATATATATATATATATATATTCTTGTGCAAATTAATTGAAACAAAACGAATAATTCCATTATTATTTACTTTTTTTTGTATTTTTCCAATGAAACATGACCCAGTGTACACGTTAGTACTTCATATGTCCATTCCACAAAATCGTTCCTTGCAGATTGACCACAGATTCTTGATTGGATTGAAATCAGGAGAGATTCCGTGCCAGTCTAGTACTTTGATTTGCTCACTGGTAAGGCTTGTCAGTGTGTTCGTGCATCATTATAAATTTTTGTATGCTTCCTTGGAGTAACAACCATTGCAGATAATAGCCGTAGGACAACTAATCAACAGTCAAGACAATAGTGTCTGGGCGTCCTAAAAATTTGATGCAGTCACAGATGACGCAATATTATTCAAGGCCAAACAAGTTTCATCACACACCCCAAAATAAATTCATATTACTGCACACCACTGCAAATGACCTAATCTGAGGAATAAATAGAAATTGATTGTACCCTGTCACACCAGTGGGTCTAAAACTGACCATACAATGAATGAAAGGAAACTAAAGTGGTTGGTTCAATTAATTTGCACAAGGGTGTGTATATATATGTATATATATATATATATATATATATATATATATATAATTCTCTCTTATTTTACTGTCTCTATATATGTGCATTTCCCTAACACGCCTGCACACATGTGTATATATTTATTTCTAGTTTACTTATTATTTCTCAGTTTTTCTTAGAGGGAAAGAGAGAGAGAGAGAGAGAGAAAGAGAGAAATAGAAAAATAAGAGAGACTTTTTCTTTTGTTACTTGTACGTTTTACTTTTGATCTGCTGTCACTTCCTTTTACATGTCTCTCTTTTTAAAAATGTTTTCTCTTCCTCTCAATCTGTAACAATCTCTCTAATCTATCCACTTCTTATTTCTCTCCTTATCTTTCTATTTTCAACTCTCTCACTCTCTCTCACTCTCTCTCACTCTCTCTTCTATCTCTCAAAGATTATAGACAGATATTTTTATTCCTTGTGTGTCCAATCATTTTATCTACCTTTTTTTTTTTTTCTTTCTGCATCAGTTTTAGTCCCAAGAGATTCTAGGAATTGGTCTAACAGAAGATTTGTATTTATAACTATTTCCATTTCGGTGTTGATCAATTCTTTCAGAGCATCTTTTTGAAAAGGGAGTAATGTGAGGAATTATGGCAGAAATTCTTTCCTGAGAAATGAAAAGAAATATCAAAAAACTGAATAGAACGTTTTGACCAATTTCTGTTTAAAGAAATGTTTCCCAACATGAGGTCCACTGGTGGGGCATGGTAATATTTTGGTGAGGCAGGCATAGGATATACACCCTTTGGCTTACTATACCAACAGAATAAGGGGGCAATTCAAGAATGAGTTATTAACACTGAATTGTTTTCTAGTGCGTCTGAGTGAGAGCGTTAAAGTTAATATGTGTTAATATATACAATGCATATACAGTATGCATACATAAAAATATTTTGTGTCTGTATGTACATGTACAATTAGCATAAAGGATATTTCCTGTCAACCCACACTTATATGTCTCAATCAACAAAGGAGAGAGCATGGTGCATATTGCTGGAAGAGCCCATGTTTTGTCGGCCAATCAGTACATGTGAGCATTCAGTTTGTTTTCTTCACATTAATTTCAGTAAAATTTTGAATATATAAGAATTAAATATTACAGGGTGCACCAATATTTTAGAAATACCAAAGTGGGGTCTGGACCAAAATCAGTTCAGAACCACTGGTTTAACATTTACATTTTTTTTTATTATTGGGTCAATTTGAATGATTTGATATGTCAAAAGAAATTTTAAGATTTCACTGGTATTTTGTTTGACAAAATCTGGAATGAGTATGAAAAAACCTATTTTATGAAAACATGTTTAAAAAGCATTTCTATAAATGCATACCTGGTCACCATGATTGATATCAAACATATCTATGTCATACTAGGAAGGATAAGGGAGAGAATAGGAAGATACAGGTAAAAGACAAGAGAAGAACAGAGGAATGAGATAATGGATAATCTTAATTGTATTGGAAAGGATAAGGGAGAGAATAAGAAGATACAGGTAAAGGACAAATGAAGGGCAAAGAAATGAGGTCATATATAATCTTAGTTTTCAAAATGTGCCAGTAGTTATTATTATTAAAAACAATAATGGACATTCAAAAATGCAAGAATACTAATTTTGAAACTGAGGATTTTTCTTCAGGGTAACACTCTGCCACCAACAATACATTTTTGGGCTTTTCTCCATACCTGGAGTATCCTATTAGATTTCACAATACAATTTGTTTAATAGAAATCATATCATAGTCTAATCAGGTATTAAGAGAAATATGATTTTTTAATACTAAAATTTACCCAATATAAGGCTTGAGAGCCACGTAAGGTAGAGGCTTACTGTGAATATGGTAATGATAAATGAGGTGGGATACCAGTGAATGTGTAGGTAGTTGGAAGTAAATTTATGGGGATAAGTATGATGTTACCTAACGATTAATCTTTTTCTAGAAGAGGTCAATATTGAAGAGTTTAGGGAAGCCAGCATGTTGGGCTTTGTACAACAAAGTAGCAATTCTTGCTTTCTGAGTAGAACTTTTTTCTTACGTTTAGATTACGGGGGAAACGAGGGTGATTCAACTCCATGAAAGTAGTATGGCAAGCCTTTGTTGTAAACGTATCAATTAGTGGAACTAAAAAATAGAAATCATCTGAACATTTGCCCTTGAAATAGCAATAGATTAGCAATGCTCTTGCAATGTTGCACCTGTTAGAAAGAAGCTCTTGGGTAGGGAATTGGTCTTACTACACCAGAAGGCATAAATGATTTTGGACTCTTCCAAGGGCAGAAAGTAAGGATTGGATGGTTCCAGTCCAGAGATGGAATCAATATTTTTTGATCTTTCTCTTGTAAAGATATATTTCAGAAAGAGTCAAGTATTTCCTGGAGTGAACAAGCACAACAATTGTATAGAAATAATGATGACAGGTGATAAAATATAAAAGATATGGTATTTAGTAACGATTTTTAAATTTACCAGTAACAAATAATCAACATATTTTATTATAATGTTGATATCTGTGTTTGTCTCTGTCTATCTGTCTGTCTCTCTCTCCATATATATATATATATATATATATATATATATATATATATATATATATATAGTGTTACTTTGAAATATAGTTCTTGAAGCCAAAATTGCTGGTTTTTCAGTGGTTTGCTGATAAGGAGGCATTTAATAGAAGCAGGCTTTGTGTTAGAGTGCTCAATATCAAAGATAGAGATAGAGCATTAATAGAATTAATATGAAAAAGTTTTTTCCCTTAACTCATGTTTACTTTGAATCAAGAGATATCAGCAGTTTAACTCTGTTCTAACAAGTGGTCACATCTATGTAATTATGAAACTCTGAAGTAAGCATGAGTTAAAGTGAAAAACATTTTCATATTAATTCTCTCTCTCTCTATATATATATATATGCACACACACACACACACACACACACACACACACACACATATATATATATATATATATATATATATATATATATATATATATAGCTTGAAGATTGCATGCCTGGTGATAATCAGAGGTGGCAAGATTTTGAATTACTGCCCCCTGACGATAATTATGGGTGGCATGAGATTCGAAAAGATGCACTTCTTTCTCAACGACTTTTCATACCAAAAAGACAGATTCTTTTCACTCTCACCAACATGTAAGTATCTCACCTACAGACACTGAAGGTTGCTTTGAATTCTTCACATTTTATTACATTTTCATATTTTTCTTTTATAAAATGTCATATCAATATATTTTTTAATATTTACTTGATTAAATTGTATGTTTTATTTTTATTTCACATGAGTCTGTCCAATTTGTTTGTAGGTCAAATATACCAGGAGCATAAAAATCACATTAAATGTGTTGAGATCTAAAATACATTTAGTAGGTGCTCACCTCAGTGTATAGTCTCATACTTTATATTTATGTATTATCTATCTCTGATATAGAGTACTTTTACCCATAAACATAGCATACTATATATATATATATATATATGATAAAAATATAGTTTAAAGTATGGTATATTTATAGGTAAATGTACTCAATATCAGAGATAGAGCATATGTAAAAATTAAGAAGGGGCACAGTCGGTTTCATACTTGATTGTGTTGAAGCATGAAACAGACTCTCACTCCTTGATGTTGACATCAGTATCGAAATTTTTATATATATATATATATATATATATATATATATATATATATTCAGTTGTATGGGCATGAGTATGTAACCCTGCGTTTCATGCTTTTACGATCAGCAAACAAAATGATTTATTTTTTAAAATTTGAATCTATTTATGTTAGTTTGTGTTAGATTATGTTTGATGGGTGGTGAGGGAGGGGGAATTCTCCTCTGTGTTCATTTTGGGATGACACACACATGCACACAGTCATACATGCATACAAGTTTACACATCATAGTTCACACAAGCTCACAGATATATAAAAAATGCGTGACCAGGCACACATACATACACAATTGTAATCCTATCTCAGTGATGAGACTGTGTGCAGCAAAGTTCTTTCAACAAGGGGTGGGCTGGGGTGTTCTTGGCTCTATTCAGATCGGCCATCTTTGTCATCAAATGGAATAAGACTTCTTCATACACACACACACACATGTATACGTGCACATGTATTTCTACCTGTCTGGTCCCTACATCATCACATTGCTTAAAGGTTTCTGTATGTGAATATGGGAGTGATAATGCGTACACCTGTATGTATGTATGTCTGCATGCATATGAGTGTCATCCCAAAACGGACACAGAGGATAATTTTTCTCCCCATCCACCAAACATAATCAAACACAAACTAACATAAATAGATTCAAATTTTAAAAAATAAGTCAGTTTGTCTGAAGATTGCAAAAGCGTGAAACCCAGGGTGTTGTAGAGTAGTTTTCACTGTGGAGGCTTGTATTTCAATAAGTTGTCCTAAATTAGGTTCGACGTACAAAACGTTAGGAACTTGAAATAAGTGTAAATGACGCAGCAATCTAGTTGTGATGGTTGGTACTTCAATGTCCGATATCGTCTGACTCGCTCAACACCACTGAGCCCAACTGGTGACCACTACTACTACTACTACTACTTATTATGTGTGGGAGAGTCTATTAATATTAGAATAGGTACGTCAGGTATAACACAGGGTTACAAACTCATATCCATATGACTGAATATGTTAAATCTATCATTGATATTTGGTGTTTCTAATAAGTACTGTGCATATATAATATATTTAGAAATTATATCATATTATATATATATATATTGTTTGAGCACTTTAGAGTGAAAGCACAAATTTGTAAACAGTGATTGCCACTGCTGATAATGCAAAGCTCTTCTATGAATTGAGCACTCCGAGTCACTGGTGTATTTATTCAAAAATAAATATGTAAAAATTCACCTTCCTCTCTGCTGGGAGCTGATAGCTTAGGGGAAAAATCTCTGACTGATAGCAAATTAGTTGGGTTTCAATTCTGGCTTGAGGCAATCGGATTTTTAGCCACACTGATGATCTGTGACACAGTGAAAGAGTCTGTCTGTGGATGACAATATATATATAGATAGATAGATATATTCCACACTTTTTCCACTTTATCATACATCGATCCTCCAAAGCTGTTCTTGATATATAAAAATTTATATATCATCATTCCATATATTCATGCTTAAACGTAATCTTGAAGTTATCTGTGTTTAAGCATGAAATACACTGTCACTGCTGGGTGTTGACTTATATGTCCGGTTTTATATTTACATATGTTCTATCCTAGATATTGAGTACTTTAACCTATAAGTATAGCATACCTTAAATTTTAAATACCTTAAATATTTTTACCATATATATATATATATATATATATAGGGTGTCCATAAAGTTCGTGTGCACTTAAAAAAATTTATAGCTTTATTTGTATTTACGATAGAAATAATTTGTAAAAAGGATTATGAAGAAGCAGTTTTCTTGAAATTTTATTTAAGTTTCCACATGTCCTCCATCATTAGCAATACAATGGGTAATACGATTTTGCAGTTCACGGAAAATATTTACCAACTGATTTACAGTAATGCCTGAAATCACATTAGTTATTTTAGCTATACTTAAAACTAGGTACATTAAACTTCATGATATTTTTTACAGATTATTTCTATTGAAAATAAAAATAAAGTTATAAATTTTTTAAAATGCACACGAACTTTATGGACACACTGTGTGTGTATATATATATATATATATATATATATATATATTGTATAAAAGCTGAATTATGTAAGGCTAAGTCATAGAATAAATTATTTGATTTAGTCAACATTTATTGCTGTGGTTGAAAGATTATCCAACCATGTTTTTTACTTCCATAATTTATTTTACAGCTACAAACCTAAAAGAAGCAGCACATGTATTTTCCTGTTATGAAATCAAATTTAATTCCTTCATTTAAATTGATAGAATAAAATAAATGAAAAAGAAAAAAAAAGAAACAGTAACAAAAAAAGATGGTTGCTGTACTCTGACTTGTCAATTAGAGTAAAACTTCTTTTGACTTTCTCAATACAAAGTCCACAATAAGATCAGAATAATTTAATTCAGTTCCAGTCTTATTTTATTCGATACAAGAAATGTTTCTTCCCATCAATGCAAAACATTTTTATAAAATAATACTAAGAAATTGTTGTTGTCTTATATATAAAGAGTATTTTCTGTTTAGATTTCTGTCTGTGAGTGAGTAAGATTAAATGTTTTGGAATTGTCTGATCAATGTTTCCTCATTAAATTGCTTGTCCATGTCTGTGTTAATGGCATAATCATACTTATTATAAAACCAAGGTTGTGTGTGTGTGTGTGTGTGTCTGTTCGTTTATATATTGGATCGGATTTCCTACATTTTTCAACCAATTTCAACAAAACTTCACAGGACTATGTAAAATTACCTCGCAGTGGTTCTGACAGCACCAAAAATTAGAAAAACACAATTGTTTTTGCACAAAATCACTTTGAAAACACGATTAAGAATCATCACTATCGCAAGAATGAAAGGGGTACAACTCATACCGAGTTATACTTATTACAAAACCCAGGTTGTGCGTGTGTGTGTGTGTGTATGTGTGTGTGTGTGTGTGTGTGTTTATATATGGGATCGGATTTCTACATTTTCAACCGATTTCAACAAAACTTCACTTTTTTTTTTTTGGCAGGTAGTGTTTCTTATTGTCTTGCACACTTTTTTTCTTTATTTTTACATTCAGAATGCTTTAAAAATTCCATTTACAAGACAATTGTTTATAATAAAATTCTATTCAATCTGTAGACTAACAATGATTGAAAACAATGTTTTTGTTTGAGTTTGGGTTTGACCAATTCGTAAAAAAAATAGCAAAACAAAACAAAACAAAGAAAAACTAATTAAGACATGCGTGTCCGTCAACCTTAAACAATAATCTTTGTCAATTTTATTTTTCAGTCTTTATGATGGTCGATACTTGATTTATCTCTTACTGTTACATCCCCGGGCAATACCAGGCTCTACTACTAGTATTAAATAAAAGGATGTGTGCACACACACACACACACAAACAGCTTCACATTTTATATGAATTTAGCTCTGTATTAAAATATTTCATTATATCTAGTCATTGATAGGGTGAGTAATTTCAAAAACATGAAATGTCGATTAAAGAGAAAATAGTCATAATAGAAATAAAATAAACAAAATTCAAAAGTCTTTTTTCCTTTCTTTTATTGAATGAAAAGGGACAGATACAAAACTTTATATATTTGCTTAACCTGACCAATTTTGACACATGCTAACATTTCTGGAGGCTCTCAGTAAAAATCAAACCTACTCTCAGTGGGTTTTACCTCAGTCTGCAATCACTGTATTATCCCAGCAATCCTACTTTGACCTTGAGAATTAAGAAATAAAGCATATATATATATATATATATATATATATATATATATATAGAGAGAGAGAGAGAGAGAGAGAGAGAGAGAGAGAGATTCAGTGCAACATTTATTATAAAGAGGACAGTTTTGAGGATTTCTGCAGTTATAAAATTTTTGTTTATCTTCATCTCTTTTTATTTTACTGTCTAAATTTCTTAGATTTTGGTCTAATTGTTTACTCAAGATATTAGCGTTATGTTTCTTAATAATCATTTCTAAGTTTTCAGTCCAACTGTAACTTAATTTTAGGGTATTTTTATTAAAAATTGTACTGAGTTTATTGTCATTAGGAAAATGTTTAACGATTAATGCAAGGAATTTTTGTCCTAATTTGTTTTTTATCATTTGGTTGTATGGGGTGTATACCAAATAATTTTTCTACCTCTGTTTTTTCTATGGTTTCCACTTTCATTTTTTATATAATTTAGTTTTGGGCTTTTGTAGCTACTATTCTTTAGAGCTTTATTATAGAAATTACTATATTCATAAAAAATTTTCTCATTTGCTGAATTTGTACTTATTCTTTTTTCAATAGATAAAGGTATCTGTTTAATTATAGATGGAGGATGATTAGATTTAGGGTGTATATACAAAGGATTAGTATTGGTTTTTTTATAAGGTATGTATACATCTTAAATCTAATGTTATATCAAGGAAGTTTACCTTTTTCAATTTAGTACTTACAGTAATTTTTACGTTTAAGCATTTAAATTCTCTGTATAATAGTTTTGTAATTTTACCAATTTTAAAGTTTGTAGAATTCTTTATAACCATAAGTCCATCATCTCTGGGCAATCCATTGTCAGTTATATTAATTTCACGATATGCTGTGAGATTGTATAATATAAAAAGACCTATAAGATCAGAAGACTCTGCAGAGTCTAGTGATCCCATTGTGATATCAAAGTGTTCATTTGAGCTTTTTATCCGTTACTCACCCTTATGTAATAGTATTGATTTTTTCGCATTAATAATGCTCTTCTTATATATATATATATATATATATATATATATATATATATATATATATGTTGTATATTGAGCAGTGTTTTTAAAATATTAGTCTATTCAATTTTATAAAACATTATGGCAACTGAGAATGAAGAGATAGTCAAAAAGTACTAACACAAAAACTAATTTAACATAGGTTCCTCTTAAATGTAGTAGCAGTTATCTTAAAATTCTGACTACATTACCTGTATATTTGCTCTGATTTTCCTTCTGACCTTGACTCCCAAATTAAAGTGCATATTTGATGTTGGAATAGAGGGTTGTTTTTTTCCTCAAAAATGTTTGACTATTTCTTGTCTTGTTTGGCAGAATTCGATCTTAGAATTTGTGACTCACCTGCTGTATCTTGTCTAATTAATCTTTTCCACTTTTTCATTTCATGTTAGTCATCTACAAACAATTGTTACTTGCATTTCACCACCTTGATGCACATAAATGCACATATATGCACACATATGAATGCATTAGCTCAGTGCAGTCACTGACACTCTATTCAGTCTTGTGAAACCCTGTCATCCTGACATGCCAACATTTAAGAGATGCTAAACTGATGACACTGTGAGACATGACAACAATGATACTAAGAAGTTGCTTCCTTAAAAAAAACTCGAGTTTTAGAATGGGTTCAGTTTACAAAAAAGCAGGATTAATTTCTTAAAAAAGGCAGGAATTTGATATCAGATAACTCCCTAATATTCCATTTCATCTTTTCTTTGTTTTTTTATTGACCCTCTTGTGTTTATTTTTGCAGATAAATGTGAATCTATAGATTTTTAGCCACTTTTAATGTTTCATAATTTTTAGAAAACTAATAAAGAAACTCACAAATATTTACACCATTAATATGCAGGACATTTCATATATGACATTTCATATATGACATTTCAGATATTGACAGTATAATATGGATAAACTATAGTAGACTACATATGACTTTGGGTGTAGTAACTCTCTTATGAATTTTATTGGATTTTCCAAATCTCACATGTTGAGTCAGCTTACTGGAATCATTATGTTGGAATTATTTTTATTATTATTATTATTATCATCATCATCATCATCATTATCATCATCATCATCATTCTTCTTCTTGCCATGTCCTTTCATGATATTGGCAATTATGGCACTCTACTTCATTAGTGCTTCTCAAAGTGGTGGTCTGCGGTTTTTATCAGGGCTCCGACAGTAGAGACCTTTCCTGTTGCCATCACTACTGTTTTGAATTATAAATTTTCATTCCCTTAGATCAGTGTTTTTCAAAGTAGTGATCCACAGACTGGTGCCAGTCCACGAACCATCAGCTACCGGTACATGGCCAGTGTCCAGGCCATGCTAAGGAATCCTTTGCAAAGATTAATGTAATTTTTGTTTTTGTGTTAATAAGCTGCTTATTTTTTTATTATTTTTTATGTTTTGATATTAAATTATTTTTTACAAAATAAATGGAAGGTCAAAAATAGTCAACTTTTATTATATTCATTATATATATCGTTTCCAATATAAATTAATATTACCACAAAATATGACATGTATGTTGTGACACATTAAAAAAATGCTGGTCCGCCATATCAAATAGTTTGAGATAGACTGCTCTACAATTTCCTGTCCTTTGTAGATCTTAATAAATTTTGTCTTTTTACTGTCACTGTTCTGTCAGCCATTTACACAAGTTTATTAGGCATGTTATGCACTGTTTTCCTCTGTCCCTCTTTCTGTTAACATGTCCTGTGAGTGTCAAAGTTTCCAAGCCCTCTTTCTTCATTATGTGCCTTAGAAATTTCAACTGCCTCTTTCCAATGCTAAATATAAGTGTCCTTTTTGTTTTCATTTTCTTTAAAACTTTGTCACTGCCCATATGTTCAGTCCATGGTATCCTTAGCATCCTTCTGTAGAACCACATGTCTCTTGATTCAAGTCTCTTCTTCATCTGTGGGGAGATTGTCCAGAATTCGCTGCCATGTAGAAGGACTGATAATAAATAAGAGTTCAGTATTCTTTTCTTTGTTCCTAATAAAATTTTCCTGTTTCTTAATACTTTGAAAAATTATAATTAAAGAATGTACACTAAGCTTACAAAATAAGTATTTCTAACAAGAAAATTGAAAACAATATCATTGTACTGATACTGACAAAAAGTAATGTTATGGTGAAACTAATTTTTAATGTTGTTTATCCATTGATTTTCTAAGCGGTTGTTTTTTTTTTTATCGATGGAACGAAGCAGTCAACATCAAGAATAGCTTTCTAAAGTTCATCTCCATTGGTAAATTGCCATCTGTCAATAGAAACCTTCCTCCTCAGATTATTGCACCAGTTTTCGATCAGGTTAAAGTTGGCCAAACAAGCTGGCTATTTTATTCAGTACATGGCTTTGAAAGACATTTTATTCAGGGAGTCATTAGATTCGCTTCACATAATTGTTATGCATGAAAATGATCTTTTTGAAAGTATTTGGCATCTTGAAATTTAAAACCACTACTTTATCACCTATAATCATGCCATAAAAAATCACACCACTTTTGATTTGTCTATATTTCTGAGATGAGGTATTATGTACATTATTTACATTATTCAAACTATTGTTCAAATTCAGAACTGGAGTCCCTAGGACACTGCAATGTCATATTCAGTTTCGTTCTGGAAATTCCTGTGACGACACAAGTGCCAAGCTGTATTAGCCTCTGCCTTTCCTTTGGACAACATTATTGATGTGGAGAGGAGAGACGTGCTATATGGGCAACTGTCAATCTCATATATATATATATATATATATATATATATATATATATATATATATATATATATAATTAAAAAAAAATCCTGCCCAGGTGTGCACCCAGGAGAGAGCATAACCCTTCAGGCACAGATCCATGATATCTAGAGACCAACGGATGTCACAATATATCTATCAACAAACAAGTGGATTGTTCTCAGTAAAGGTTACAGATTATTCACATATCTCTCTTTTCCCATGTGAAAAGATTTGTCACTATGAAAGGGTACATAAAATTGAAAAGGATATCATCACATTTTTTTTTAAACATTTAAAACCACTACTTTATCACCTATAATCATACCATAAAAAATCACACCACCTTTGATTTGTCTATATTTCTGAGATGAGGTATTATGTACATTATTTACATTATTCGGACTATTGTCCTCATCTTTGTTGCCATATTTATTACAACGTTTTGGCCATTGTACGCTCCGGCCCAAAGAGTGTGAGTTCAATACCCGGTTAAGGCAGTGGAGAACTTTCAGACAGAAATTAACAGGAGATAACTGATAAGTGACATCCATTAAAAATAGCACATGGAACGCGAACAGTCTACCCCAGTGAGCGAAATAAAGGGTTAAGTTCAACATTCCAACCACCTGAAGAAGGCCAGAGCGTACAAGGGCTGAAACGTAATAAATATGGCGACAAAGATGAGGACAATAGTCCGAATAATGTAAATAATGCACCTTTGATTTGTTGACAATTTCAGCTATGAGACATTCAACCATTGCTCCACTTGTCTGGCTGACTAAGAGATGCACAGCAAAGAATAAAGGTAAAACTGTTGCTTATTTTACATATGGATGTCTTTTAAAAGAACATAATAATTACTTTCAAATATGTTGTTACTTGATTTAGAATGCAACATCTTGTGCTTTTTGTTGCTTCAATGCTATCATAAAAAAATCATGCATTGACAAAATTAAATTATTTTTCATTTACCTCTTTATATATGGCACAGATCAAAGAGATAGTTTTTAAATTGTTTTTATAAAATCTGAATCGGAGTTGTTCATGATCTTCAAGAAACTTTTTGAAAAATTGGTTAGGGTTAGGGATATCTGTCAAAATATTTGTGCAATTTCTAGCATTGTTTTATAACTGCAAGCTCAGATATTATTAAATATTTCTCATTTAAACTAACAAAATGCCTATTAATTTAAAATTATTATATATTTTTCTTTATTAATCAAATGAGAACCTTGACCAAGATTCAAATTCATAACATGGGAATTAATTTAAAGTTTTGAAATTCAGGAAACTTTCTGACAAATAGTTACCATTTCTTTACATCTGCCTTGAATAGACAGTATCAATCCACCCTACACAACTTGATGTTGTTCTCAGTAAATACATTTTTAGATTCCAATAAGTATTTATTTTATATTGTGATAAAAAAAGAGGAAGGCCAAAATTATGAGACACCATGTATATATAAATATAATGACAAGGAAATATGTATGGGTTGAAATGTAAGCAAAGATGTATATTTTGGCAACAATCTCTCTTTTATACATGTTTTGTTAAAGATCAGTGATAAGGTATTGTGGTTAAGCTTTTTATTTAATTTTCTTGTGTTCATACAAGTGTTTTCTTTTCTGAACACAAAGTGTGTAAAAATTGTCCAAAATTTCTGCATATCTGAGTGCCTTCAAATATTCTTTTAGCCATTATCAAGATCAATTTCTATTTTTTAATTGAATGTGTGGTTTTTTTTTTATATATGTGTTTGAAGTTATAGGAATGTTTTATTTTCAGATGGAATTTGGTAGGCTTTTGTGAGTGTTTAAATGAGTCCTACTGGAGCTATGGTCAGATAGGTGTAACGTGAGTCATTTAGATAGGGATGAAGTAGTATGACCAATATAATTATTTATGAGTTTGGTTGGATCAGGAACCCACTAGCAGAAACTCTTGCCATCTTAATTTTAAGCGTGAATGCCCACTTAGATATAAAATAGTAGCTATAAAAGATTTTCTAAAAGGAGCACATGAGAATTCATCCTCACATTCTTTTTTCCTTAAAGAACTCAATAATATAAGACAGTTGCTAGTTAACAACTGTTTTCCTGCCACATCAATGACCAGAAAAGTCGACGCTAAATAACATTAACTACAAACACGGCCACAATGTGCTGACAGTGTTTGGAAAATAGAACATTCCTATCACTTCAAACACATGCATAAAAACCCAGACATTCAGTTAAAAAATAAAAAATAAAAATCGCCATTGATAATGGCTTAAAGAATAGCCGAAAGTGCTCGGATATGGAGAAGTTTCAGACAGGTTTTACACACTTTGTGTCCAGAAAAGTTAAACTTGTACAGAATGCAATATCTTGTCAGTCATCTTTAATGAAACATATATATATATATATATATATATATATATATATATATATATATAAAGGATGTTTCATTAAGACGGATCAAAGTCAAAGTCAGCAGTAAATAAATCAGTGTTATTGGTGAAAATTTATTCATTTCTCTATTGGATCACAATATTTAAGTCATGGCAATTATGAGTGAAAAATAATATCACCCAAATGTCCGCTAAGACTTCAACGGCACACCTCCACATGATGGTCAAAATTTTTGATGACGTCCCTGCATAGTTGCTCCTTGATTTCACCAATATAACTTATTATCTCATCCTTCAGCTGTTGAATTGTTGTTGGCTTGTTGTCATAGATGAGATGACCCAAAAGAAAGAAATCTAAAGACATCAAATCACACAATCGTGGTGGCCAATTGACTTCGCTGTTTCAAGAGATGATGCGACCTGGGAACTTTTCATTCAAATTCTATTTGAACGTCCATTTTCATAATAGGCTTCGATAATTTTAACACATTGTTTGATTGTTAATTTTTCCATGGTTGAAATTGCCAAAGACTTAAGTTGTTAAATCTGAGTGAAAAAGAAAGAAATCATTAGATGCTTAAACATAATTCACATTTAAAATCGATTTAAAATTGACCATTAAGTTATAATATATATATATATATATATATATATATATATATATATATATATATATATATATTATTATTATTATTATTATATTTTATTATAAGAGATTATAATAAAAACATGTTTTTATTATGATTGCTTATAATAAAAATAATAATATATTGCTCTACTTTGTGTTGATCACTTTTTAAAAAGTAAATGCTATGAGCGGAGGATTTTACTCCATCTGTTCTTTTCTCATATATATATATATATATATATATATATATGCTAAAGGTTTTTTTTTAAACAGAAGTCCTTCTATTTTAAACCTTTAGCACATACACATGAAAACTGACCAATGTAAAATTTAAATATTGATATTTATACCATACCGTAATGATAATGAAGCAGTCCATTTTTTTACAATACAAAAACTATATACACTTACAAATACAAACATATAAATATATTTTGCATACATCCAAACAAGTACTTTCAACTGGACAGTCAGTCATCTTCCTATATATATAAAACATATTTCGATTCACATTATATTTTTTGTCTCAGATGCTACCCGAATTTTACCAAAAACAAAATAATTTCCATGCCTGAAGATGACTGAATGTACAGTTGAAAGCACTTGCGTATTAGAGAAAGACTTTACACAGCTTATAATTTTTAAAAACAAGGATCATAACATTCATCGAGTGATTTGTTGGTTAATGTATACATTCAACGCCATCACTTGATAAGACACCAGAAGTGTTGAAATAAAAATGGCTATTTTTGTAGTGATTTTATAACATATTTATATTATGATTTTCGAATAAATAATTATATATATATATATATATATATATATATTAGCCTAGGTACGTTGCCCCGGTGTACATGGCTGCAATTGTATAACCACACTCCATGTATACCCGCAGACCCCTGTCTAGAAATATCTGCTTAGGTCCCTGCTTGCATGCACCATCCGTTGGTATACTAAGCTACGCCCCCGACCTCATCTTTTTTACGGTATATCCTTTGCAAGTGTTTGATTGTTCTTAATAAACGAATTCCATCGATAAAACCTTTTTGTGTGGTCGTTGCTTGGGGTTAAGTTGTTTCAATGTTTTAGATATTCAGTAAATTTCCTATGGCCGTAATAACTTTCAAATAGTATTGCATTGTTCACAAATCTAATACTCAAACAAAAACAGGGACGAAGCTTGATTCAAGTACAAGTGCAAACGCATGAACAGCCCGCCCCTTCTCCGCCCGTTTACTGTAAAGTTGGGGTTAATAAGAGGTTCTTCGGGAATTTTTCCCTTATAACGCTTCAATAATCCTTTTCAAACAATGTTTGCATCAAAGCTTGTTCTTATGCCAATTTAAGATGGAATCATATGAAGAAACTATTGGCTAAATGGCAAAAGCCGATTTTGGACCTACTTTGTCGCAGATTTCATCTACATAACTGAAATAATCTAAACCAAACATTCACGCAAAACAATTTGTGTGTCATATGTAATTTACATGGTAAATTTGGAAAGCATCAGACAAAATCAGGCTTTTTGAACAGTTTTTTCTTGGTTTTTCGTTATCCCCGGGAAGCGAAGAGGGCTAAAACCACACTATTCTATTTTTTGCATAACGGCAATTTTTTGCGACATGTTTGAAGAAAATCGGATAAAAATGAGGAAGTTATTCAAGTTTTTGTTTTAAGTTGTCAGAAAAACCCAATTTTTTCCACAGTTTTTTGCAATTTTTTGTGTGAAGCTAATGTCGCAGGAAAATTATCAAGCACTCTACATAAACATTGTAACATAAGCTATGTTTTGGATAAGTGCATAGATAATCAGCTCATCTAGGAAAATTTTGTTCGCGTGTAACTTTTCTTTGATTTTTGCAAAATGTCGTACCCACCATCACTTGTATCGATTTTCTGCCAAACCCCGAGAGGTGGAGATTGAAAGGTGGGTCTTGACCTAGTTTGGTAACTCTGCAGCATGTGTGTACAAATTCATCGAAATTGGTCGGGAAATGTGGACGTGGATAAATAGCATACACACACGCACAGACAGACAGACACACAGACAGACATCTTCTGTTTTATATATATATATATATATATATATATATATATATTGTCATCCACAGACAGACTATTTTGCTGTATCACAGCTTATCAGTGTGGCTAGACATCTGGTTGCCTCTAGCTAGGATCGAAACCCGACTGAATTGGCGTCAGTCGGGGATTCCAACACGTTTGGCGCACGGCAAGGATGAAGGTGAATTTAAGCGTATTTATTTTTAGATAAACACACAGTGACTGAGAGAACTCGATTCGATTTACCGAAGAGTCTTGCATTATTAGCCGTAATAGTCACTGTTTACAAACCCACACTTCCTAATGCAGCTCAAAACATTCGCCTGGCTGGTTTATCGAGATCAGTGGTAGAAAATGTCTATTTCAAACTGAAAATGGACCTTGTCGTTAGAATTTTCAATCTCATTCTCTGAGTTTGGGGGTATGAGAAACAAAACAACTACCGACCTTAAAGGCGTAGCGCACTTGTCTCCCAAGAACTCACCCGATTCTACATCGACGTAGTTGGTTTGAGTAAAACTTGTTTCCCTGGAGAAGGTAGCAAGAAGAAAGTTGGCTGCATGTTCTTCTGGAAAGAAAAAGGTTGCCAATGAACCTCGCATCCATGGCATCGATCTTGCTATCAAAACCGAGCTGATCAAGAAACAGAACCTGACCCTCAACGTCAACAAGCGAACGTCTGATGTCCATCCGAATCCAGCTTCTCAATAAGATGTACCTTATGCTGATCTCAGTCTATGGTCCAACTCTAAATTCAAGTAAAATGCTTTCTTCGACTCTCTCTCAACGCTACCGTTCGATCCGAAATTATAAACTGGTCATTCTTGGTAACTTTAACGCCAACGTTGTTCACGATCACCATCTCTGACAAGGAATCCTTGTCAAACACAGGATTGGAAACTGCAAGGCCAACGAATTCTTCCTCCTTGGGCTCTAAATAGAAAACAACCTGACGGTTACGAACACCGTCTTCTGTTTTCCAACCCATCACAAAACAACCTGGCAACACCCAAGGTCAAAACACTGGCATATTCTGGATTACCTGTTGAAAATGATTCGAGACAAGGAGATGAGGATCACCAAGTCCTTACCAGGCGCTGATGATTGCTGGACCGATCACCGGCTTCTGATCTCTTATCTCAACTTTTCCATCTTTCCCACCCACTTGGCATCCCTATAATCAAAAGCGCAAACCGAGATACGATTGTCTCAAACTGAAGAACCCAGGAATATCCCAAACCTTCTCAGAAGCAATAGACAAACATCTTAAGGAAAGGCAAAACGGGAATCTTTCACAGAATGATTGGAACACTGCTTGACACTGTAACATCTGCTGCAGAATGTGGTCATTCGTTACCCAAAGTGGCAGAACCAAGTAGAAGTAAAAAGAAGGTAACACAAGGCCTAGCAGCTATAGATAAGACCATCACACGTCCTACTGTGCGATCAATGCCTGAGACTGTTCAATTCTTGACTTGGCCTCCTGAGTCATGTTGGGTTCATGCATCGTGAAGGCACTGGATGAATCAAACTCAGACACGGGGAGGCCAACAATATATGCACACATATGACTCACATAATTACAAATAAATACATATAGATAGAAATCTATACTTTAAAAGAAATATCAATATATACATATATTCAAAATGATATATAAGTTAAATAACAAGCAAATCGGAATGCAACTCACCCTTCCGAATTCTTTTGTTTAAAGATTTTTTTGGTATGAAACATTTTTAATCTCTTTGGTAACCTTTGTGTCTGTGACACTAAAATAATTAGGATATGAAAAATATTACTATCTCTCTCTCTCTTTCTCTCTCTCTCTCTCTCTATATATATATATATATATATATATATATATATATATATGATGCATGATGCATGTTTCGTTAAATAATATAGACAAGTTTTGTGTATTTATTTTAAGTAAGTTCCTTTCATATTGTCTGAAAAGCTTAATAACATTATCATTGAAGGACGAAAGAAAATCACCATATTGATACATGTTTAAATCCAATCTAAGCTTCCGGTTTACATAAGCCATTATCAAAGATGACAATTACTTTTTAATATATCAACCAAAAACAAAATAAGCTACGAAACATTCTTAAATGCTTATAATTAATAACAGAAGCCATTGGTTTATACCAACAGCTTCCCATACTTCTCGTTTTCACTCTCGCGTGGTCATGTGTGACGTTACGAGCTGCGACGCGATTTTCACTTCTGCGTCTCGTATACACTAGTTAGCCGTTGCTTTGAAATTTTTCATGCAACAAAAACAGACTATTATTATTGTTCCGTGTATTGTCTATATTATTTAATGAAAATACATCAATGAAAATTGCTGAAAATATACACAATATATATATATATATATATATATATATATATATATATATATATAGTGAACATAGAAGTCAACACTTAGAGGCGACAGTCTGTTTTCATGCTATATGCAATCGCCAGGCCTGACGATTGCATATAGCATGAAACAGACTCTAAGTGTTGACTTCTATGTTCACTTTTTATATTTACACACGCCTATCTCTGATATTGAGCACTTTATCCCATAAATATAGCACACCTTAAGACTATATTTCTTTATATATATATATATATATATATATATATATATATATATATATATATATATAATACCTGATGATTGCCATGTCCATGAAACTTTAAGTAGCACTGAATGAAAGCTTTGATGTTGGCTTTTATCCAGGAAGAGACCTCAGTGGTATATTTCACAAAAGGATGATTAAAAATATCATTTCAAGGGGTATTGCTAATAGGGGTGGGGTTGATTGATGGGAGGGCGTAAAGATAACTATGGACACTACTGCTATCATAAAGTTATGAAGAACTTGGTAATCCGTATGGGTAATCCCAAGGAGGATGAAATCCTGAGAGCTCAATGTAAATCCAGAGCTAATATTTAAAAGAAAAACAGACCATTTTAAGGTACCATTATAATAATTTATTTCACCAGAGTCCTTTTAAAGGACGCTGGATCATCAGATAGCACTTAAAAAAAATCCGGCGTCCTTTAAAAGGACTCTGGTGAAATAAATTATTATAATGGTACCTTAAAGTGGTCTGTTTTTTTTTTATATATATATATATATATATATATATATATATATATATATATATAAGAGAGAGAGATAGAGACAGATGTTTGCTTACAAGCATTCATAAGTATTTATACACCACTGCCTTTAGATAAATTAATCATCTAATGTATATAAATTGCTTACTCATATATATATATATATAACCATTTATTGGCATCCCCATTGTTGTTCTTGATACGTTACATTGATTTTCGGTCAGAAAATCTGAAGTAATTTTCTTTCTAAATGGGTTGGCAGTTTTTCTCTGTATTTAGCGTGAAATTCTCTTTTCCTCTTTCACTTGTATATTTTTATCCGTCTGTTTGGGGGGTGAGAAATTCTGAATGACCTGCCGTTCTCATAGCCATCATTGCCAGCATTTTATCCGTCTGCTTATGTGGGGGCTAATGTCTTGCCTTTTGTGTGGGATTTGAGGTGGAAAAATAAGATCCGAGTGTCATTTCCACAAATTAAAACACAAAATAATAGACAAGGCGAAGAAATGATCTTCGCATAAAAGAAGGAAGACCAAGTTAAATATGACAATATCATTTACAGTCAGATACATGTATTTACATATTAGAATTCGATTGTCTTTGTTGCGGCCATGAAGAGACCAATAGTTCGAGTATTCAAAATGATTTATCGCAAGTGAGTCTGCAAAGTTCAAAATTATTTGTTGCGAGTGTGTCTGCAAAGTTCGAAATAATATGTACGCCAATATATGTGTATGAAGCACACGCTAATGAAACGTGTGTGACTGCTGTCTGATGTCGTGCAATAGCAGTAATTTTAAAACACAGTGAACAAGGAGAGCTGAGACAAGACTTACTTCGTCACGGCTTTGTATGTAAGAAAATCATCGCTGGTTAACACGTTGTCATGGCAACGTGTGTCGAGGCTGGGCTTTGTTTACTGTCCGTTCCTTTTCAGATTACGTCACTGACTGCTCCGTTTCATATCTGTTCTGACCAATCCATTTCAGATATGTGTTTCTGACTGCTGCTGACAAGCCGTTTTATCGCTATTTGAAAACCAGTGTCGACTCACGAATCTTATCTGATTTTTTTGCAGGTACGTACTCGGTAACCCAAACCCAGACTTATTTTCAGGTCATTTCGAGTTCAAACGCGCAGACGTCGTAGAGAGCACATCACGTGACTTGTCATATCCAATCAGGTTCCAGAAACGACTTATTTCATTGTGGAGCCATGTTTGTACATAATTTTAAAAGTTTTCATATTTACTAAATTTAGTAAGATTTATTTATAGGCTTCTCTTATTTGTTTGTGCTTCACTTAAGGCCATAAAACATAGGAGTTTATATCCCATACATTCTCACAAGCATAACTGCCAGCATTAAATACTGATTCCTACAGTCGATGTCATATTTAAATGTATATCACGAGCTCGTAAATCTGATAGCAAATATCAATGCTATCTTTCTCACTCTCACTTTAGCTATTCACCTTCCCTTTATCTATCTATCTATCTATCTATCTATCTATTACATACTGTACAGATCTATCTAAGTATTTTCATATTAACCTACAATACATATATGAATACAGCGGATGATGGCAAGATTGTCGCTATCTTACATTAATTAATTTTGCACATGTGTATTGTATGTTTTTGATTTTATTGACTGCACAGTATAGTAAGAAGCCCAATACAAACATTTCAGAGTGTTTGGATGTCAATCTGAGGACAGAGCAGACGATTCGAAAAGAGTTAGATGAGTTTAATGGGTACCTCAGTAATTAAAATTAATGGGTATTATGAAGGTATTTGGAGTGGTCACTAGTGATGGCGACATTATGCCACCATTCATCTTCCCAAATGATGGAGTAGTGGTAGAATCAGTGTGAATAAAAAGTTGAAACGTTTATTGGATCAAATGAACCAGGATTTGTTTTCCTTTAAAACCAGAATTTGTTGCATCATTATACACCATACAGTCAGTTTTAGACCCATTTCAGTGACAGGGTGTAATTGATTTCTATTTTTTCCTCAGATTAGGTCATTCGTAGGGTGTATGATGGAATTTGTTTGGCCGTGAAAAATATTGCATCATCTGTGATTGCATCAGATTTTCATCACACCCAGACACTATTGTCTCGACTGTTGATTAGTTCTCCTAAGGCTATTGCCTGCAATGGATGTTACTCCAAGGAAGCGTATGAAAATTGTAATGTTACACACACATAGTGGCAAGCCTTACCAGTGAGCAAATAAAAGTACTATAGACTGGCCCAGAAACTCTCCTGATTTAAATCCAATCAAGAATCTGTGGTCAATCTGCAAAGAATGACTTCATGGAATGGAGATACAAAGTAATAACATGTGCACTGGGTCATGTTTCATTTGAAAAATATGAAAAAAGTGAACAATGACAGAATTGTTTTGTTTCAATTAATTTGAATGGGTGTAGGTGATCATGGTCCTCCATGTCTTCCTGTATAATTAATTTGCACAAGGGTGTATAATAAATGAAGTGAACGTCTTGATATATACTTTTAATAATTCCTCTCTATAATCTCACAAGTTGGATAAACAGCTCAAGAAAATAATTAATTTCTTCTCTCTGACATTACCTGTTTGAAATAGCCTAGCATTTTCATGTCTACATCAATGACAATTTATCTAAACTCCATATTTCACCATTTGCCTTCTCACCTAGCAACAAAAACCCTTTCCATTGTGTCCAAATTTGCACACACACTGATGACAATGATGTCAGTAGCTAGCTCATTTTATATGCAGATGTCACACAGCTCAGCATAGCACAAGTGTTGAGTTTGTGCCAAAGAAGTTATTAGGAAAACCAGCTAGATATCTTGTGTTCTAGGATTGTTTGATTTATATTTTTAAAAAAAGGCAGCATTTGGACTAAGAAATTAAGACACAGTCTTTGTCTTTTTTGTTTGTCTGTCTTCTAAGGCAAACATTATTGGAATCCATAGTGAAGAGATGAGATTGTTATTGTTATTTACAGATCCCACTCTGTTATGTCTGAGAGAGAAGCTTTAATTTAGGATTTGGCAAGATTCCTGGTAAAAGAAAAAAGATAAAATTTGGGATCTTCTTAAACAACATTCTTCAACATTTCTCATTTCCTTTTGTAATACATTCAATTAAGAACTTTGTTTTAATTTATTTATTCCACCCCAAGCAAGGCAATAAAGCCACTAAAATGCAAGGATTTTACTGAGTTTGAAAGAATCTGAGAAAAAAATATTAAGGAGAGAGAACAATAAAAAAAACAAGAATTAAGAAGACAAAATAATGATTGACATTGAATTTAAATTTTTGAAGATCAAAGTTGACTGGGAAGCAAGAAGACAGATGAAAGTTCCATAAGGGAGAATTACGATAGAAGAAACTGTTAGCATAGAACTTACGGTTACATCTTGGCATTTCAAGTGTAAAATGATGAGAATTCATAGGTACCATAGAGGAAAGTTTATCAGAACAATTACCATGAAATTCTTCATAGAAAAATCACTTGTAAGCTACATTACAATGATGGTAATGTGACTGAAACCAGGATGCCAGATCAAGGCCAATAACATTTCAAATTCTTCTTTGGATTTTATCAAGAATCCCTAAATATAGTGATTTTCTAAGCGTAGCTTGGATGTGGCACAAGGCCGACAGTAAGGGGCACCCAGTGAGGATCGAACTCACTACACATTCATAATTGTTCTAGCGAGACAAGCTTGCTAACCATTACACCACCTCGAGGTGCCCTTATAATGATTTTCTAAGCCCAGCTTAGATGTGGCACAAGGTCGAAAGTATGGAGCACCCAGTGAGGATTGAACTCACTACTCAGTCGTAATTGATCTAGCAAGACAAGCTTGCTAACCATTACACCACGTCGGGGTGCCCAGAATCCCTAAATATATAGCAGAAGCACAAGACCAGATGTGACAGCAATATTCAAAGCAAGGACAAATGGTAGACTTATAAATATTATAGCAATAAAAAAGATTAGACATATTTTACTTATCATGATTAAAAAGAAAAGTGAAAAATAAAACAAATACAGCCAACTAGTTTTGATCTCACTCAACAGAGCTAGATCAAAGGATTTTATATTGCAAGAAAATAAAACATTTAAACAATATGTAGTATTAATGAAGTCAGAATACAATTTAAATTGAAATCATAAATATGTAAGATAGATTCATTTTTTTCTCCCAGAATCTATCTTATACATTTATAAGTCTACTATTCATCTTTGCATTGAATATTGCCTTCATATTAAGTCTGGTGCTTCTGTTATGCATTTAGAGATTCTTGGTGAAATACAAAGATTCTGTAATGTTATTGGTCCTGATCTGGCATCTCAGCTTCAGTCACTTTTTCTATTCCCATAAGATAGTTTTCTTTGGCCTTTTCTATAAATATTTTCATGATAATTGTTCTGATGAACTTTTCTCCTCAAAGAAATATTTCCATGTCTCTTAAGAAAATACTGCAACTAACTTTTACCTGCACATTAATTCTCTATCCAAGACTGTGGAAGAAAACTACATACCATTTTGTTTACAAATTTTATAAACACTGGTGTGCTTATTAAAAGAAATAGAGTATTTAAATGCTTGTTTAATGAGAATACAGAGTGCGATGGATAAATTGTAGTCTAAATTAAGTAAAAATGAAAATAACGCTGACATCTCATTTTAATGTATATTTACCAAAATTACACAAAAATATCTTGAAATACTAAAGAATAAATTTATTCAATAAAATCACCATTGGCTTCAAGCCTGGCCTCCAGACGACTTTGGAATATCCTGCAACTCTTCTGGATGGTCTCCTTGTTCAAGTTACTGAATGCTGCCATAATCCTTGCCTTCAGTTCATCTTTGGCTTTACAAGGAGTTTTGTTGGTTTCTCACCCACCTGTGACCCAAATATAATAATCAAGGGGGTTGCAGTCTAGGGAGTTAGGTGGCCAGATGTAAGGGGTGATGTGATTGCAGAGATTGTTTGATAGCCATGACAGTGTTTCCCTGACAGTCTGAATGGTGCAGAGTCCTGTTGCCAGACATAGTGTCCTCCAGCAGCCACTCTCTTGACCCAGGGCAGCACTACCTCCTCAAGGCACTTGATGTAGGCCTCTATGTTGAGTCTGAGGCCTCATGGAAGGATGAACGTAGGCAGGTAACCATCACTTGTGATCACTCCAAACCCCTTTGTAATCACCACTTAGACTCATCTAATTCTTTTTTAATCCTCTGCATTGTCCTCAGATTGACATGCAAACACTCTGAAATGTTCATAATGGTGCTTCCGACAGAAATGCCAAGCAGTACAACATGCAGTTTCGAAATTTATGGTGGACTGAATTGCATCATGGTGCTCTTTCTCTCACAGACAATGCCGAACTGACCCTATTATACAGTGCCCTTAAGAAAATCAAAAACATTAAAACATACAAAATGTTGACAATCGCACATTGTATATAAGTGCTACTAAATGTTTAGGTTTACATGCGCTAAATAAATGATGTTAGTTGGAATATGATGTAAAAGCTTAGTTGAAACTTTCTGAATGGCACCTCTTGAAAAGTTCCAACTTGAACAAGACACTAATATTATTAATACAAGTAGCGTGCACAAAAAGTAAACAGAAAAGGCAAATCATTTACTGTTCCATTTAAAATACCAAAAAAATAAAATGTTCTTGCTTAGCATATTTACTGAATATTCCTAACAAGAAAGAAATTTACTTTAAAATAAGAAAGAAAAATACACAAATTCTCTATGGTAGACAAATCTCTTAAGTGACTTCATGCTAATATGGCTGAAAGATTATGACACAGTCACTCAACAGATGGTATCAAAATCCTAATCAGTTCTGAGGTTTCAACTAACCCAACCATTCCATATAGTCCTGCCCCTTCTCTCATATTCTTATTTTAGAAAATTGGGTGGGGGTGAGATAAACATTTCCTTGTTTTTTTTTTTTTTTTTATTGTTGTAAAACAATTATAGAATATGGATGTTAATAAGAAAAGCTAGAATATGAAATATAAATTTTATTTATAAAATAGATATTTTGTTATTCTGTAATTTGTAAGTGCTGTCTGCAAGAGTGCATAACCCAATTAGCAGGTCTGCAATCTCATTTTAGATTGAAGGAGACAAACTGGCAGCAGTCATCCACCTCAGACGGCAGATGTACTTATTTGCTACAGTTCAAAAAGCAAAATTTGACACATGGTTTGATTTTTTTTTCTTATGTGGGTGGGGGGTTTCCTTTTACTCGTTTGGATTAACTTCAGATTATCTTTTGTTGTGAATCATTCAAAAATTAAATTGGATTATGAATTCCAACACACTTTGATTATGAATCATGTTCTGCCATTATTGGGTGAGGAATAAATATTCATCCATGCTGATCTTATTCAGTGCTTAGAACATGTTTCAATCATAAGTCCCAGGTTCAAATCTCAACATGGTCAGTTAGTCAAATGGGTGACTTCTTGATAATATTGACCTGGGGAGGGAATATAGCATTTGGCACTCTTTGTGAGTTAAATTGAGTAGAGAAAACTGTTTGGAAAGTATCAATGGTAGTGCTTGATGGTTAACTGTTGGATTAGCCAATAGAATCACTATAATGTGTGTTGGACATTTTTTGGAAGGGGAGATAACTGTTAACTATTTAATTAGAAAATAAAAGAAACTCATAATCCAAGACAATGGTTCCCAAATGTTTTTCTCTGGCCCACATTTTTGGAATGAATTTTTGCTCATGCCTCACCAAATTTTATCTGATAAAAAGTATGTTTAAAACTAAAAAACAGAGAAAGGGTATAGTGAACAATCACGTAGAGGCAAGCAAGCCAGTGTGGCTTGCATCTAGTGCAAAGGAAAATAAGTTCCTTACCTCAACATACGGCACATAGCATTGGTGTTTTGTTCTTTGAAAATGGCATTAATCTCCACTTTTTATGTTGGACTGTTCTAACAGTATGTGCTGTAATGTTGGCTTTTGTACAGCTTAGCATGGTTTGACCAATAGCAGGTCATGTGCTAATTAGTCAGACTGAAGGAGGCTATTTGCCTGGGTAACTGAGAACAAAAACGTAGAATGCTGATTGGTTAGTCAGCCATGGTGTTGGCCTGAGTGCTGAAGCAGTGAGAAGGCAGAATGTATTTATGTTGGTGAAGTGTGCAGAGCTCAAGAATGGTGATTTGAACAAGTAGTATTTTGTATTGTATGAACAATGTCTGAGAAACAGAGACTCATTTAACTAGAGAGGATTAAAGGAATGGATTTTAAGTCAGAACATTATCCTCCAATTTGCAGACCCTAGTTACTATATTCTTAATACTTGATAAAATACAAAAATATCATAATAATAAAATCAGTTAATAATTATTTATAAGCATTTATACTGGGACTCATGCATGCAATTAAAAATAATCTATAATAATATTTTAAGTTTTGAAATCATATTTATTTTTGGCATATGAATTTATTGAAACTGTTTCTAAAGCTTTGATTGTCTCTCAATCATTCTGCCTCACTTGCTATCCTCTTCTGGTGCACCTATCAGGTGCACTGAACCATTTGGGAACCACTGACATAAGAAAATCTTTTGTGAATCTGAAAAGGAAATACTATAAAATTAAATCATTGAAAAATTTCATTAAAAATATAAAGTAATGGAAGATAAGCTTGGAGTGAAGCTTTATTCAATACAATTTGATTACTCCCATAAGTGAGGTTTGACCATTTCTCTTATAATCGAGTAGTTCAAGGGGGAGATAATTATGGTTGCCTTCACCACACCAACATAAAATTTGTTTTGGAATCCTTGGTTGTGCTGAGAACTTTTCCCTATTCTTAGTACAAGATATATTTTTAGGCTACAAGTTTCTTTTGGACTAAAATATCTCATACCTTTTGTAGCAAAAAAAGGGTACAGTGGTTTGGAATACCAATTCTACCCTGTCTTCTTGTCAACTACAATCAGTGAAACTACCACAAAACTCCACACACAAAGAACGACCACTTGACTCATCAGCCTCTGTTGCCTGGCTGAAGTTCTCTTGCTCACGCTTATTTTATCAAGTGGCTGAGGCTCAGAAATTTGCATAAGCCACAATTTTGTCTCACAAGATCTCTACACTCTGAGATCAAGTTGTTCTTAAATTGTAGCTTTTGGATCAGCCATATTTTTGTATTTGTCTTGTGTGTAAAACTCATAATCCACAAGACAAATACAAGAGTGTTTTGTTCCAGGAGGTAAACCACTCTCCCTTCTACATCTTTTTGTTTTTATAAGAAAAAGCAGTCAAATGTTTCTTTGATACAGTTGATTCAAAATATTTTTTTTTGACAGCCTTTGCCTCTAATATAGTTTGAGTAAAATCCTACCTGAATAGATACGATAGAGAGGGAGGGTAAAATTTAGTGAATACCTAACAAGATGTATTTAATTTGAGTTACTTTAAAACTGATAGAATTTAGAAATAATTTTTGTCTGGATTGGGTTAACAACATTTATTTATAAAGAAATCTAAATGATTGTTTCATTTATAGATTAAATATTCTCTGGGATTTAGAAGTTTTTCCTTTGATGTATGTAAGATAATCAACAATAAATTCTTGACCTGATACATTAACGTTTTATCAGATTTACATTAAAAGTTCTGTTCTGTAGTTCTATGTCACGTCTCAACTTAGCAAAGATTTAGGAGGATCCTCAAATTCTGTTGCAGACTCCCGCCCCTCATCAACATCAGTAACATGAGATATGTGGAACAGTTCGCAGTCCTGCACAAGTGTTAAAGCAGAGTGCAATGTATGCATTAACATGTAGTATCTGTTCCAGACAGACAGCCGGCTCATGATTCCAGCCATCATCATCATCATCATCATCTGCAGTTCTGGCTCACCATTAGCCATCACACCAAGCATTCAGCAATCTCCAGCATGCCTCCAGCTCCAGCCAGCTAGGACAACAATTCTCAATGGCTACAAAACTGTCCTTATCAAGACAATGCTCTTCTCACCCTGTACATGAACATGCATATATATATATATTTTTTTTTTTTGCATAGTGCACTGTAATTTCCTTTAACAAAAATAAACTTGGCAATATATTTTTTTTTTTGCACATCTTCAGTTTGTTTGTTGTTGCCTTTCTGTTATTCAATATCTGCTTGCAGACCAATATACCACCTGCAACAAACAACCTCACTTTTTAACTAGGGATTCCCCTGCTATGATCAAGATAACAACAGTAGCATCCCCAAGTTGTAGGTTTTCCATTTCCTTCACCTAAGCAAATGGCCATATTGTCTATAGAACCCTGCTGGCCATCCAGAGGAGTATTGTCACTTTATGACTGGCCTGAATAGATTGAACCTCTTGTCCTGCTCTATCAACAAAAGTTTGCAGCTCATTTTTATCATTATTATTTTTGTTGTTATTGTTGCTGTTGTTATTGTTGTTGCTGTTGTTCTCCTTTTTTTGTTTTAAGTTTTAAATCCCCAAATCCACAGTAAAAAGAAAAAACAAAACAAAAACAAATAAAAGACTTGTTTGTACAGTTTTATTTAGCTTAATTTGCATATTCCAAAAAGAGAGTTCTACTAAGGGGAAGTAATTACTTCCATTTTGTTTACTTCATTACGACAGACCATTTTATGCTTCTGCTCTTTAAACATTTTCTTTGGAAGTGATTTTAATAAATGAATGGACAGAACAGATTGTCAGGTAAGTACATAAGAATAATAAGAAGATAAGAATAAAAAATTGGAATTATAACTTTTTGCTTCTTTTGTTTCTTTACACACAAGCATGATTCCTTCTCAGTTTGAAATTTAATGTTTACAATAATATAAACTTGAATATGTGCTTAGAATTTTTCTTTATAAAGAATAAAGCAATTTCAAGTGACAATTGAATCTCGTTCCACAGTTTCAATCACCATTCTGCTAATCATTATGCTACACCTAACCCTGCCTAAATGGAACTAAGAGAAAGCAAAATTAGCAATATTACAGTATGATTGTTATTATAACCATTTGGATTAACTGATTTGGTTTTTTATGGTTTATCAACACTTTGTAGGTTATTTAATGACAAAACATGTTTTGGATTGTAAGAATAATTCATTTTTACAGAGTGAATATTGCATTAACAATGTTTTTTGAGAATAACAGTAAGTTTTCCACCTAGTCATACTATTCAACCCATCGCTGGGGGAGGAGATGGATTCATACCTTACCCAAAAGTATTTGCACATGAATGAATGTGTAACTAACCCAACTGGTATTTATACATATCAGCATAACGAATCTGGCTGGAAATTCAAACTCGTCTCTCCAATTTCACATTCTGAGCTGTGATGCATTATACAGCCCGCACATCGTAAATATCTGGAAATACAGCGTCATATCAAAGGGGAAAATATCTTATCATCCACTCCAGGATAATGTTTGCCTTTATCACAACCTACAAAATTGTTTTGAATCATTGAATAAGACAAAGACATTTTTCATTTAATTTGACTGTACCAGAATTCAAAATCTCCTCATCTCTTTGTAGAGGTAGTGATGGTCATCACAGTAGTAAACAGAACACTGTCCCAAGATTATTACCTTTTTGTAATATTTATACAATGAGAAGCAATAATAGCATTCAGGACACTTGCACTTGTAGAATTCTGAAATAAAACCAGAATTAACCAAACAAGAATCAACAGCATCTTCCATCATTCTGAACTTGAGCCATTTTCTGGGATTATGTCATGGTATGGAAAAAATTTTCAACAATAAAATACTTTTGACTGTGAGGTTGTTTTGGTTGATTTTGTTTAGTGGCATATCAACCTCTAATGCCAAAATATTTTGTACGCAAGTTTATGCCTTCATCTACAAATATTTTTTTATATAATTTTATACTTTTAGGGTTGAGCATATGTTTTTTAGGTATATAGTTTGTAAATCATAAAATATATTGCTGGTAATTTTACTATAAAAATGTACTGTTGATCTTTGTGGTGGCAGTGATGGGGTCACTATTTGCCCATAGCTGGGACCCTAACAGGTACTACTAGCCAATGTCAGGGTGGACCTGGAGACAACAGCAATCAAGAGGTGATTCCAAACTTCTCTAATCTCCTGATCAGTGACCTTGTTGCCAGATGTAGTTTATCATCATACCCACATTTGTAAGAAATCAGGATTAAACCAATATTTTTCTCATGCACAAAAGTGGTTCTTTTATTTTTCTCTAACCAGATGCTGGCATAGCAGAGAAGGAAAGAATGAGCAGAAATTGTCATTTTGCTTAGACTGTTATGAGGAACATTTTTTTTAATCTGAGCTCACACTTGGAATTTTTTCATTTTCTTAAATGTCATTTTGTAAGAAAACAAATTTACTCAAAAGCCATTTTTAAATGAAGTTAGACAGAATGGGGTGGAGAATGAAAATAATAGCAACAGGTGCTTGTTAAGATTACCAATTCCTCATTTTGTTTTGCAAGACAGTAATACTTTTCAAGTGATAGATAAACTAGACATTAGCATAAATTCAGAAATAACTGATATTTTAAGGAATTATTTTAAATGACATTAACCTGTTGACTGCCAGAGGACAATGATGAAATCTGACTTCCAGTGCTAATTTTATAATGGCCAACTTGGGCAATAAATAGATTTTGAGTTGATTTCTAGCTTCAACTGAAGTCTTAACATTGTTTTCACGCTAAAAGTATCAATGTGAATAAACTTGGTGTAAGATAAAGAAATAAATAACAAGACCAGAATTTCACCATCTCTAAAAATAAACAGATAATAAAAATTGCTAGGCAAGCAAAGCCATAGTTTGACCAACCAATCAGAAAGCTGTCGCAGTCAGGATATAGGCTGTGAACCAATGAGAAGCAGAGTGCTCTTCTCAAACCACATTTATAGATGTGTATATAACCAGATGGAAAATCAATCAGAGTCAATAAATTAAATTTGTATATTCCGCAATACTAATATGGTCATTGTAACATACCCAAAGATGACATAAGACACTTGCATGGTTAGCTGGAGACCGTAGACTACTAAACAGTCTTTGGTACATTGAAAACAAAAATATTTTCTTTCATTATGGCTACATTTGAATACATATATATATATATATATAGTCATTCACAGACAGACTGTTTCACTGTATCACAGCTCCTCAGTGTGGCTAGACATGTGATTGTTTCAAGCTGGGTTCGAAACCCAACTGATTTGACATCAGTCAGATATCTTACCTCTAGGCCATCGTCACACAGCAAGAAGGAAGGGAATTTTAATGTTTTTCTCTATACGAAATATGTCAGCAGCTCAGAGAACTCAATTCATACTTGAAGAGTAATACATTTACTTACTCCCTTGCAGACTCTTTCTCTGTCTATCTTTTCTATATGCCAGGACACTTATTCTTGAAATCTTCAAACTTTAACTTTCACTTTCTCTTCTCTATTATGATATTGTTATATATAAATATAATAATTTATTTTTTGTTTATCATCACTCTGTACATTTTCTTTTAACCATTACACAAGGCCAGTATACACCCAAATCAATTATACTAATATATGGTTAGAATGAACATTTTTGTAAGATAAACAACTTGTCCTTAACTGAAATATACCAGAAAATGCCAAAGCATAAGATAACTTGTCAGTACAAAATAACTCTTAGCTGGTGTCATAATAAAAACTGAAGACCACAAGTGGTTAGTAATCAAGGTGCTAAAACATGAAAAAAATAATAGGAAAGTAGGTGTATATAAAGTGGGCCAAAATTTAAGGCTCACTTTTTTAGGTTTTGTTCTGGTGAGATGGAAAAGTACTAGGAAGAGGAAAAGAGTCAAACAATTATGTCCTGACCACAAAAAGATTTATTGAGCAAAATTTTATGGGAAAATTGGGAGGTTTTGTAATGGAATGTCCCACACCCCCTATCGCCTATGTGGACTGACTATATCAGTAGCTATATATAGTGAGCACAGGATATACCTGGGGACTTGCTTTGGCAATTAGTTGGACATTCATCTCCAGCTAGGCTGGTCGAACTCTCTGCCTCCAGGCAGAGAGGAACCCAGACAGGGCTATGCTGAAGAGCAGAGTCTCATCTGGGCTGTTAGACAACTACCCAACCCCATTTTTTATGAGGCCTATGGGGAATTTTAGCTCAAGCCTACAGGATCAAATACCCCCACATTAAATTCAGCCTTGTGCCATATCTGACCGCGTGAGGCAGTTGACCAATATACTTGCTTCGACAATTAGTTGGAAATTCATCTCCTGCTAAGCTAGTTGAACTCTCTGCCTTTAGGCAGAGAGGAACCCAGACAAGGCTATGTCGAAGGGCAGAGTCTCTCGTCTGGGGTGGTAGACAGCTACCCGATTCCATTTTTACAGGGTCTACGGGGAATTTTTGCCCAAGCGCATGGGCTCAGTTTTAACCCTGCATTAAAAACAGCCTTGTGACACATCCTGCCTTGCGGGGAGGTGAACTAAATAACCTTGCTTTGGGAATTACTAGCCTGTCATCTGATTCCCTGTCTTACAGTAGTGTCTTCTCTTTTACAATAAACCTCTTTTCTTTCATCTATATGTGTATTGCTGTTCCTTTTCTCAAGTACCACCTTTGTCTGTTTGTAACCTCTTTAAGGATACAACATTAGGTACTTTGAAGAATCATTTAATTATAAGGCATGCAAAATTTGTATGCAAGATGCTTCAAAAGAAATGGCGCTTATTTGTTTTCATGAAAACTATAACAAATATGGAGAGTAGAATAACACTGTTGGTTAGAAGTTTTCACCTACAAAACTAATATTTCATATTGTCACAACAATTACCTACACATTTTCCCCAAAAATCAACAAAAGTCTACACACCAGCAGAGGCAACCAACACATCACTTAAACACACTACCCATCACTTAACAATGCTCATATCCACTGTTTGGTCTCAATGAATGAATTTTTTTTTTTTACATGGAGGAATTCAGTTTCATTATTTTGCAATGTATGCATCTTCATCATTTGCTGGACTGCAGCATCAGCTGATCTAAGTCACAAAACAGAAAGAAAAATAATGGGACACAGTGGCTCGGATTGAGGAATCAGAGAGCCAAGTTCAAATTCCAGTTGAATTCATTACATTTACTTATGGGCTAATACCCTTGGGAAATGTATGAATCCTTTTCTTTGCCCCCCAGCTATGGGTAAATAGTAAGACAGACTGGGGTCTATAGCCTTGGATGGCAACTGGTCTACTGCAGAAAGAAATGACAAGCTACTGTAGGAAAAAAATCTGTCTCGTCAGTCATGTATTGAAAGATACATGATCATCTAAGTGTGTATCATGCATGGCACATAACTGACTGACAGGAAGATTCAACCCCTCCTCTATCCTGCCACTAATATTTGTCATTGAAAGCATTACTTTCGGAGCACCCTATGTATATGAAGGTAGATCAATAGGTCTGTAGCCTGACAATCAATTAACATCATGTTTTATCTATGGAGAGGTGTTGGGTTAAATGCATTAGTTGTAAAGGAGATTATGTTGAAAAATAAATATTTCTGCCTTTTTTCATCATTAGGCTACATATTTATTGATGTGCCTCCATATTCACCATTGACTTAAGTGCATTGTCAAGGAAGGAGATTATGTTGAAAAATAAATATTTCTGCCTTTTTTCATCATTAGGCTACATATTTATTGATGTGCCTCCATATTCACCATTGACTTAAGTGCATTGTCAAGGAAGGAGATTATGTTGAAAAATAAATATTTCTGCCTTTTTTCATCATTAGGCTACATATTTATTGATGTGCCTCCATATTCACCATTGACTTAAGTGCATTGTCAAGGAAGGAGATTATGTTGAAAAATAAATATTTCTGCCTTTTTTCATCATTAGGCTACATATTTATTGATGTGCCTCCATATTCACCATTGACTTAAGTGCATTGTCAAGGAAGGAGATTATGTTGAAAAATAAATATTTCTGCCTTTTTTCATCATTAGGCTACATATTTATTGATGTGCCTCCATATTCACCATTGACTTAAGTGCATTGTCAAGGAAGGATATTATGTTGAAAAATAAATATCTCATGTACAAAATAAATACTTTTGTCATCATCATTAGGCTATAGACTTATTGATGTATATATGTATGTATAATTTTAATAGCCAGACACAAAGTTTATATGATATGGCAGATGTTAAAGTATTCTGAAAAGCTTATAAAAATCCTAAATTGAATAAAATTAATCCTTTAAAAGATTTAATTTTCATTTTAGATCTTTTCATTTTAATTGTGCATCAAAAAATAGTTACATTCAGTTGTAAAGAAATTTCCCGCTTGTTTCATTATTATTTTTTTTTATCAGTTTACAAAAATAATTTGATTTCATTCACTCTGAAGTTTTTCCCATTTTGAAATTTTTATTATATTGGAAAAAATTCTATAAACTTAAAACTAAAATAAATATTGAAAGAAATTGCTTTTCAGTTTCCTTTAAGTGGATTTACATGTTTACTTTACAAGTGCTGGTGATTATGATAAAATCATTTAGATTTAGAAGGAAAGACAAAGACATCACATCTTAATATTGTATGATTCTGAGAAAGTAACATGAGTGGCTTCACTTATTTTTATTTTTATTTGCTTTAAAAAGATTCAAATCCTGAAATTTTAGAAATGGGAATCAACTTCAACTCTCAAGTAGATCTTGTCGTGATATCAATAAAAATAAGTTCATCATTAAGTCTGTAGCCTGAAGATAAATAAAGAAAAGCTTAAGTTAGTTCCAAAAAATTCATATTTGATTAAGACTTTATATTCTTTGGTGCAACCAACAAAAGAGAAAGAAATGAGGTTATGATTAAATCAATCCTTCAACTTTATCTCTAAATATTATTTTAATGCTTTTTTTTTCTTATATCATTGCAGTAATATTTTTGAAATAAATCTCAACAAAATACTTCAAATTCCATTAAACAATTGCTTATTTGTGCTAATGCATCGCAAAAAAACCACAACTTCTAACTTTTATGAAACTCCAAGTCCTACATCTAGTCAACTTCATGTAATCTTCAAACATACACATGCACACACACACACACACACATATAAGAACATTTCTTTTAAAAAAGCTATAAATACTTCATGCACTAATGTAGTTTAAACAACCTAAGCATATCACCCCCAATGTTTTTACTACGTTAATAAAACATCAAAAACTGAAAAGAATAAATAATACAAAATGAAAATGTGAAACAAGTAAAATAAATTAACCCAAACAAATAAACAAATATACAAACAAGCCACTCCCACAAAAATAACTGCCAGAATAGATTACCCACAATGCACCACTGACCCATATATATAAATAGTCGAGGAAAAATCCAACATTGCAGTCTGATGATTGTGTCTAGCATGAAACACCTGTCGCCTCTGAGTGTTGACTTCAATGTTCACTTTTATATTTATATTTACATACGCTCTATCTCTGATATTGAGCACTTTATCCCATAAATATAGCACACCTTAAAACTATATTTCTTCATATATATATATATATATATATATAAGAGAAAGAACAAATGGAGTAAAAATCCGCAGTTCATAGCATTTACTTTTTAAAAAGTGCTCAATACAAAGTAGAGCAAAATATTATTATGATATTTTTATTATAATAGATTATAATAAAAACATTTTAAATCACTACACAAAAGCTTTCATGTTTCAATACCATGATTGTACTTCCTCAGGCAGTGGTTGGTAACTGGTGATAAAAATAATTGTTTAGGTAAATTTAAAAACAAATCATTACCTCTTTTCCAAAAGTTAAAAGGCGGAGGAATAAGGTCAGAATTAAAAATATACTTGCGGGTTTTAATTCTGACCTTATACCCCATCCCTGCTTTAACTTTTGAAAAAGAGGTAATGATTTGTTTTTAAATTTCCTTAAAAATTCATTTTTATCACCAGTTACCAACCACCACCTGAAGAAGTACAATCATGGCATTGAAACATGAAGGTCTTTGTGTAGCGATTTAAAATGTTTTTATTATAATCTCTTATATATATATATATATATATATATATATATATATATATATATATATATATATATATTTTTAAGCATAACACCCCAATCAATGTGTGAAGCCACTAGGATGCAGGGGGTTGCAGAAGATTTGGAGTGAGAGCAGACAGGAGTGATAGAAGAAAGGATGAAGAGAGGGATAGTGGATAGATCAAGGTAACTGGAGATGTCGATTGACATTACATTTGAATAGTTGGAGATTATAGCTCTGAGGGAAACAGTAATAGGGAAGGGTGTTCCACAGGCAAGAGGTGTGAGGTATGAAGCTATTGGAGTAGAAGAGACGGCTACATTTAAAAGTTTCTACAGTGAAGTGGTGAGAGCGGGATGCCAGCCTTGTAGGCTGCTTGAATTCATGTATATATATATATATATATATATATATATACACACACACACACACACACACACACACACACACACACACACACATGCATACAGTGGTACCTTGATTACTAGTTTTAATCCATTCCAAAAAGTCATCCAAAAACTGAAATGCATGTAAACCGAGGTGATAATTCCTTAAGAAATAATGTAAATCCATTTGATCCCTTTTACACACCCAAAAATATTAACAAAAATACATTTTACAAGAGTCAGCTGAAAAGTTCATAAGCTGACCAAAATAATCTCATGGATTGTGACCAAATGAGGTTTATTTTTCAAAATAGATCCCATGCAGTCCAAACTCTTCTATCGATGTTGCAGTTCTTGGCTGATGCACTCCAGCCATTGAAGCCAATGAGTTATGTGCCTGAGCATTGTCCTCCTAAAACAACACCACTTTTGGCAGTTTTCCTAGGTATTTAGTCTTGATAGTCTTTTGTAAGTTGACATAGTACTCTCTATTGATGGTGTGGCCCTTTTGAAGATAGTCAATAAACACAACGTCTTTTGCATCCCCAAAAATGGAAGCCTCACCTTCCCTGCAGATGAAACGACTTGGCCTTCTTTGGAGCAATTGAGGAGGGGCGTTTCCCCTACTTTGTCTCTAGCTGAAAGTAATATACCAAACATTCATCCTGAGAAACCAGCTGGATCTGCCTTAAACAATGTCAGATTTTCCCGTTATTTGATCAGTCTGGTGCACTTTTGATCAGGTGACAGATGATGTGGTGCCCATTGAGCAGAAACCTTCATCATGCCAACTTCATTGTGCAGAATACTTTCAACTCTGTCATCACTGGATATGTTAATAGCATTGGATATTTGATTTATAGTCAATCACCTGTTATCCATCACCATGTGATAAACACAATCAATGTTTTCCTTGGTGGTGGCAGTTGAAGGATGTCCAGACCTTGAGTCATGTTCAAGACTTTCCCTTCCCCTCCTAAATTTACCTGCCCATTTTTGCACTGTTGATAAAGCTGGTGTGACCATCCCCTAATGTAGTAACCATTGGGGGCTAAATCCATTTTCTGCAGGTACTTGATAACACCACAATGCCAAATTTTGTCCATTTTCAAAAGATGTTGCTGCTAATTACGTTTGAAGTCTTCTTTAAACAGTCAGATGTCAGTTTACCTGGAAGGGAACAATCCAGTTATTAATCAGAAGAGTTGAAATGAATGCATGCAAGATTTCACAGCTCTAGCATCACTCCTTCAATGTCAGACTATGAACTTTTCAGCCCATCCTCTTATACAAAATAACTATAGTTTTCTACATGTTGGTGTATATAAGATGATGATGAGAAGGGGGTGATGTTATTGTTTGGAAGAGGACTTCCCCCTCCATAAAAACTTCAGGTAAATCTTTTTCTGGGGTTATTTCCTTCTCTGTCTCTTTGTGCCACTAGAACCTATTTGAAACTGACTGAATCCCTCTTGCACTAAAAACCCATCCAGAGAGTTTTGTTTTTGTCTCCACCTTAAAATTTGCCTGAAATGTAACAAGGCATTGTCATTAAACATATTTATACTATATGGCTTGCAACAGCTATATGACGGTGATATTTTATACAAAACTTTACACTTCACTCCATTTTAAACAAATGTTCTTAATCACTGAAGAAGACACATTCTCCCCTCCCTACTCCAAAGCAATTTCCACAGCAGCCATTTGTTGCTGCTCCAGCTGAAGGTCTGGGAGTTCATCAGTGGTCAACTCTTCCTAGTGATTCTCCACCAACTCTTCCACATCCTTCCAACTCATATCCAAGCCAAGTAACTTCCCCAAAGACACCCTTGTAACTTTTTTTTGGACCCATGGTGGCTTATTTAACAGCAAAACGAAATAAAAAAAATATAAAAACATTATTTAAAACAAGATTTTCAGATTAATGCTAGAGATGTTCACTTAGTAAGAGACAAAAGCAAACTGAGTTACACACACAGATGACGTTTTGAGTGAGAGCTACACTTGGGAAGTCACACAGCAGTGAGTGAACAGGAATATACAGGTTTGTAACGGATGGATTTCCTGGCTCAATAACCAAACAGATAGACAATTTCAAAGACATATTTTTCTCAAAAAAAGTGAGCAATAACTCAATGATATGATAATGGAGATGTTCAATAATCAATATATAAAACTGCTGAGCAACTTACAACCTAATCAATTTTCAATGAAAAGACCTTCATACCACAGGGATATGTGGGTATAGGAAATACCCCAGGGAACAGAACACCTCTGTCTTACATACTTTGTCCTACATCTTGGAACAAATGAATATGTTTTTGTTATTCCATTCCTCCTATCTTTTTCTCCAGGCCATGAAAGAATTACAGCTATATTGTATCATTTATTTTAACACCCTCAGCTTAAAACATTTTAATTATCTGCATAATGCTTTTAAAATTAATGAACATGTTTTCATTCTTCTATCATTTTCCCTACAGTCAAAAGAAACATAAACTCTCTTGGGATGCTTGCTGGCCTTCATGCAAGGTTTTATCATATCAATTATTTGCAAATATGCATATTAGCACTTGTGGCCTGAAGATCTTTTGTGATGAAAATCAATTAGCCGGTAAATCACTTACGGGTTTCTTTAAAATATATACATATTGGGGAGAAAATATAATTTTAAGGTATGTTATATTTATGGTTGAAATTGAACAATATCTGGGATAGAGCACATGCAAATATAAAAGTGAACACTGGGGTCAGCACAGAGTGCCAAAAGTCAGTTTCATATATGGCAGTGAATGCTGGACAATCTCCTCACAGATGAAGAATAGACTTGAAGTAAGAGAAACAAAGAAAAGAGTACTGGACTGTTACATAATATCAGTCCTTCTATATGGCAGTGAATGCTGGACAATCTCCTCACAGATGAAGAATAGACTTGAAGTAAGAGAAACAAAGAAAAGAGTACTGGACTGTTACATAATATCAGTCCTTCTATATGGCAGTGAATGCTGGACAATCTCCTCACAGATGAAGAATAGACTTGAAGTAAGAGAAACAAAGAAAAAATACTGAACTGTTACTGTAAGAATCAAAGTCCTCTTATATGGCAGTGAATGCTGGACAATCTCTTCACAGATAAAGAAGAGACTTGAAGTAAGAGAAACAAAAGAAAACACTACTGAACTGTTATGTAATATCAGTCCTCTTATATGGCAGTGAATGCTGGACAATCTCTTCACAGATAAAGAAGAGACTTGAAGTAAGAGAAACAAAGAAAACACTACTGAAAATAATGTAAGTCCTCTTATATGGCAGTGAATGCTGGACAATCTTCACAGATAAATGTAGAATAAAACAGTACTGAACTGTTATGTAATATAAGTCCTCTTATATGGCAGTGAATGCTGGACAATCTCTTCACAGATAAAGAAGAGACTTGAAGTAAGAGAAACAAAGAAAACACTACTGAACTGTTATGTAATATAAGTCCTCTTATATGGCAGTGAATGCTGGACAATCTCTTCACAGATAAAGAAGAGACTTGAAGTAAGAGAAACAAAGAAAAACACTACTGAACTGTTACATAATATCAGTCCTCTATATGGCAGTGAATGCTGGACAATCTCTTCACAGATAAAGAAGAGACTTGAAGATAAGAGAAACAAAAAGAAAACACTACTGAACTGTTACATAATATCAGTCCTCTTATATGGCAGTGAATGCTGGACAATCTCCTCACAGATAAAGAAGAGACTTGAAGTAAGAGAAACAAAAAAACACTACTGAACTGTTATGTAATATAAGTCCTCTTATATGGCAGTGAATGCTGGACAATCTCTTCACAGATGAAGAAGAGACTTGAAGTAAGAGAAACAAAGAAAAGACTACTGAACTGTTATGTAATGTCAGTCCTCTTATATGGCAGTGAATGCTGGTCTCTTCACAGATAAAGAAGAGACTATATGGCAGTGAATGCTGGACAATCTCTTCACAGATAAAGAAGAGACTTGAAGTAAGAGAAACAAAGAAAACACTACTGAACTGAGTCCTCTTATATGGCAGTGAATGCTGGACAATCTCTTCACAGATAAAGAAGAGACTTGAAGTAAGAGAAACAAAGAAAACACTACTGAACTGTTACATAATATCAGTCCTCTTATATGGCAGTGAATGCTGGACAATCTCTTCACAGATAAAGAAGAGACTTGAAGTAAGAGAAACAAAGAAAACACTACTGAACTGTTATGTAATATCAGTCCTCTTATATGGCAGTGAATGCTGGACAATCTCTTCACAGATAAAGAAGAGACTTGAAGTAAGAGAAACAAAGAAAACACTACTGGAACTGTTACATAATAATGTAAGTCCTCTTATATGGCAGTGAATGCTGGACAATCTCTTCACAGATAAAGAAGAGACTTGAAGTAAGAGAAACAAAGAAAACACTACTGAACTGTTATGTAATATAAGTCCTCTTATATGGCAGTGAATGCTGGACAATCTTCACAGATAAAAAGAAGAGAGAAGTAAGAGAAACAAAGAAAACACTACTGAACTGTTATGTAATATAAGTCCCTTATATGGCAGTGAATGCTGGACAATCTCTTCACAGATAAAGAAGAGACTTGAAGTAAGAGAAACAAAGAAAACACTACTGAACTGTTATGTAATATAAGTCCTCTTATATGGCAGTGAATGCTGGACAATCTCTTCACAGATGAAGAAGAGACTTGAAGTAAGAGAAACAAAGAAAACACTACTGAACTGTTATGTAATATAAGTCCTCTTATATGGCAGTGAATGCTGGACAATCTCTTCACAGATAAAGAAGAGACTTGAAGTAAGAGAAACAAAGAAAACACTACTGAACTGTTATGTAATATAAGAGAAACAAAGTCCTTTATATGGCAGTGAATGCTGGACAATCTCTTCACAGATAAAGAAGAGACTTGAAGTAAGAGAAACAAAGAAAACACTACTGAACTGTTATGTAATATAAGTCCTCTTATATGGCAGTGAATGCTGGACAATCTCTTCACAGATAAAGAAGAAACAAAGACTTGAAGTAAGAGAAACAAAGAAAAGACTACTGAAACTGTTACTGTAATATAAGTCCTCTTATATGGCAGTGAATGCTGGACAATCTCTTCACAGATAAAGAAGAGACTTGAAGTAAGAGAAACAAAGAAAAACACTACTGAACTGTTATGTAATATAAGTCCTCTTATATGGCAGTGAATGCTGGACAATCTCCTCACAGATGAAGAAGAGACTTGAAGTAAGAGAAACAAAGAAAACACTACTGAACTGTTATGTAATATAAGTCCTCTTATATGGCAGTGAATGCTGGACAATCTCTTCACAGATAAAGAAGAGACTTGAAGTAAGAGAAACAAAGAAAAACACTACTGAACTGTTATGTAATATCATAAGTCAGTCTTATATGGCAGTGAATGCTGGACAATCTCTTCACAGATAAAGAAGAGACTTGAAGTAAGAGAAACAAAAAGAAATCACTACTGAACTGTTATGTAATATAAGTCCTTCTATATGGCAGTGAATGCTGGACAGTCTCTTCACAGATGAAGAAGAGACTTGAAGTAAGAGAAACAAAGAAAACACTACTGAACTGTTATGTAATATAAGTCCTCTTATATGGCAGTGAATGCTGGACAATCTCTTCACAGATAAAGAAGAGACTTGAAGTAAGAGAAACAAAGAAAACACTACTGAACTGTTATGTAATATCAGTCCTCTTATATGGCAGTGAATGCTGGACAATCTCTTCACAGATGAAGAAGAGACTTGAAGTAAGAGAAACAAAGAAAACACTACTGAACTGTTATGTAATATCAGTCCTCTTATATGGCAGTGAATGCTGGACAATCTCTTCACAGATAAAGAAGAGACTTGAAGTAAGAGAAACAAAGAAAAACACTACTGAACTGTTATGTAATATCAGTCCTTCTATATGGCAGTGAATGCTGGACAATCTCTTCACAGATAAAGAAGAGACTTGAAGTAAGAGAAACAAAGAAAACACTACTGAACTGTTATGTAATATCAGTCCCTTATATGGCAGTGAATATGGACAATCTCTTCACAGATAAAGAAGAGACTTGAAGTAAGAGAAACAAAGAAAACACTACTGAACACAGATGAAGAATGGCAGTGAATGCTGGACAATCTCTTCACAGATAAAGAAGAGACTTGAAGTAAAGAAACAAAGAAAACACTACTGAACTGTTATGTAATATCAGTCCTCTTATATGGCAGTGAATGCTGGACAATCTCTTCACAGATAAAGAAGAGACTTGAAGTAAGAGAAACAAAGAAAACACTACTGAACTGTTATGTAATATCAGTCCTTCTATATGGCAGTGAATGCTGGACAATCTCTTCACAGATAAAGAAGAGACTTGAAGTAAGAGAAACAAAGAAAACACTACTGAACTGTTATGTAATATCAGTCCTCTTATATGGCAGTGAATGCTGGACAATCTCCTTCACAGATAAAGAAGAGACTTGAAGTAAGAGAAACAAAGAAAACTTGAAGTAAGAGAAACAAACTACTGAACTGTTATGTAATATCAGTCCTCTTATATGGCAGTGAATGCTGGACAATCTCTTCACAGATAAAGAAGAGACTTGAAGTAAGAGAAACAAAGAAAACACTACTGAACTGTTATGTAATATCAGTCCTCTTATATGGCAGTGAATGCTGGACAATCTCTTCACAGATAAAGAAGAGACTTGAAGTAAGAGAAACAAAGAAAACACTACTGAACTGTTATGTAATGTAAGTCCTCTTATATGGCAGTGAATGCTGGACAGTCTCTTCACAGATAAAGAAGAGACTTGAAGTAAGAGAAACAAAGAAAACAGTACTGAACTGTTATGTATCAGTCCTCCTCTTATATGGCAGTGAATGCTGGACAATCTCTTCACAGATAAAGAAGAGACTTGAAGTAAGAGAAACAAAGAAAACACTACTGAACTGTTATGTAATATCAGTCCTCTTATATGGCAGTGAATGCTGGACAATCTCTTCACAGATAAAGAAGAGACTTGAAGTAAGAGAAACAAAGAAAACACTACTGAACTGTTATGTAATATCAGTCCTCTTATATGGCAGTGAATGCTGGACAATCTCTTCACAGATAAAGAAGAGACTTGAAGTAAGAGAAACAAAGAAAACACTACTGAACTGTTATGTAATATAAGTCCTCTTATATGGCAGTGAATGCTGGACAATCTCTTCACAGATGAAGAATAGACTTGAAGTAAGAGAAACAGAAAAGAAAACACTACTGAACTGTTATGTAATATCAGTCCTCTTATATGGCAGTGAATGCTGGACAATCTCCTCACAGATAAAGAAGAGACTTGAAGTAAGAGAAACAAAGAAAACACTACTGAACTGTTATGTAATATAAGTCCTCTTATATGGCAGTGAATGCTGGACAATCTCCTTCACAGATGAAGAAGAGACTTGAAGTAAGAGAAACAAAGAAAACACTACTGAACTGTTATGTAATATCAGTCCTCTTATATGGCAGTGAATGCTGGACAATCTCTTCACAGATAAAGAAGAGACTTGAAGTCCTTCTATAAGAGAAACAAAGAAAAACACTACTGAACTGTTATCAGATAATATCAGTCCTTCTATATGGCAGTGAATGCTGGACAATCTCCTCACAGATGAAGAAGAGAAAGAGAAACAAAGAAAACACTACTGAACTGTTATGTAATATCAGTCCCTCTTATATGGCAGTGAATGCTGGACAATCTCTTCACAGATAAAGAAGAGACTTGAAGTAAGAGAAACAAAGAAAACACTACTGAACTGTTATGTAATATCAGTCCTCTTATATGGCAGTGAATGCTGGACAATCTCTTCACAGATGAAGAAGAGACTTGAAGTAAGAGAAACAAAGAAAACAGTACTGAACTGTTATGTAATGTAAGTCCTCTTATATGGCAGTGAATGCTGGACAATCTCTTCACAGATAAAGAAGAGACTTGAAGTAAGAGAAACAAAGAAAACACTACTGAACTGTTATGTAATATCAGTCCTTCTATATGGCAGTGAATGCTGGACAATCTCTTCACAGATGAAGAAGAGACTTGAAGTAAGAGAAACAAAGAAAACAGTACTGAACTGTTATGTAATATCAGTCCTTCTATATGGCAGTGAATGCTGGACAATCTGTTCCATCACAGATGAAGAAGAGACTTGAAAGTAAGAGAAACAAAGAAAACAGTACTGAACTGTTATGTAATATCAGTCCTCTTATATGGCAGTGAATGCTGGACAATCTCTTCACAGATGAAGAAGAGACTTGAAGTAAGAGAAACAAAGAAAAAACAGTACTGAACTGTTATGTAATATCAGTCCTCTATATGGCAGTGAATGCTGGACAATCTCTTCACAGATGAAGAAGAGACTTGAAGTAAGAGAAACAAAAGAAAAAAGACTACTGAACTGTTATGTAATATCAGTCCTTCTATATGGCAGTGAATGCTGGACAATCTCTTCACAGATGAAGAAGAGACTTGAAGTAAGAGAAACAAAGAAAACACTACTGAACTGTTATGTAATATCAGTCCTTCTATATGGCAGTGAATGCTGGACAATCTCTTCACAGATGAAGAAGAGACTTGAAGTAAGAGAAACAAAGAAAACACTACTGAACTGTTATGTAATATCAGTCCTCTTATATGGCAGTGAATGCTGGACAATCTCTTCACAGATGAAGAAGAGACTTGAAGTAAGAGAAACAAAGAAAACACTACTGAACTGTTATGTAATATCAGTCCTCTCTATATGGCAGTGAATGCTGGACAATCTCTTCACAGATAAGAGAAACAAAGAAAAGAGACTTGTTACATAATATCAGTCCTTTAAGAAGAAATCTCTTCACAGATGAAGAAAAGAAGTAAAAACAAACTACTGAACTGTTATGTAATATCAGTCCTCTTATATGGCAGTGAATGCTGGACAATCTCTTCACAGATGAAGAAGAGACTTGAAGTAAGAGAAACAAAGAAAACACTACTGAACTGTTATGTAATATCAGTCCTCTATATGGCAGTGAATGCTGGACAATCTCTTCACAGATAAAGAAGAGACTTGAAGTAAGAGAAACAAAGAAAACACTACTGAACTGTTATGTAATATCAGTCCTCTATATGGCAGTGAATGCTGGACAATCTCTTCACAGATGAAGAAGAGACTTGAAGTAAGAGAAACAAAAAAAAACACTACTGAACTGTTATGTAATATAAGTCCTCTTATATGGCAGTGAATGCTGGACAATCTCTTCACAGATGAAGAAGAGACTTGAAGTAAGAGAAACAAAGAAAAGACTACTGAACTGTTATGTAATATCAGTCCTCTTATATGGCAGTGAATGCTGGACAATCTCCTCACAGATGAAGAAGAGACTTGAAGTAAGAGAAACAAAGAAAACACTACTGAACTGTTATGTAATATCAGTCCTCTTATATGGCAGTGAATGCTGGACAATCTCTTCACAGATGAAGAATAGACTTGAAGTAAGAGAAACAAAGAAAAGACTACTGAACTGTTATGTAATATCAGTCCTCTTATATGGCAGTGAATGCTGGACAATCTCTTCACAGATAAAGAAGAGACTTGAACTAAGAGAAACAAAGAAAAACACTACTGAACTGTTATGTAATATCAGTCCTCTTATATGGCAGTGAATGCTGGACAATCTCTTCACAGATGAAGAAGAGACTTGAAGTAAGAGAAACAAAGAAAACACTACTGAACTGTTATGTAATATCAGTCCTCTTATATGGCAGTGAATGCTGGACAATCTCCTTCACAGATGAAGAAGAGACTTGAAGTAAGAGAAACAAAGAAAAGACTACTGAACTGTTATGTAATATCAGTCCTCTTATATGGCAGTGAATGCTGGACAATCTCCTCACAGATAAAGAAGAGACTTGAAGTAAGAGAAACAAAGAAAAACACTACTGAACTGTTATGTAATATCAGTCCTCTTATATGGCAGTGAATGCTGGACAATCTCCTCACAGATGAAGAAGAGACTTGAAGTAAGAGAAACAAAGAAAACAGTACTGAACTGTTATGTAATATCAGTCCTTCTATATGGCAGTGAATGCTGGACAATCTCCTCACAGATGAAGAAGAGACTTGAAGTAAAGAGAAACAAAGAAAACACTACTGAACTGTTATGTAATATCAGTCCTCTTATATGGCAGTGAATGCTGGACAATCTCAGTCCTCACAGATAAAGAAGAGACTTGAAGTAAGAGAAACAAAGAAAACAGTACTGAACTGTTATGTAATATCAGTCCTTCTATATGGCAGTGAATGCTGGACAATCTCTTCACAGATAAAGAAGAGACTTGAAGTAAAGAAACAAAGACTACTGAAGTAATATCAGTCCTCTTAATGGCAGTGAAACAAAAGAAAAGAAGAGACTTGAAGTAAGAGAACAAAAACACTACTGAACTGTTACATAATATCAGTCCTCTTATATGGCAGTGAATGCTGGACAATCTCCTCACAGATAAAGAAGAGACTTGAAGTAAGAGAAACAAAGAAAACACTACTGAACTGTTATGTAATATCAGTCCTCTTATATGGCAGTGAATGCTGGACAATCTCTTCACAGATGAAGAAGAGACTTGAAGTAAGAGAAACAAAAGAAAAACAGTACTGAACTGTTATGTAATATCAGTCCTCTTATATGGCAGTGAATGCTGGACAATCTCCTCACAGATGAAGAAGAGACTTGAAGTAAGAGAAACAAAGAAAACACTACTGAACTGTTATGTAATATCAGTCCTCTTATATGGCAGTGAATGCTGGACAATCTATGGCAGTGAATGCTGGACAATCTCCTTCACAGATGAAAGAAGAGACTTGAAACAAAGAAAAGAGAAACAATGTAAATATGGCAGTGAACTGGACAACTCACAGATTAGACTTAATAAGAGAAACAAATCAGTCTGAACTGTTATATGGCAGTGAATGCAGTGAATGGACAATCTCCTCACAGATGAAGAAGAGACTTGAAGTAAGAGAAACAAAGAAAAGACTACTGAACTGTTATGTAATATCAGTCCCTCTTATATGGCAGTGAATGCTGGACAATCTCCTTCACAGATGAAGAAGAGACTTGAAGTAAGAGAAACAAAGAAAACAGTACTGAACTGTTATGTAATATAAGTCCTTCTATATGGCAGTGAATGCTGGACAATCTCTTCACAGATGAAGAAGAGACTTGAAGTAAGAGAAACAAAGAAACACTACTGAACTGTTATGTAATATCAGTCCTCTTATATGGCAGTGAATGCTGGACAATCTCTTCACAGATAAAGAAGAGACTTGAAGTAAGAGAAACAAAGAAAACAGTACTGAACTGTTACATAATATCAGTCCTCTATATGGCAGTGAATGCTGGACAATCTCTTCACAGATAAAGAAGAGACTTGAAGCAAGAGAAACAAAGAAAACACTACTGAACTGTTATGTAATATCAGTCCTCTTATATGGCAGTGAATGCTGGACAATCTCTTCACAGATAAAGAAGAGACTTGAAGTAAGAGAAACAAAGAAAAACACTACTGAACTGTTATGTAATATAAGTCCTCTTATATGGCAGTGAATGCTGGACAATCTCCTCACAGATGAAGAAGAGACTTGAAGTAAGAGAAACAAAGAAACACTACTGAACTGTTATGTAATATCAGTCCTCTTATATGGCAGTGAATGCTGGACAATCTCTTCACAGATAAAGAAGAGACTTGAAGTAAGAGAAACAAAGAAAACACTACTGAACTGTTATGTAATATCAGTCCTCTATATATGGCAGTGAATGCTGGACAATCTCCTCACAGATGAAGAAGAGACTTGAAGTAAGAGAAACAAAGAAAAGACTACTGAACTGTTATGTAATATCAGTCCTTCTATATGGCAGTGAATGCTGGACAATCTCTTCACAGATAAAGAAGAGACTTGAAGTAAGAGAAACAAAAGAAAAGAGTACTGAACTGTTATGTAATATCAGTCCTTCTATATGGCAGTGAATGCTGGACAATCTCCTCACAGATGAAGAATAGACTTGAAGTAAGAGAAACAAAGAAAATAGTACTGGACTGTTACATAATATCAGTCCTTCTATATGGCAGTGAATGCTGGACAATCTCCTCACAGATAAAGAAGAGACTTGAAGTAAGAGAAACAAAGAAAACACTACTGAACTGTTATGTAATATCAGTCCTTCTATATATGGCAGTGAATGCTGGACAACTCTATGTAATTCACAGATGAAGAAGAGACTTGAAGTAAGAGAAACAAAGAAAACACTACTGAACTGTTATGTAATATCAGTCCCTCTTATATGGCAGTGAATGCTGGACAATCTCTTCACAGATGAAGAAGAGACTTGAAGTAAGAGAAACAAAGAAAACAGTACTGAACTGTTTACTTATAATATCAGTCCTTGAAGTAAGAGAAACAAAGAAAACACTATATGGCAGTGAATGCTGGAGTGAATGCTGGACCTTTCACAGATGAAGAATAGACTTGAAGTAAGAGAAACAAAGAAAATAGTACTGGACTGTTACATAATATCAGTCCTTCTATATGGCAGTGAATGCTGGACAATCTCCTCACAGATGAAGAATAGACTTGAAGTAAGAGAAACAAAGAAAACACTACTGAACTGTTATTAATAATATCAGTCCTCCTATATGGCAGTGAATGCTGGACAATCTCCTCACAGATGAAGAATAGACTTGAAGTAAGAGAAACAAAGAAAAGAGTACTGAACTGTTATGTAATATCAGTCCTCTATATGGCAGTGAATGCTGGACAATCTCCTCACAGATGAAGAAGAGACTTGAAGTAAGAGAAACAAAGAAAACAGTACTGAACTGTTATGTAATATCAGTCCTTCTATATGGCAGTGAATGCTGGACAATCTCTTCACAGATGAAGAAGAGACTTGAAGTAAGAGAAACAAAGAAAACAGTACTGAACTGTTATGTAATATCAGTCCTTCTATATGGCAGTGAATGCTGGACAATCTCCTCACAGATGAAGAAGAGACTTGAAGTAAGAGAAACAAAGAAAAGACTACTGAACTGTTATGTAATATCAGTCCTTCTATATGGCAGTGAATGCTGGACAATCTCCTTCACAGATGAAGAATAGACTTGAAGTAAGAGAAACAAAAGAAATCAGTACTGAACTGTTATGTAATATCAGTCCTCTTATATGGCAGTGAATGCTGGACAATCTCTTTTCACAGATGAAGAAGAGACTTGAAAAGTAAGAGAAACAAAGGACAAAAAGAAGTACTGAACTGTTGTAATATCAGTCCTTATATGGCAGTGAATGCAGTGAATGGACAATCTCCTCACAGATAAAGAAGAGACTTGAAGTAAGAGAAACAAAGAAAAGAGTACTGAACTGTTACATAATATCAGTCCTCTCTATATGGCAGTGAATGCTGGACAATCTCTTCACAGATGAAGAAGAGACTTGAAGTAAGAGAAACAAAGAAAACACTACTGAACTGTTATGTAATATCAGTCCTCTTATATGGCAGTGAATGCTGGACAATCTCCTCACAGATGAAGAAGAGACTTGAAGTAAGAGAAACAAAGAAAAACACTACTGAACTGTTACATAATAATATCAGTCCTTCTATATGGCAGTGAATGCTGGACAATCTCAGTGAATCTGGACAGATGAAGAAGAGACTTGAAGTAAGAGAAACAAAGAAAAGAGTACTGGACTGTTACATAATATCAGTCCTTCTATATGGCAGTGAATGCTGGACAATCTCCTCACAGATGAAGAAGAGACTTGAAGTAAGAGAAACAAAGAAAAGAGTACTGAACTGTTATGTAATATCAGTCCTCTTATATGGCAGTGAATGCTGGACAATCTCTTCACAGATGAAGAAGAGACTTGAAGTAAGAGAAACAAAAAAAAAAGTCTACTGAACTGTTATGTAATATCAGTCCTTCTATATGGCAGTGAATGCTGGACAATCTCTTCACAGATAAAGAAGAGACTTGAAGTAAGAGAAACAAAGAAAAGAGTACTGAACTGTTATGTAATATCAGTCCTTCTATATGGCAGTGAATGCTGGACAATCTCCTCACAGATGAAGAATAGACTTGAAGTGGAAGAGAAACAAACAAAAAACAGTACTGAACTGTTATATAATATGGAGTCCTTCAGATATATGGCAGTGAATGCTGGACAATCTCCTCACAGATGAAGAATAGACTTGAAGTAAGAGAAACAAAGAAAACAGTACTGAACTGTTATGTAATATCAGTCCTCTTATATGGCAGTGAATGCTGGACAATCTCTTCACAGATGAAGAATAGACTTGAAGTAAGAGAAACAAAGAAAACACTACTGAACTGTTATGTAATATCAGTCCTTCTATATGGCAGTGAATGCTGGACAATCTTTTCACAGATGAAGAATAGACTTGAAACAAAGTAAGAGAAACAAAGAAAAGAGTACTTTTCACAGATGAAGAAGAGAACTGAACTGTTATGTAATATCAGTCCTTCTATATGGCAGTGAATGCTGGACAGTCTCTTCACAGATGAAGAATAGACTTGAAGTAAGAGAAACAAAGAAAACACTACTGAACTGTTATGTAATATCAGTCCTTCTTATATGGCAGTGAATGCTGGACAATCTCCTTCACAGATGAAGAAGAGACTTGAAGTAAGAGAAACAAAGAAAAGAGTACTGAACTGTTATGTAATATCAGTCCTCTTATATGGCAGTGAATGCTGGACAATCTCTTCACAGATGAAGAATAGACTTGAAGTAAGAGAAACAAAGAAAACAGTACTGAACTGTTATGTAATATCAGTCCTCTTATATGGCAGTGAATGCTGGACAATCTCTTCACAGATGAAGAATAGACTTGAAGTAAGAGAAACAAAGAAAAAGTACTACTGAACTGTTATGGCAGTAATATCAGTCCTTCTATATGGCAGTGAATGCTGGACAATCTCCTCACAGATGAAGAATAGACTTGAAGTAAGAGAAACAAAGAAAAGAGTACTGGCCTGTTACATAATATCAGTCCTTCTATATGGCAGTGAATGCTGGACAATCTCCTCACAGATGAAGAATAGACTTGAAGTAAGAGAAACAAAGAAAAGAGTACTGGACTGTTACATAATATCATTCCTCTTATATGGCATTGAATGCTAGAATTTGATACTCACAAGATATATTTTGAAGGCATTAGGGACCAAAAGGCAATGAATAACCTGCCTAGTGAGGTTGTGCAATTGTTTGGCAGCTCAGAGATTGGGAGAGAAAGTAAAAGGACAAACGTCACAAAGAGGCATAAAGAACAGGAAGTTGTGGAGTGCCATGATTGTCCATGCTCTGAAGGCACACAGCACATAAAAGACAAAGCAGAGCCCTCCAGTCAAGTACTAGAGAGAAGTAAAACTGTAAAGTAGTTTATCATTCGACCTACGATTATGTTACTTCCAGTGGAAAAATTAAAAAATGGTATTTTAAACATTTGCTGTCATAGATTTTACAAGTATAAAGCAGAACTGATAACAGTGAAGAATTTAAAAAGCTTTCTAAATATTGTAATATGCATTTACTTGCTGGAACTAATAACATTGATGCAAACATGACAAGTTGCATCAATAAAATCTTTACCAACTGAGCCTTGAGATTTACCTAAAGACTAAAGACAGCAAATAGGTATATATATATACATAGGCATACATATATGATTATAAAAACAAAAAAAGCTGGACTTGATCAGTTATGGGGACAGATTATCTCTTAAAAGAATAACCAGAAATGTGAGAGTTGTCATAGCAACAAGAGTAGTGGCAGTAGCATCGGTGGCAGCATTAATATTGACTTCTTGGAATTTCCAAAAGCAGGATAGCTGGACAGCATTTGGGGGAGGTGGCTGGGGAGAAAATGAGCATTGGGGAGAAGTGAAGGATGGAAAGAAGAAAAAGGGGAGACAAAGAGAAATAAATGAAAATTTAGGGACAAGAGAAAAAGAGAAATTGACAAGCAAATGAGTAAATAAAAAACTAATAGAAAGTGAAGGAGATAAAAAAGAAAAAAAATAAAGAGAGAAAGAATAAAAATAGAAATAGAAAAAGAAGAAAAATATTATACAAGAAAAAATGAAGAAATGAAAATGGAAAATGAGAGGAAATGAAAGAATAAAAGAGAAAGATAATAGAAAGGAAAACAAAGAGAAGGAATAAAAAAACAGAAAAAAGGAAGATAAAAATAAGGAAATAAAAAAAAGTGGTTCAGAAAAATGACACATGGAGAAGTAGAAAAGAAGATTTTTAAAAAGTAGAGATGAAAAGAAAGAAAAATGGAAGAAAACTACAGAGTGATAAAGAAAAAAGAAAAAAAATAGTGAAGAAAGTATAAGGAGGAAAAGAGAAATAGAGAGAATAAGTGAAGAGAGAGAGAGAGAAACAAAAGTGAAAAGAGAAAGAGACAAAAGAGAAATAGAGAGAAAAAAGAAAAGAGAAAGAGAATGAAAATGAAAAGAGAAAGTAAAAGAACAAATGAAAAGAAAAAGTAAAAATCAAAATGAAAATAAAAAGGGAAATGAAGAGAAAGCAAAAGATGAAATAAAAAAGAAAGACTAAATGAAAAGAGAATGAGAAATGAAAAAAGAAAGTAAAAACACAAAATGAAAAGAGAATTTAAAAGATAAAATGAAAAGAGAAAGAGAAATAAAAAGAGAAAGTAAAAGTCAAAATGAAAAGAGAAAGTAAAGACGAAATGAAAAGAGAAAGAGAAATAAAAAGAGAAAGTAAAAGACGAAATGAAAAGAGAAAGTAAAAGACAAAATGAAAGTAGAGAAATGAAGAGAAAGTAAAGACGAAATGAAAAGAGAAAGAGATATAAAAAGAGAAAGTAAAAGACGAAATGAAAAGAGAAAATAAAAGAGAATGAGAAAAGAAAACTGTAAAAGACAAAATTTAAAATAGATATCAAATTGAAATTAGATATGTAAAGAAATAGAAAAAATTAAAATAATAAAATAAAATCTGGAATTTAAAAGAGAGGCAGAGAAAGAAGAGGGTGATATGGAAAAGCAAAAACAGTAAGTGATGAAAAAGCAGAAAAATGGACATAAATTCTGAGGTAGTGAATAATGAGCAAGGGGAGAAGCATTTCAGTGGGAGAAGAAAAAAGAAAAATGGTAAAAAGTAAGCAAGAAATAAAGAGAGAAATGGCAAAATTTAGAAAAGATGACGACAATAATGAGGACAAGGGATAAAAAGCAGGAAATGATTGAGAAAATAATCAAAAAACAAAGAGAAAGTGAGAGAAAGAGAATAAAAGAAAATGAAGGCTGAGTAAAGGGAAAGAAAAAATGAAAAATAAAGAATTAAATTAAATCGGACGAATTAAAAAAGTAAGAAGTTGAAAATAAATAAGGAATGAAATGTGAAAACTTGGGAAAAAAATAAAAAAGAGAGAAGTAAAGAAAGTTAAAAACATTGAACTTAAAAAAGAAAGAAAGAAAAAGTAAAGAAAAAAGAGAGAGAGAGGCAAGAGAGAGTGAATGAAATGAAGGAAAAAATAAAGATTAATAAACATTTTATCTTTCTTTTCTTGACCTTTTATATCTAATCCATCTTTATATTCTATAGGGGAACAAATTCCTTAGGGAAATGGCTCAATGGTGCACCCACTGAACTGTAATCTGTAAGGTCCATGTTTCAAGTATTAATTCACAAAGATGAAGAAAAAAATGTACAAACCTTCAACTTCAAATAATTGGTATGGATAGATTTCAAATGGAAATAATAAAAGTAATTCCAACAAATATACTCGTAGATGATCAATATTTGATTAACAGATGATTTTATTTTTATGATGGGAATAAACACAGAAATAATAAGCACCAAATCTTTAACAAAATTTCCCTTTCTTATGTATTTCTTATAAATATTGATTTCCAGTAAGAAATATTGATTTTCTCTCTCCGTTATCTTAATCCTCTAATTAATACAGATATCAATAATGACATAGATTTGTGCTGTTTGAAATGGTGAGGATTGAAATGATAAAATCAAACTGCAGTTTATAAAAAGGGTAAAAGAAGACACGGCACCTAGCAACAGTTTCACATGAGGGAGAAAAGCACTTTATCAAATTAATACAAATATCAGCAGAAACCTTTTCAAAGTAGTTAAGATTGCTTGCTGAGTAATGAGCTTTTGAAGAGAAATAAAATTACAAAAACTATGTCTATTGTACAATGACTCAAGTCCTGTTGCAAGTCATATTTCTATGTATGCATCTTTTTAAGAAACAGGTTTTTCACTCTACTTGCCTACAAGATCAGAAACCTTCAGTTGTAATGTTACCAGTTGGATTATTTGAAACCTGTTTTAAATAATATATCGTTTGAGGTTCAAGTAAGATGAACTGTTTTGAATCATTCATATTTTCATTGAAATGCTAAGTATTATATGACCTAATGAATTATCTGCATATATAAAACATGATGAATTATCTACATATATAAAACATGATGAATTATCTACACATATAAAACATGATAAATTATCTACACATATAAAATATGATAAATTATCTACATATATAAAACATGATGAATTATCTACACATATAAAATAAGATAAATTATCTACACATATAAAATAAGATAAATTATCTATACATATAAAACATGATGAATTATCTATACATATAAAACATGAATTATCTACACATATAAAAAATGTAAAAATATCTACACATATAAAATATGATAAATTATCTACATATATAAAACATGATGAATTATCTACATATATAAAACATAATGAATTATCTACACATATAAAACATGATGAATTATCTACACATAAAAAACATGATGAATTATCTACACATATAAAATATGATAAATTATTTACACATATAAAACATGATGAATTATCTATACATATAAAACATGAATTATCTACATATATAAAACATGATGAATTATCTACACATATAAAACATGATAAATTATCTACACATATAAAATATGATAAATTATCTACATATATAAAACATGATGAATTATCTACACATATAAAACATAATGAATTATCTACACATATAAAACATGATGAATTATCTACACATATAAAACATGATGAATTATCTACATATATAAAACATGATGAATTATCTACACATATAAAACATGATGAATTATCTACACATATAAAATATGATAAATTATCTATACATATAAAACATGATGAATTATCTACATATATAAAACATAATGTGTGGCCAAATATAAATATTTTGTATGTAAGACTTTCTATAGCTCCAGAAAAGTCCACGATGTATAAATCGACAAGTTGCCCATGTTTACGTAGTGGACTATTCTAGTGACATAGTTGAAAGTTCTTCTTGATTGGACATAATAAGTTAATTTAGAAAATATTCTGAACATTAATTAATATAAAATAAATAATTAATTAAAATATTCTAATAAATAGGCATAATTTGTATTTCAATATTTGATCAAAATGAAGTTTAAAACTGGATTTTCTGATGTGGCTGATTGCCATTACAAATGGTTGGTGTTTCATTATTTTTTATAGTATATGAGTTTTGAAAGATGGTTATGGTGAGTTCATGCCTTAATGAGAATTCTCTAAATTTGTATCAAAGTCAGATGTTTTTAAAAATGTTATGTCAGTTCAGGATATTAGTAGTCATGGCTCTCCACAGATTTCCTTTCTTTATTATCCATGAATTGTCATGCATTCTTGGGAAAGATAGTGGAATGCTTTGCTGTTGCTTTCTCTGAGGATTTGAATTCCAAATTGTCTTTCTCCTAGACTTGCTGCCACTCAAAGAGCCTGGTCTATCCTGCTATTTAACCCATAGCTAGAGGATGAGGAAGAGATGGATTAATGACTTTAATGAAGGGCATTAGTGTGATAGCGAATACAACAGACCAGGACAGGGCTTGAACTCTGCTTGTTTTCTCTACTGATAACCATGTGCATGTCTAGCAAATGTAGAGAGCTCCATTAAAATTCTTAAATTTAAATGGAAATTTAAAAAGGCTTTTATTCCATGCATAACAACCATACGATCGAATTTCTTTTATTGAACTAAAAAAGAGTTATCAGGTAGTAACAAAGCCAGATTTAAAAAATCATATTGAATTTTGTTTAAGGTAGTGAAGGAAAGTGAGAAGAAAGGTCTAAACATCAACTACAAGAAGACAGAATGCATGGATGTTAGCAAAAGGATGAGCCCAAAATGCAAATTACCAAAATCAAACAAATAAAAACTTTAAATAAGTGTTTTAACAGAGGACAGAATGTGTGACACTGAAATCCAAAGACACATTGTGATAGCCAAAGATGCCTTCCAAAAGCTAAGCAAAGAAGTAAGAAACAGAAAAATTTTGGTAGAAACAAAGAAAAAATTACTGAACTGTTATGTGATATCTGTCTCCTGAAAGATGGAGAAGAGACTTGAAGCAACAGAAATGTGGTTCTACAGAAGGATGCTGAGGATACCATGGATAGAATATATAAACAATGATGAAGTTTTAGGAAAAATGGAAACAAAAAAAGACATTTATACCTAACATCAGGAAGAGACAGTTGAAATTTCTAGGGCACATAATGAGGAAAGAGGGCTTGGAAAATCTGATACTCACAGAACAGATTGAAAGCAACAGGGACAGGAAAACAATGTATAGCACATTTAGTGAGCTTGAGTAAATGGATGGCAGAACAAGGTTTAGGAGAGATAAAAACAAAATTTATTAAGAGCAGCAAAGACAGGAAATTGTGGAGAGCCATGATTGCTAACATCCTGAAGATACATGGCACATAGACAAAGATCTATTTGGACTGGTGTCCTATCTTGAGTAAATGGATGGCAGAACAAGCTTTAGGAGAGATAAAAAAAAAAAAAAAAATTTATTAAGAGCTGCGAAGACAAGAAATTGCGGAGAGCCATAATTGCCTACATCTTGAATGGACATGGCATATAAATAAGACATGCATACACAAATATGCATTCATTCATCTTTATCTGCATATGCATTTCATATCTGTTATACTGATATAAACTGTAAAATATTTTATTAAGACTTTTTACATGCAGACTATTGTCCTCATCTTTGTTGTTTTTATTATATTTCAGCTGTTGTGCATGCCCCCGGTCTTTCATCAAGTGTTGATCCAGGTAACTTAAAGGGACAACAGGCTAGTGGATTAAAGCATTGCTTTGTGAATTTGATGACATAGCGTCTGGGCCGGGCTGTGTGTTCTATAACTCTATAAGTGAGCAGGTCTAAAAGTAAAAACTAGACATGATGTACTTAGACATGGGCAGTGGAATGAGAATAGTCTGCTCTACTAGATTAAATAAAGTGTTATGTTCAGAATTCCCTGTAGGCCAGGGAGCACAATGGCCAAAATGTTGTGATAATAAGAATAAAAATGAGAACAATAGTCCACATGTAAATAGTGTAAATAATAACTCCTCATCCCAGACAGAAATGTTTCATCTTTGTTTTCAAAACAATTACCGTGTTTTGCTTTACTGACCAGTGAAACAAAACAAAGAAGTGTTTTAAAGAAGGATACAACAAAAAGACAATGTTTAGTTTTCTTTTATGACTTGGGCGATCATGGTTCTCCACAACTTCCTAACCTTCTTAGCACCAAATAATATTTGTCCTCTTACCAAACCCTGTTGTATCATCCATTTGCACAAAACTATTAGGTAAGTTACTCAATGTCTCCTTCTACCTACCTCTTGTTTCTTGCGAGTGTCAAATTATACAAGGCCTTTTTTGTTAAGTATCCCAGAAATATCCACTTTTTCTAATCATAGACACAAGTGTCCTTTTCATTCATTCATCTTTATCTGCATATGCATTTCATATCTGTTATACTGATATAAACTGTAAAATCTTTTATTAAGACTTAAGTGTCCTTTTCATTTCCATTTTCTTTAAAACTTTCTTATTGCACACATGCTCTGCCCAAGGTATTTTTTGTATTCTTTATTAGAACAGCATTTCTATTGCATCAAGTCTCCTCCTCATCTGTGACAAAATTGTCCAGCATTCACTGTCATATACCAGGATCGATATTACATAGCAGTTCAGCAAACTTTTCTTTGTTTCTAATGAAAATTTCCTGTCATCCGCTTTACATCTTACCTTTATGGCTTCTGAGTGCCTAATTTTCCAAACCCTCTGTAATAACAACTCGGAGGTATGATAAAACTTAAGAAAACTTTATTTAGCTTGAATGGGGATGTGTGACTAGACCTCTTATTTAAAGTATCTAAGTGAGGGAGAGTTTCTCTTTCAATGAGATAATCATCATCAAGAGAGTTAATTGCTGTTAACACCACACACTATACTCTATACCACACACTCTTCTACATATATTTGCCCGTGAATTTTCAACCTTCTCTTTTTGATATTAAACATGTCTTTTTTGTTACCATTTTTCCTAAAACTTTCTCACTGCTCACATATTCCATCCATGGTATTCTTAGCTTCCTCCTCTCGGACCAGATCAAGGTGGCTTCAAGTCTCCTCTTGATCTGTAAAGAAATTGTCTAGCATTAACTGTCACATAGTAGGATTTATTTTACATAGCAGTTCAGAACTCGTTGTTTCTAATGGAATTTTCCTCTCACTTAATACTTTGTTTAGCTTTTTGCAAGGCATCTTTCGCTATTCCAATGTGTCTTTAGATTTTGGTATCACATATTCCATCATCTGTTAGAACGCATTCCAGACATTTCAATTTTGGTACTTGCTTAATTTTGTCATCTCCTGTTCATAGCTCAAATTTGGGTTTAACAAACATACATTATGTCTTCTTTTAATTGATAGTTAGTCCTTTTTTGTCTTATTTTCTCTTACTACCTTGTTATGACACTAAGTGCAGAAACAGGAAGTTAGCTCTTTTATAGCTTAAAACATAATGACATATTTTAGGTTTTGTGCAATAGGCTCCATGCATAACTTCCAACTGAAGTCGATTAAATCTCAACCCTATATATATATATATATATATTTATATATATATATATATATGTTGACCAATGAGGAATGAGCATGCCTAAAATAATCAACAACTTAATTGGAGCCTCTTTCAACTTCGCTAGTAGTATAAATAGACCCCTGTCTAAAACAACAAAAGAGAAGAGGAGGAGGCTTTTCTTCCTCTTCCTCTCTTGTTGAACTCACTGGGCAGAGAGGAACCCAGCTGAAGGGCAGAGTCTCATTTGTGGAGGTAGACAAATCTGACCCTATGTATACTGGGTGTACAGGCAATTTTTGCCCGAGCCTACAGTCTTGGGCTGCCCCACGTTAATAACTGGCCTTGTGCCACATCTTGCTTTGCAGGGAGGTTGGTAAATAGATGAGAAAAAAAATTTCCTACAAAAAGATTTCAACAGAGAAGTCACAGAAAGACGAACACTTACAAATGTGAGCGGATACACCCAAAGAGATCTCAGCTTCAAAAACCACTACCCACTCCTCACACCTCTCTCATCATTTTCACACCTTTTACTTCTCTCATATATTCATCTTCCTTTTCCTCATTCACAGGACACATTAACAAAGGAAATTTTTATTTAGCTTTACTTAAATTATAAATAACAACTTTGTGCCATCTATAAACATTACAACTGTTTTTGTAAAATACGAAACCACTATTTAATGTTTATAAAATAAATTATTATTGTTATTGTTATGGTCCGGTTCCTTGTACCACGGTGATAGTCCAAGGTAGAACCAAATAAGAAGAACTTGAACACAGGTATGGAATAACACAGATATATTACAAACAGGAATATATACAGAGAAGTAGAAAGTGTTAGTTACGAACAATCAGGTTTAGTAGTTATTGTCTGAATGCGACTCTGTTTCTGACTGCCTCTGACTCGACTGACTGACTCACTCGCTCTGACTTCAGACTGAACAGTATTTAGTCACCCCCGCCCCATGAGGGCATCGTGTGGCACAAGGCTGGTTTAATGTGAGATCTCCGAGCCTGTGGACTCGGCCCAAAATATGCCCTTTGAACCCGTATAAACGGGTTCAGTGTCAGTTTAGCCTCGTTCAGGTTCCTCCCCGGCCCGAAGGCAGAGAGTTCAACCAATCAGCCAGTCAGCTGGTCGTCCAACTTCAGACTGAATTCATTGCTTCCTCTTGAGGCGCAGTATTTATTACATATGGAATAGTCCATTATGCTATTATGGGTAAGGTACCATAACAGTTATACTCCAGACTTGATTGTTTCTTGAAATTGATACATGGTGTTTTACTTACTCCTTCATAAACTCCTTATAGTGAGTTAATCCTAACAAGGCCCAAATCTAACCCCAAATAATGCACTATAACCTTATCTAGGAGTTTTTGCAGTTATCTTTCAGCCTCTATTATCAACACGTTGCCATGTGTGTATTTTATGCAGTTAAGATTTTGCACACCAATAATAAATCCCTGTAGGACATCAGGTTCTGTTAGGATTTCCTCGCTGTATAGGTTGAATAAGTCCAGTGAAAAGACACATCCTTTCTAGACACGGTGGAGTAATGAATAGCAGCTCAGATTGAGGAATCAGGGAGCTGAATTTGAATTCCAGTTGAATCCATTAAATTCACTTGCATCCTAATACCCTTGGGAAAAGTATGAATCCCCCCCTGCTAAATAGCAGGACAGACCGAGTTCTATAGACTTGGATGGCAACTGGTCTACCGCAGAAAGAAATAGCAACCTACTGTGGGGAAAAATCTGCCTCGTCAGTCATGTATTAAAATATACATGATCACCTAAGTGTTTATCATGCATGGCACATAACTGACTGAGTGAAGTCTAGTTAGAAGACACATCGTTGTCTTACACCCTTCCTATTTTTGTGTATATTCTCAATTTGTTTTCTATCTGTATGCAGGTGTTTTTAACAAAATTCAGTTCTTCATTAGAAGTTCCAAGTAAATATTAGGTGTTATTCTAATATCTTTGCCAAATAAATCATTGTGTGTTAGGAATTTTGGAAATCAGTGAATCAGTTGAGAAAAGATCATAAAACTTTGATGAGTTGAAAACAAAAAGAAAACCTATTTTTAAGAATTTCATAAAAATAAAAAGAGATTTGCAAAGAATTACCATATTTTCTGACACACATTTTTTCTTAAAAATTACTCTAACAAATACATGTGTCTTCCAAGACAAATGTAAGGCAACGCCCAGGCTCAAGTAAGTTTGGACGGTCACCTAGGGACATAGATTTGTATGCTGAGTCATTACATGATAACTTTAGCTATCTATCTAATTCAGCCTTTTATGTGATGTAACCTCAGTACTTAGCTGTTAAAAGTATTTCCAAGACTATAAACCTTCCTGGAGCCAAGCCACAAGCTTAAACACTACTATACAAAAAAAAATCAGATGAGTGATTAATGTAAACAATACGTGTTACCAGTATGTGAGAGACGCATGGTGAATGTGTTGTACGAGAATGACTTTTTTTCTTAGAAATTTTTCCAATATTAGAGTGCAACTTCCAAGCCAGAAAATACAGTAAAAGAGAAATAAGCAAGAATATATTTCAAGAAATTACAAATGCATACAAAGAGAAAAGAAGTAAACATTAAAAGTATTTGCTAAAGACATAAAAACAACCAAACTAACAACTTTTAAATAAACATCAAGAGAAACATTTAATTTGGGTGAAGAAACACATGAAAACAGATCACATGACATTTGAGTGGTGAGTGTAGGGCCATATTGGGTAAAACTTTTGGGTCCTTCACAGAAATAGTAAATAAACATGACTTGAAAGAAAACAGTGGTGGAATGGAGCAATGTTTTGGGCTAATATTGTAGGCAGTAAAGTTTTTAGGGTGCTTCAAATTGATGATGGGTCAAGATAAGTGCACAGAATTATTGTAAAATCTTGAACAAAACATTTTTTAGTAGAGGTCACTAGAAAGATATGATGTATGACAATATTCCTTCACCTTCTGAAAAGCAGACTATCGCCCACCTTGCCAAAAAAGGGTTTCAAAGACACTAAATTAGGCAGATGAGTATGTGCCTCCAGATATTCATCAAACAGAAAACTTGGGATTCATCATTAAAAGAAGTTTATATGAAAATGGAAAACAATACTAAAGTAGAAAAAAATGACCTTTGGATAGTAATGAAAACTGCTGCAAGTAACATTAATTTTGGCAAAATAGAAAAGTTGACAAAATTAATGACTAAAAGACTGATGAAAATTCTGGAATGTCGTGAAACTGATATTAACATGTAAAATAAATTTTCAGGTAAATGGAATCATGTGTTAAATATTTTTCTTTTGCATTGATTCATAAATAAAAATTTATCGCTCTGAATTTCTGGGATGAGGAGTTATCATTATTTACAATATTTACATTCAGACTATTGTCCTCATCTTTGTTGTTGTTATCACAATGTTTCAGTGATTGTATTCTGTGGTCTTCATCAGGTGTATATTGATCAGAGTAGCCTATAGGGATTCCCCTATATTTATTTAATCTGCAGGTGTAGACCGTTCTACCTGGCCAGCAGTAGAATGGGAACAGTCTACTTCTATAGATTAAATAAAGTGTTACATTGGGAATTCCCTACAGTTTAGCCAAATGAATGCTGGAGGTCACAATGGCAGGAACATTGTGGTAACAACAAAGATGAGGACAATAGTTTAAATGTAAATAGTGTAAATAATAACAATTTAAAACAATTTGTTATTGATATTTTTAATAAGGAAAAATTATAAACTAAAATTCGCATGACATATTACTGATATAAATCTAAGTAGATTCTGAAAAATTGTACCAACACCAGTTAGTTAATACTAGTTTTATTGCAAAAAGATTAATTTACATAATAAAATCTGATTTAGTGCATATATCTATATACACACGGACACATATATACACACTCATGTACACACACATACATACACAAAACACACACACACACATATATAATGATAATAATAATAATAGCTGGTCACGTGTATTCAAGAATACTTGTCTACTAGGGCGGCTAGCCAATCCCTATTATAGACGCTCACTCAGCCACATTTGTGTTTGCTCAATACCCACAGAGCCAACTTATGGTTTATACTGCAACTATGCTGAGCAGACCTTATTTACAGTTTCTGGAAGAGAGCGTGTTATCTAGCATGCTCAACAATTTGACACGGCCAGCACACTCACGCTCTCAGCCACAATGACTTGTACCTTCATGCTAGCACAGCTATTGATGGCCCTCAAGAGTTCTGTCTACCCAATTTCACTCACAATGCTTGGGTCAACTTGTGGTATGGTTTTCATGCACTTTCCAAAGGTGCCGCATGCTGGGATTGTCCCCCTCCATACCAATAACATCAGGAAGTCTCTTTCTTGACAAATCAGCTGTGGTGAGATTTGAACCCAGGTCTCGTGGTCAGAAAGTGCGACCATATATATATAGATATCCATTACCATGCAATGCATATCTTTGTGAGTGGGATAATGGTGTCATACCAACTAATGTCAGTTTTCAAACCAAGGATTTCAAATGCTGATTTTTAAGTTAGGCACTCATCCTTACATTTATGAGGAGATTTTTCTACCTGACCAAGAAGGGAACCCATCCTGGGTAAGATGATAAACTACGTCCAACAGCAAGGCCTCTGATCAGGCGGTTTTGTGGAGCATGGAACTACCTCTTAATTGCTTGTGTTCCCAGGTCCACCCTGATCTGGGGTGGTAGCACTTGTTGGGTCCCAACTCTGGGCAAATAGTTAACCCCCCCCCCAAAAAAAAAAAAAAAAACTGGGGTTAAAAAAAATGTAAAAATAAGTTTTAGTACCAGAAATACTTTGTAAAAATTATTTTCAGCAATAAATTTTTGAAGAAAAATTATTGCCAGCTATAGATTTTTTGAAAAAAAAAATATAACCAGCATTACATTTTTGAAGGAAAATATTACCAGCAATAAAATTATCGGTATTAAATAACCCATTGAGGTTGATATGCCATAAAACAAACCAAACCAAGAAGGGAATGATCTAAAACCATGCAATGTATATGCTATTCCACATATTCACTCTGCACGTCAACACACATGGCACATCCTCACTCAAGGTTTTTTTTTAACTCTCACCTCTACCCAAATTGTAATATTTTGCCATTGAATGTTGCTGTTACCTTAGGATCATCCAAATTATTCTTGCTTCAAATTCCTTTTCTGATTTAGAGACAGGAAATGGGCAAATCAAGATCTGGTGAGTAGGGTAGATGGTTTCACCATTCATGCCCCGAAATTCTTCAAAATATCTATAGTCATATCAATCCTGTGAGCAGGTTCATTGTTCTTTAAAAAGCAAAGACCTTTCTGCAACTATCTTTGCCATATTTTGTCTTTTTGCTATCTCTCCCAAACCCTGCTCTACCATCCATTCACGCAAGCTCGTTCTTCTTCTTCTATGTGCTGTGTCCTTTCAGGATGTTGGCAATCATGGCTCTCCACAATTTCCTGTCCTTTGTAGCTCTTAATAACTTTTGTCTTTTTGCCATCTCTCCCAAACCCTGCTCAGCTATCCATTTGCTCAAGCTCACCAGGGAGGTTGTGCATTGCTTTCCTCTGACCCTCATACCTTCAATCTGTCCTGTGAGTATCAAATTTTTCAAGCCCTCTTTCCTCATTATGTACCCTCGAAATTTCAACTTCCTGATGCTAAATGTAAGTGTTCTTTTTAAATTCATTGTTTCTAGATCTTTGTCGTTCCTCACATGTTTGGTCCATAGTATTCTCAGTATCCATCTGTAGAATAACTTTTCGGTTTCTTCAAGTCTCTTCTTCATCTGTGAGGAGATTGTCCAGCATTTGTTGCCATATAGAAGGACTGAGACTACATAATAGTTCTTCAAAATTGGTTATGATGGGTACTTGTTATCCAATGTTTGCATCATATACTGATGGATTTCTAACAAAAATAGAAATTCCTGTCAGCCCACCAGAGGTCAACAAGTGAAGATTGCATACTTTCTCTTGATATGGTTTAGTCAATGAATCTGTCAGTTATGTGCTGCGATCATGTATCTTTCGATACTTGACTGATGAGGCTGATTTTTTCCTGCAGTATGTTGCCATTTCTTTCTGCAGTAGACCAGTTGCTATCCAAGTCTATAGAACCCAGTCTGTCCTGCTATTTACCCATAGCTGGGGGGAGAAAAAGAGGATTCATACCTTTTCCAAGGGTATTAGCACATAAGTGAATGTAATCAGCTCTCCAATTAGGAGGCATGCTGGAGGAATGGATAGCGGCTCGGATTGCGGAATCGGAGAGCCGAGTTCAAATTCCATTTGAATCCATTACATTCGATTATGTGCTAATATCTTTGAGAAAAGTATGAATCCTCTTCTCCCCCTCAGCTATGGGTAAATAGCAGGACAGACCAGGTTCTATAGCCTTGGATGGCAACTGGTCTACTATAGAAAGAAATGGCAACCTACTGCAGTGGGGGGGATCTGCCTCGTCAGTCATGTATCGAAAGATACATGATTACCTACGTGTGTATCATGTATGGCACATAACTGACTGACAATGAATCTGAGACAAATTGAAAAAATAAATTCAAGGACCCTGCAAATTAGTTGCGTTTTATACATTTTTTTCCCAGCCACAATGACAAAATTTGTACTTAGATTTTTGGTAACTTTTCATTACCTTCTCATAAGATTAGTATCCAATCTCTCTCTCCCCAACTCCACTATGTCACACGAGGCTAGACTGAGTTTAAAACTTGATAGACACACACACACACACTTGTGGTGGGTGGGGGAAGGGGAGAAATACCGTTAAAAATCTTCCTATCTGTTTATTCAGGGAAAGGAGGAAAATTATTACACACACACACATATTTTTTGTCCCAAACCAATTAGTTAACTTACAAAATTTTAAATTTCTTTTTCGTATAAAATACCTTCTGCAAAAATTTCACGCTTGTAGGTGGGTGTTAGGCAGGTCCAATGTGCACTTGCCTAAGTGGATGTGTAAGCAAATAAATTAAAAATACATATACACAAAATACATAACTTATGCATCACTTTTCTACATGTCTGTGTGTGCGCGCGTGCGTGTCTGTTTTTTTTTTTTCTTTCTTTCTTTCTTTCTTTTTTTTTTTTAACGCGTATTGTATTTGATCTCTTTTCTGTTCGTTCCTTCCAATTCGCCGGCCACAACGCCATCTCCCTCTCCTGCTAGTCACCCCCTTTTTGGTACGTATAACCACCGATCAACCACTAAACAAACTGAACTCCACATGACCTAATTCGTTCGTCAAAGTTAGAAGGCAGGACAACAAAATCCAAAATGTTATTGTACTTGCGTGCGTACCTATGTGTACGCCTCATTTTTCTATGTGCGTTTATGTGCCTGTAGACTTTGTATTATGATTCTTTGGCTTTTTAGATCCAATTAAATTTTATTTTTAAATAAATAAATTGTTATGCATTGGTATGAGTGTTTTTATTTTATTAGCATCGCTTTTTATGTGTACTATAGTGTACTGTGTACATAATTAAAAATATTATTTTAAATTAACTTTATGCGTACTCGTGTGTATGATGTACACGCAAGTTCGTAGTTAAAATTTCCCGTTACAGGTTTTTATATAGTGTGTGTGTGCGCGCACGCGCATGTGAACTGCTCAAGGCATTGAATGATATTTTTGTGTAAATAAATGCGTTGAAAATGTATACTTGCTTCTGCACAATTTCGTTGTTGTACAAATTTTCTCGCCTTATAAAAATGGGGAAAATATTACAAAACAAACATATTTTCCAAATTTCCTTTGACGTGTACGCACAAAGATGTCTTTATTTCAGTTGGACACAAATTGAGTAGATTTTTAGACTTCATTTTCCACATTCGCGCAAATGTAGGTACGTATGTGTGTGTCTTTTGAGTTGTGCTTGTTTAAACAAGTGCATGGAAAATACACATGCAAGCCCATCTTGTTCACCTACTTATTTTTTTATATTTTATTTTTATTTATTGTGCGTCTTCAGAAAAAATGATTTTCAGGCTCTGGGCGCACGTTTTTTTTTTTTGTTTTTGTCACAGAGAGATTCTTCTCGAGTCTTGCGTGTGTGTGTGAGCGCACGCACGTTGGGCACTGTATCTGTTTCTGAATCTCCCTTTCCACTTTTACAAGCACAGATTCTAATGCAATCTCTATACGCCCCGGCAGTACTCTCGTTTTTCCGCCTACATTGTTTTTAACTTTTTATTGACACTTTTTCGTGGACACGAAGAAAGAAAAAAAAAAAGAAAAGAAAAAAAGAAAAGCGAGAGAGAAATTTAAAAAGAGGCTTCTGATAACTTTTTAAACCAACCTGCAGCCTTCCTTCCCTTCGATCCTGTCCACACATTTTCTAGCCCCTCTTTGTCAGTCGACAATTCACATCACCTTGACCTTATCTCTGACTGGATAACAGTTTAAATACGACTCAAAATATAGACGCTACAAGATTTGTTAGAACGTGTTCATATTGGTATGCAAATACAAAGATATCCTTACCTTGTATATATAAATTTGTAGATATGTGCATAAATTGATTTTCTTTCTTTGCAGTTATATTCCTGTGTGTGTTAAAAAATAAAAAAATGCGTGTCTTTTTTAGTTAACTTGATGCCGATATGTACGTTTTACTTTTTTGCCATTTCATTTGAATGATTTGACGGATTTTATCACTAATCAGTGTTGTTAAGGTACAGTGTAAAAAAATGTAGTTATACATTTTTAATTTTATATGCAGAAACACTAACTGTATTATTGTAATTTAATAATTTGTGAGTGTGCGTGAATTGTGTGTCTTTATGTGTGTGTGTGTGCGCGCGCGCCTGGTGGTTCATAATAATACCCATATAGACACAGTATTGTAAATACGCAGTGTGATATACACAATTTCAAATATATAGCGAAAAATTACATTTTTAAATTAATGTACATAAGACTTTTTTAACAAATTTACATTCCCGTATACAGGCGTGTACAATTTAATTTACACAACACACGTACGAAAGTACATGCAAAGATAGATTGTCGTGGCAATAACTGATTTTTTTAAACACTTTGAATCTGAGTATTTTCTTTCGTAGAGGGGGGGGGATAACAATATTTTAATTCGATTTATTAAATAATTAAAAAGTTACAAATTATTAAATTTAAAGTGTTCCACAAGTCTAACATAAAAAAAAATAGATTTTTTTAAAAATTTTTGAGTTTTGCTTTAATGAAATAAACTTTTATAACAGATTCCTTTTTTCTTTAACTCCTCCTCTTTCGAAAAGAGAGGGAGAGAAAGAGAGAGGAAAGAGTATATGATTGGGTGGGGCGGAGGAGGATCCAAACTTTTCATATTTCCTTCAATAATTACCAAAGCGAAAAGCACCAACTACAAATAAACTACAAATCAAACTAATCTAAAAATGTATATTACAACGCTTCAAACTAAAACATGGGGGGATAAATTAAATTTATAGTGGGGAGATCTAAATCAAATGTTAAAAGTGAGGGGGCTTAAAAAATCTGATGTTAAGTTTTACTTTTAGTTTTAAAGATTTATTCTCTTTTGTTTTATCTGGTCCCCTTAGCCTCAGGACCGGCGCTAGGATCTCCCCCCCCCCCGCGCTCCCGAAACTTTGATACGTGGCCCCACTTTCTACTTCATGTCATTTTGAAAGATTCCAAACCTGGAGGTTATAAACCTCCGAAGGTAAACTCTGGGGCAGGCCAGTTCTTTTTTAAAATTACCAAAAAATCAGGGAATTATCCAATTTAAATGAAAATTTGAGTACATATTCATTAATTACTTACTTTCATAATGAATTTTTTTTTATATTTAAAAAAAAATCTGAGAAAATGTTATTCTTTTTTGTAAAAATCACAAATATTTTCATGACTAAATTTTACTCAAAAAAAAAATGTTTAAGTCGCAAATTTTTACATTTCCATAAAGATTAATCGCCGACGCATCTCCGCTGAAAAAAAAAAAAAAAAAAGAAAAGTTTTACAAAGATTCCTACACAACACAAACGGGATTATCTTAAAAATTTGTTAAAAACAGTATTTCAAAGTTTTCAGGGAAATTTTTTATGTGTTGAAGTCATTTGAAAACATTTTTATTTTTAAAGTGATCATTTTCTCGTTTTTATCTTTCTAGAAATGTAAAAAAAATATGGATTAGAAATTTTATTTTAATTACTAGCCGTGGACTTTTGGTTAATAGTAAAAAAAAAAATCAGAAATCCTCCTTCGTGGATGATCTAGGAATAAAAAATGATCTTACTAAGATATTACCCTCTTAATTCATTTAAAAGAACTGTTCAGAAAGAAAAATAAGCGCTACTAAAATTAGCACTTCTGACCCCCCAACACTCCCCAGTAGGCATGCCCCCCACCCCAACACGCTCGAGAGGTTCGGGGTAATAAGCATTGGCCCTGTTGATTATTATAATTGATGATTGATAATATAACTTAAGTAAAAAAAAAAAAGCAAAAAAAAAGTAAAAAGTACAAAAAAAAAAAAAACAAAACAAAAAAAATGCTGCTGAAACTAGCCCTTTTGGGGCTCTAACCTCGTCGGGGTGTCCTGCGTAGTACACCCCCACACCGTCCATGCAATGTATATTATTAGTTGATCACTGACAATGTAACGTCAGTTTAAAAATAATTTAAAAAACTGGCCATAAAACAGTGCTCAAAAAAAAACAAAAAAAAAAAACGCCCCACCCCGTCCCTGTCGCGGTAAAACGCGCCGGCCCTGATTGGCTTTATGAAACGAATATTCTTTTTTTTATCTATTATTAAATTATTATCCTACTGTAAACATGTCTTGTTTTTACATATATAGTTTTTCCTTTTCGCTTATACTTATTTTCTGGAATTAATAAATTAAAATCTACAAACTTTTCTGCATATAAAACGTCACTTAAGTTTTAGAAGCTAATGTTTCGGGAAAAAAAGCAAGAAAATAAAGTTTTCTGATTTATTTTTTAAAAATAACTAATGATTTTGAGAAATTCTACAGCTCAGCTCAGCTCAATAAAACTGCCCTTGAGACCCAAAGAATACCAATTACGACTACTGTTTAGTTCTCACTTGCGGCAAAATGTTAAAACGTCCCAGCCTAACCTATAGCGCCGTGGATGAGAAGTGGTTATTTCCCGCGCAAACCCGACAATTCTTTTCTTTTTCTTAGTGGTGGCCAAAGTTCTAGTTGGCTTTCTTTGCAAATCTCTGAAATATTTTAAGACGCATATTCGCATGACTTTCTTTTTAGCTGTTTGTCACAAGTGTGAAGAACCTAGTAAGGATCGAACTCATTAATGGTTTACGAAACTAGCTCGCTAGCCACTGTTCCTCGGCGAGAATACTTGAAAACTGCATTCAAGTTTCTTATCCCAAACAGTCAATTCGCTTGGAAAAGTTTTGAACTGATCTCGTAAAACCTCAGACGAGTGAAATCGATCCTCACTTGCCATTAGTGAGTTTTTTTGTTGTTTTTTTTTGTGTGTGTCTATTAACAGCAAAAGGCACGTGTCTCTCTTCGGTTTGAACTTTTCAAATAAATCGAGTTACAAGCTGTTATCACAAGTGAAGCGTGCATTCAACTGTAAAACTGTAACAGATATGTTCATCTAGATAGATAGACAGATAGACAAACTGATAAATAGATATATCGACAGACTGGTCATATATATATATATATATATATATCAAAGGAAAAGCTCAATATATCATTAAGGAGTTCGGTAGTAATGAGTTAGATACATATGAACAGAATGAGATAGATAGATAGATAGATGGCATAGATATAGCTAGATAGACAGACTAATAGATAGATATATAAAGACTGATTATTATATATATATATATATATATATATATATATATATATAATCAGTCTTTATCTCTCTCTCTCTTTCTCTCTCTCTCTCTCTATATATATATAATCAGTCTTTATATATCTATCTATTAGTCTGTCTATAAAGACTGATTATATATATATATTTATATATATATAATAAGTCTTTATATATCTATTAGTCTGTTTATATATATATACATATATAGCTAGATAGACAGACTAATAGATAAATATATAAAGACTGATTATATATATATATATATATATATATATATATATATATATATATATATATATATAATCAGTTTTTATATATCTATCTATTAGGCTGACTACCTAGCTATATATATATATATATATATATATATATATAATGCACCATATCCAACGTCGATAGCGCGACTCTGAGTTTCATGCAAATCTGAAATCTTCAGGTGTTGAATCCGATCTGACCATTATGAAATTCGCATTCTCGTGGTGATGGTTTAAAGTTGTGTGTTAACACATTTTTAAATCTTCACCACGAGAACTTTGAAATTTTCACCATGATAACCCGAATCTCATAATGGTCAGATCGGATTGAACCCCTGAAGATTTTAGATTTGCATGAAACTCTGAGTCGGGCTATCGACGTTGGATATGCTGCATATTACTTAACTTACTGTTTTATAACATTGAGCACTGTATTCATAACAACTGCTATATATATATATATATATATATATATATATATATATATATATGTGTGTGTGTGTGTGTGTGTGTACGTGCAAGTATATGTGAGTATATATATATTTTTTATCATAACATCTCCCCCCTCTCTCTCCCTATAGACTGATAAATAGATAGCTATATAAACAGATAGACTGATAAATAGATATATATAGAGAAAGATAAACTTATAAATAATTAGATGAAGAGACTGACAGAAAGAAAGCATATACTTAGATATAAACAGATAGAAAAATAGATATGAAACGACAAGACAAGATTAGACAGATAGATATGAAAAGGTAATAAAAAGATAAACAGACTGATTGGTAGATAGAGAGATAGATATGAACAGAATGAGAGATAGATAGATAGATATTATTAACAGAATGGGAACAGAATGAGATAGATAGATAGACAGGAAGAAAGCATATACTCATGAAAAGATAGATAGAAAGATAGATATGAAGAATAAAACTAGATAGATATGAAAAGGCTAGATAGATAGATAGATAGATGAACATACTGAGAAAGAGATTAAGGTTGGATACAGAAGTGAAGAAAATCTATTGACTTCAAACAGGAAATAAAAGCTTCATTATTTTTTTCCTCAAGTGGAGGGTACAAGAAATTCAGCTTGAGCACCGGAGACAAATTCGTTATCGATATGTCCACGGAGTAAGCCCGAAATTGAAATGAACTTGAAGACTTGAATAATTGATAGTGTGATAGTTGATCTCTCAACCATTTATTACTACTTTTAAGTTTTTTTTTAATAATCTATCTTTTAGTTTTCAGTCTGTATGCACTGAAATGTGTTTCTTTCCTTGCTAACTAACGCAAATGAGTTTGGTTTGATGCATGACTGAGTGTGTGCATTGTCTGTGTGTTTGTCTTAGATGCTTTAGTAAGTAATTTCTGAGTCAGTCCAGCCAGACAATCTATATTAATATTGGTTATCCAGATACCGGCGCCCCGCCAGCAAATCGAGATAGACAGGGAAAAAATGTATTTCAACAGGAGAAGCATTTTTTTTCTTTCTCTGTATCCAGACCCTCTATTTTTTTTTTTTTTTATTATTTTTTTGAGATTGTAGAAGACTTTTCCTACACAGCCTTTGAAATAAGTTTTACTTCTAAAGATTTGATTTGGCTAATGCATAAAAAAAACTGTCTAGCATTTTTCCCAGTTCTAAATGACCCAGACGCCACTGAAAGCGGTTCCGGTTCAAATTTAAGTAAAGGTCAGATTTTGAATTTCAAATTTCGTTGCAGACATACTAAGTCTCATTACATTTTTGTGCAAGGCCGGTGCAAGGGTCTCGTGAGTCTCCACTGAATCTATAATACGACCCCCCCCCAACCCCAAATTTATGATTTTACTACATCTTAATTTTCAAGGTTATTCATATTATAAAATACAATCGTCAAGACATTAAACATCAGGAATAGAAAAATAGTGAATTTTATTTTAGAGTTTTTTCTAGACTTGGAATGAGCAAAACAAATTCATGGATTTGGACTAAAAAACCAACCCCAGAATGACATCAAAATCCACGATTTTTTTTTTTTTTTTTTTTTCATCGTTTAATAACAATCAGTTGTGTTTAGACTAGAGTTTGTAATTTGTAACGTATATAAATGTAGGTAGAAAAAAAGAAAATGTTGATAAGCACTCCCCGGGGCCCACAATCACACCCATACACACACACGGTCGATGAGTTTTGTGCGTAGTAAGCGCCGGCCCTGCATTTGTGTATGTTACATGAATATAAGAATTAGATCAATCAACTTCACTTCTTTAATTAAGCCCTTAATTAAGAAGAAGAGTGTTACTGTTAACTTTCCCTCCAAGAAACCGAATGTTTTCTTAGAGTGAGCATTACTTTGATTTTCTTTTTTTCTTTTTATAAACAAGTAAATAAAATTCGCACACATTTGTTGGACAAGCATTGTATAAACTTCAAAATCTGAAAGTTTGATTTTTAATAGCGTGTTAGTGAGATTCATTACGAATCAGAAAACAGACCTTGTCCTCTGCATTATCTAACTAAATGTCCTTTTAAAAATGCCATATTTCCCGCCATATAACGGGTAGGGCGCTACAAAAATAAAGAGTTGTGACTGGAGCGAGGATGTAAGTAAGATGTTAAAAATGGGAGTGATGGGAGCATGTCTGAAGTTTTAAAGATTCTTTATTGAATTCTATATATATATATTTTTTATCTGGCCCCCACCCTCATAAAATGAACATTCTATTATCTTCTATTATCACCTTAAGGCTTAAACATATTTTGTTTTGATTTTAGAGATGCATATTTTTGTTTTCGTTCGTTCCGTATTGATTTTCTGGAATTTAGAAGGAAATTCTGCAAACTTAGAAATTTTAGAAGCGAATGTTTCGAAAAAAAAAAGAAAAAAAAAGAAAAAATGATAAATTAAGTTTTCTGATTTAGTTTGAAAATTAATGGCAGTAGTAATTTTAATTTTACAGATACACTAATTAAACGGCTGAATTGCATTGTCAGAGGCGAAGAGGACAAATTCTGTTCAGATCTTAGTTCCAACAAAAAGTAAGGGACAGACCACACGAGCGCTGTGTGATGTATAATGTACACATTAAAAAAAAACTTTCAAAAATCGTCCCACTTCTTATCTCTTTGGTTAGACCGACATTAAAACCAACCTTTAAAACTTTTAAAAAATATGGATAAAATTGACATTGTAAATCAAACTAGCGATAAAATATTTTTAAAATTATATAGATAGACGAATCATCAACAGAATATTTAATTATTAATTTATTTCTGTAAATATTCCTTATCAAGTAAAAGGTGCGTATTATACACAAGTGAGTGTTATATGCCGGGAAATACGATATAGTTAATAATTTTATTTATGTACATTTAATTAATATATAAATGAAAAAGTGCCTCGTGTTAAATATTTTCAAATAAAACCGTATCCTTTCTTTTTCTACATCGACCTTCTTCATTTCTTTTAGATGTCCTTTTAGATGCCATTTTTTATCGCTGACTTTTTTTAGCTGAACCTCAACACACACAACATCCACCCACCCATCCACACGCACGCAAGCACACACCCTCACATCGAACACAACAGCTACATACACTCGAAACGAACACACGCACACAAACACACGACAAAAAAGAACAATAAACAAGTCCAATTTTTATACAAAAGATTTGATATTAAGAAGCTGAAGTGCCATAAAATTAAAGAAAGCTATTTAACAGTTCATAACTCTTCCTTTTGCCTAAATAACAAAATCTGTACGCTGTTACATGGATCTATCTATCTATCTATCTATCTATCTATCTATCTATTACGGATTGTTCATATCTATCTATCTATCACGGATTGTTCACAGCTATCTATCTACCTATCTATCACGGATTGTTCATATCTATCTATCTATCTATCTATCTATCTATCTATCTATCTATCTATCGCGGATTGTTCACATCTATCTATCTATCTATCTATCTATCTATCTATCTATCTAGTCTCATTCCTGGGCTATTCATAACTGAGCTGTGTTTTTTGGGTGTGGCTATAAGGATCTGCAACTTGTCCCATGATATGGGGTTTGAATCTGGTGAGCATTGAGGCTAACGGATTATCAAGAAGTCAGCCTAGTGTTCTTCGAATCAATTTCATGTCAACCACAAATTATTGGGTGGAGATGGCTTTATATTGCTGGAAAATGTCATCACCACTGGATAACACGTTGAGTAGAAAGAGATACAAATGGTCTATGGCAAGATCCGTACATGTCACGCTTGCCTTCAGTTTCCATCAGAACACAACCAACACCTTCACAGTTACCACCATTATGCACAACCCCCTGCTGACAAGCTGGACCCACCCATAGACTCTGCAGTTTCCTCTACCTAAAAACTTAACAGTCCCCTATAAAAAAAAAGCCGGAAATGTGACTTCTCTGGTTAGGCAACATGGTGTTAGCTTTCCATGTCGCCAAAACAAATGCTTTCTTATCCAGTTGAATGGCAATAACTGATGTTGTCAGGTCAATAATGAGGCCTTTTTTGGTCAATGCTTGTAAAATCACCATGAAATACAGTGTCTGTTGCACAGGACGTTGAACTGTACCAGCATTAAATGGGGATATTGTTTGGTCCAATGTTCGGTACTTACCATCCTTGTTAATCAACAGCAATTTCATTCCCAATTTTTACAGGACACTGATATCTGTCAGGATTTCAGAAATCCCTAACCTGTTATGGTTCCGAATGATGATGATATTTCATCATTCTTAAAATAACATTATCATCAGTGGTGATAAAATAATAAGGATATTTCATTATCCTAACACTTATCATTATAAAAACGACCCTTCCACCACAAGTCACTCAGTAGAGTAGACTAGGGTACTAGTAGCAATAATCAGTAGATCAGTAGACAAGTAGCAGTACAGAAACACATGTCTAGCCAGTGCTCCGGTGAAGATCGAAAACAGATGATTTCCAAACGCCATCCTCACAAACGAAATTCTTGGAACCAAACCAAGTAAGCACTGATTTTTAACCAAAAGAGACACTGAAAACATTTTTACACACACCATATCAATATTCTCTAATTCACATCAGAAAAAGAAAATACTAATTCTTGTTATTTATGTCAACAAATTTTTATTGTTGTTATTATGTCATTTATAACAAACCTTGTTACAAACCCTTACTACTGATGTCTGTGGATACCTAGAGCCGTTTCCAACTTGGAGATGGATTGCTTCATCTTTCTGGCCCTAGTCTTTAGTGCAAAATAAAATGGTGTTAAATTCTGTCAGTATACCATGATTTGTGAGCCTAGCTCGTTAACCATTACTGCATAATCTGGTATCTGTATAGTTCAAAGGTAGCCAAACTTGCTTAATGTGGGAGCCACATACGATAAAGAATTAAACTTACGTTTTAATCCAATGGGTTCTCAATTCATACCCAGTAAATAATTATAAAGTTTGAAAATTTTATTATTTACTTTTTTATTAAATGTGATGAAAAAAAAGAGCTCAGCCAACATATTTCTACGAGTCGTATATTAAAGGTCAAAGGCCGCCTATTAAAGGTCAAAGTGCCGCATATTAAAGGTCAAAGTGCTGCATATGGCTGGCGAACCGCGGTTTGACCACCCTCGATAAAGTTACTTACTAAGCTTAGTTTAATGCAAAGCCACAATAGTGAAGCAACCAGTGACGGTCAAAATCACTAACGTGGTGAATTTACTAACCTTTCAACTATAGTAGATGCAGAATAGTTTAAGAGTTTAGGTTTGGCACAAGGTCATAAGTATGGGACACCCAATGAGGATCAAACTTTTGAAGAATTTTAAATGTATCCTTTCCAGTGATATATATTTTTTTATTTTTCCTTTACCCAAGTTCTGAAATTCTATCCAAATGTCAGACATATACTAAATATTTTTTGATTTGTTTTTCTGTGAAAAATATATTTTTTTACTTTCTTCGTTTTTAAATTCTCTCTTACACCCACACACACGTTTCTGTTTTTTATCATTAGGTGACATTATTCATATTTAGTTTGAATTAAAATGATAATATCTTAAGTTTATTATGATGTATGCCTTAATTTCTCACATAGTAGATTGGAAGAAAATAATCAACATTTTCAACATATAATGTTTGTTTTTATTATTTTAAGAAATGTAAAAAATAAAAATAAAAGAATATTTCTAATTTACGAAGAAGGTCCCAGGAATGACTGAATCTATCGAAAGTGAATAAAAACCCACTGGGTGTATGTAAATAATTTGATTTGGAAAGAAATTATGATGGAAATTGGAATTTGCTTGAGATGATGGGTTAAAGAAAATGAATGACTACAATCTGTACCAAAGTTTTCAGCCAAAGAATGTGATTCTGCTGAGACTGGAACGGATTCATCTACTATGAAGTTCTTGCAAAGAACCAAACAATTTGTAAAAGTACTGCTTACAATTAGATCGACTGAACGAATCAATCGGCAAAAAATCTCTGAAAGAGAGCTAACCTAATTTCTCTTGGGATAATGGGGAAACATCTGTTTCTTTGATTAGTAGGTAAAAATTGTTACATCTTAAGTTCTTAACCGTGAAGTTTTCACTCATTTGTCACCATATTCACCAGATATTGTATATTTGGGACAGCCATTTGTTCTGTTCTTTGTTGGATTCTCTTAATGAAAAATATCCCAGTTCTTGAGAACACTCCGAAATGTGTTTATTATTATTATTATTATTATTATTATTTACTAATGTTCACCCAATACAAAGCCCAAGAGCCACACAAGGTAGAGGGTTACTGTGTGGAGTTGTATTAACATAGGAAAGGACAAGTGTTAGGAGTAGTATAGAGCTGAAGCAGACTTTAGAAGAAACTGGAAACCCAATCCTAAACAGGGAACAAGGGATTAACCTCTACTCCTGTTCAAAAGACCGGGGAGGATTGTGAATGCGACGATAGGCCATAATTCATCCCAAGCAAGGCGATAATGCTACTAAAATGCAAGGGGCTACTGGGTGTGAAGGAGGATGAAAAAAAATTTTAGAAGTAATGGGAAACCCAATCCTAAAGAGGAAACAAAAGATAAACCTCTACTCTACGGGGAGGAGTATGAACCGAACGATAGGCGAACCTATTTACTCTTATTGATTAGATCAGTTCTTTATTAAGAAAGATAAGAAGTTCTGGGAGGATGGAATAATGAAGTTGCCTGAAAAATGGTTTTATTTTTATTTAATAACAAACTTTTTCGGTTGCCCAGTACTATGAGGTGGGTGATGAAAAGTCCCCAGTCTCTTCTAATTCCCACAACTTATCAAATGACCAAACAGAATATTTTTAATCCCTTCTTGCTTGACCTACAAAGTTTTCATCACCCCCTTATATTTTAATATAAAATTCATATTAAAAATTAAATTTAAGGTTTAAATAAAAATGCATTTGTTTTATAGCTTTTTACTCAAAATACTCAAAAAAAAAGTGACATAAATGATTTTTTGATTCCTTTTTAAAAAATAATATCAGTAAAACTGACAATTTCAGGGCGTTCTTGGAATATATACTACTATACTCAGTGCTTGACCCATCTGCAATGTCGCCATTTGCGCTACATCATATATATATATATATATATATATATATATATATCATGAGAAGGGACTGTCTCTAACATGCCAGGCCAAAGATGCCAAGTGTAGAAACTATGCTAGCATCAACGAAACTACAATGGACTGAGTAAGTCTATCATTTGGACAACTCTTGGTTGCCGAAAAATCGCTCTGTATAGTGAACAAAAGTGCGGGAAGCGACGACGAGGATGTCAAAGGCTCCACTACAGACTGCACCAAGAGGGATCTGAAAGCAAGATTGATATAAACAACTGTGAACAGCTGGATGTCAACTGTCCTGTATAATGCCAAAAACTTCATACTGGAATCGAAGGACCGAGGCTGGTCAGTTACTAGCGAGCATTGACCAAGAGATGTGGCTATCACACGATTCAATCGACTGGGCCTAGACGAATCTCCTTACGTCTTCGTTAAATTACGACGGGCAGTCAATGATGTCAGTATTTCTATCTTTCAGAGTATTGCTCCGAATATGGTGCTACCTATTTTAATGTGTTCCGTCACAATATTAGAGGATGGGTGTTTGTGGTATAACAGTAAAAGTTGAACCTTCCCTGCTAATAACCCATAATTTTTGTTAAGTGTCATTCTGTCAAGACTGGGAAGGATTGTGAATCCGACGATAGGCCATAATTCAAACCAAGCAAGGCGATAATGCCACTAAGACGCAAGGGGCTACGGGGAGTGAAGGAGGATGAAAAAACTTTATAAGGAACCGGAAACCCAATCTTAAACAGACATCAGATATGAAAGTGCATTTGAAGCAGAAGAACTACTGGATTTCTCTATGCAGTAAAAATTGCACCTATTGAAATTCATCAACACGTGCTGAACATTTACGACGACCAAGTAGTGGATATGAGCACAGTTAAGCAGTTGGTAATAAATTTCAACAGCGACAACAGTGGCGTGCAAAAAAAAAAAAAAAAAATAGTCATTTGCAGTAGTGCAGCTTTGTTGGAGCATAACATGCGAGCTCTTGTTCAATGTTAGGAATAAAAACAAACAATGATGGTGACTATGTTGAAAAATAGTGTTTTGTAGCTGAAAACTTGCTCCATTCAACAGTGTCCTTGTGCTTCCTGAATCAGTTGCAGTTTCTGTGAAAATAAATAGGAAAGGAATGTTGTATCGCAGCTATTCTACAAGTAGACTGTTTACATACCTTGAAAATCAGCATTCAAGATCGTTGCTTTTACCAGGGTTTGAATACTTCTTATGTCCGCAGACAAAATTATTGCTCACAGTTATCAATCAGGCTTCATTAATAAACACATGCACACACCTAAACAGAGTTATGGTGGTGGTGGGTTAAAGATCAATGCATATGGATGGATGTTGATGTGGGGGGGGGTGAGAGAAAAGAGAGAAAGATAAATCAATCTATCAATCAATTTATGCATATGTGCCTATATGTTTGTATTTTTCCCTTGAGATACCTATGTTGATTTCAACCAAATTTGATTGATTCATAACTTAAATTTCTGAATCAACAGATGAAAAAAAAACTTTCGGAGTGGGGGACGAATGACCTTTTTTTTTTTTTTTTTTTTTTGCTATTTTTGCTGTCAAAACATTTCAGCCAATTGATTCTTCAGAATTATTTTCGATGGAAGGAAGGAGCCGCTTATTCTTCCCACATAATGCTTACCAACTTTTTTCTTTTTTTCTATTGAAGAAAAAAAAAACAGAAAAAAATAAAATGAAAGCCTAACTAATTCGATTAATCAGTCAGTTATGTGCCATGCGTGATACACGCTTAGGTGATCATGTATCTTTCGATGCCTGACTGACGAGGCAAATTTTTCCCGCACTAGGTTGCCACTTCTTTCTGTGGTAGACCAGTTGTCATCCAAGGCAATAGAACCCGGTCTGTCCTGCTATTTACTCATAGCTGGGTGGGGAGAAGGGGATTCATACCTTTCGCAAGCGTATTAGCACGTAAATGAATGTAATGGATTCGACTAGAATTCGAACTCAGCTCCCCGATTCCTCATTCCGAGCCGCTATCCATTACGCCACTGTGCCTCCTCGTGCTGTTTCGAATGATACTGATTCATTACAAAATTGCCTGTAGAAGGCATCGAAACAGTTATAGAAATATTTAATTATTTTGTCAAGAAAAATATTTCCAGTTCTAACTCACAGAAACAAAATATTAGATAAAGATACAAATATCTCTGGTGCATGTGTTCGAGCTCCCCACATTAAGCTGACCTTGTGTCACATCCTGCCAGTGGTGGGGTATCTAACAAGTTTTTGGTTGAACTTTTTCCCATTTCATTTCTTCTGGGATAATAAATCCCATACATTCGAGCTTTTTTTGGGACGGCTAGTTTAAATTTTCAACTAAAAAGAACTTAAATATTTCTTAAAATATACACCACCGTGCAAATTAATTGAAACAAAACGAATAATTCCGTTATTATTTACATTTTTTTCGTATTTTACCAATCAAACATGACTCGGTGCACATGTTATTACTTCGTATCTCCATTCAACGAAGTTGTTCCTTGAAGATTGACCACAGATTCTCGATTGGATTTAAATCAAGAGAGTTTTCGGGACAGTCTATAGTACTTTGATTTGCTCACTGGTAAGGCTTGCCAGTGTGTTCGTACAGCGTTACAATTTTCGTACACTCCATTAGAGCAACGTCTATCGCAGACAATGGCTATAGGACAACTAATCGACAGTCTAGACAATAGTGTCTGGGCGTGATGAAAATCTGATGCAATTACGGATGACGCAATATTTTTCAAGTCCAAACAGATTTCCTCATACACCTCGAAAATAGATTCATATTACTGCATACCACTGCAAATGAATAATCTGAGGTAAAAATAGAAATCGATTACACCCTCTGTCACTCTAGTGGGTCTAAAACTGACCGTATGGTGAAAGAAAATAAAGTAAAGCGGTTGTTTTATTTAATTTGCACCAAGGTGTATATTATAGAAATAGAAAAATTGGTCAATGTACAAATCATATATGATAACAATCTAAACATTTATTTTTATATTATCAATTGAAAAAAATATCTCATATGAATTGTGTATAATGCATATTAAAACCACATTATCATTCTCTATCCCACACCATCTCTCTCTCTAACTCTCTTTCTCTCTCTCTCTCTCTCTCTCTCTCTCTCTCTCTCTCTGTTTTCAATGTGCCTCATACTAATTCGAGCGAGTTGCCCTAGATATAAATAACTGGAGAATTTGTTCAAAATCAGTCGTATTGACCGACTAAGAGACGAAAGACAATAGCGAAAAACGTTAGTAAATATTCGTGTGGCTATGTCCCGAGATCCTCGGTGTTGCACAATATGTGGACTTGTAAGCAGGTCACTAGAGGGACTGAAATGTCACATATGACACAAACATAAAAACTGAATGAGGTTGTTCGATCCTCATACATCGAAATCGTCGGGAGACTCCACCATATACCGTAAGTCCCCATGTATAATACGCCTTCATCCATAATACGCACCCCTAAAATTGTGCTGAAAGTATGAGGAAAATGCTTCTACTCATGCATAATACGCACCCGTTGTTGGATAATCAAACCCTAGGAATTGAACCTTTTCAATTTCATTACGGCCAGCGTTTTGTACTCTTAAATGGTTTTAAACATAGAATAATATTAATCTAATTTAGTTTTATAATTTTTATTTTATAACTGATAACTGACATACATTAGACATGGCACATGGAACTAGAACAGTCTACCCCAGCGAGCGAAATAAAGAGTTCAGTCCGACATTCCAAACACCTGAAGAAGGCCGGAGCGTACAACGGCCGAAACATTGTGATAAATATGGGGACAATAGTCCGAATAATGTAAATAGTGTAGAATTTAGTCATTTTTCTTTTTCTTGTTTTTCTGTAATTTTATCCGATCTGATTTTTTGGGTGTTGGTGGGCGGTATATTTGTCTTTCTTTTTTCTTTTTTTTTTTGTTACGAAATTTTCCGAGTGGAAATTTGTTCAAAATGAATCTAAAGATAACAGGAATCACTTGAATCGGGCAACCGTGTTTCCTGTCAACTACTCCATTTTTAAAAAGAGATAGATAGATAGATAGATAGATAGATAGATAGATAGATAATATTAGTGGTCAATATATATATATATATATATATATATATATATATATATATATTGACAATAAAAAAATATTAAAAAATTAAAATTTTCAGACACACTGGGTTGTAGATTAATATTCTTTCGTTTTTATTATTATTATTTCATTTAGATTCCTCGACTAGTTTCGGCCAAAATGGCCATCATCAGGAGAAGAAATATTTCTGCTTGCTGGTGGCAGTGAACTACAGAAATGAATATATGTATATTCCAAGAGGATAGAATCCAGGTAGAACTCAATGTCCAGGACAGAGTAAGAATATAATATAAAAGGCTCAAACTCTAATATTCCATGGTTATAATTTATTACATTGCAATGATAATCACGATCCAATTCATCAGACCTACAAATTCAAAAAGAAATTGGAAAATATAACTCCAGGTTTGTTTGTTTTTTATACCCGGAGTTATATTTTCCGATTTCTTTTTGAATTTGTAGGTCTGATGAATTGATTGTGATTCCAATTCCAATGTAATAAATTATAACCATGGAATATTAGTATTTGAGTCTTTTTTATATATATATATATATATATATATATATATATATATATATATATATATATATATATATATATATATAAACCTGACTCAAACAGGCTGATATTTAATTCTTTGTTACATTAGCATAATATATTACAATTGATGTTTAATTATGAAAAACCTGAATTAGACAAATAAAATGATGCAATGCCAAAACGTGTCAAATAAATTATTCGATAGTCTTCCTGGTAGTCTTCTTACCTCCGTCATTCATCAGGTAAATTAAATCAGATTCAACCAAATTTCAGTCATAACCAAATATTGTCCACTGAAGAATTAATGTTTAGCACGTCTCGATGGTTTTTCTTCACTATTGGTGTTCTTTGCTCGAAGAAACTCCAACAAAGACTAACACAAACCTTAGTAAATACCTACAATGAAATGTTTGTTATTGGTGCATGTCATGGACGAAATGTGTCCCAGCTGATATGTATGTATAAACAAACACACGCACTCACGCACGCACACACGATAGTAAATTTAGGCAGCCATGTTTAGTCTAGACATGTTTTATTAAATAGAATGAACAAGGAATATTTCTTAAGCCTTTTGGTTAGTTCATCGTGGTGTCAAATAAGTCATTCATTATCGGGTTAATTAACAGACATTCCGTGTCTATTATATATTACATAAAACGTTATTTTTAGTGAATACTAGTGTTCGAAATAGACGCCATGTTTGTTTTGTTTTACAGCATCAACCTCAGTGAGTTATTTAATGCCGACAATTTTTATTGCTGGTAAAATCTTTTTCTTCAAAAATCTATTGCTGGTAATATGTTTTTCAAAAACGGTATAGCTGTTTATATTGCTGGTAATATTTTTTTTTTTTAATATTGCTGGTAATTTCTGGTATTAAAACCTATTTTTATACTTTCATAGTGTTTTGACCCCAGTTTGGGGGTTATCTATTTGTCCATAGCCGGGACCCTAACAGATGCTACCTCCCCGACCAAAGAGCGAGGTGCAGAGATGGAGACAGAGGCAGATAGAGATACACACAGAAATAGAGTAAAAGACAGAGAGACAGAAAGAGAGGACCAAAGAGAAAAAGAGAGAGAGAGACTGAAAGCGAGAGACAGAAGAAATGAGAGAAAGAGAGAGAAAGAGAGGAACAGAGCGAAAGAGAGAGAAAAAGAAGGAGAGACAGAAAGAGAGTAACAGAGAGAAAGAGAGAGAGAAAGAGAGGAACTAAGAGAAAAAGAGAGGAACAGAGAGAAAGAGAGAGAATGAAAGAGAAGAACAGAGAAGAGACAGACAGAAAGAGAGGAACAAAGAGAAAGAGAGAAAGAGAGAAAGAAAGGAACAGAGATAAAGCAAGACAGACAGAAAGAGTGGAACAGAGAGAAAGAGACGGATGCAGAACAACAAACAATGAGAGAGACAGTGAGAGAGACAAAATAAGTGAGACACAGAGAAATAGCTAGTTTTGTAACATGAATAAATATAGATCGTGTGAAATTTCACCATGCTTATCTTCTTGAGTATAAAACATGGATATATGCCTCAGGTTTTGTAATTATTCAATTAAATAAGCTAGAAATGAAAAAAGAAAATAGTCGTATCTATAATTATTTTAAATTTAATTTTTTTGTTATAAAATTCCCTGCAATTATTATATAATTTTGATAAACTGATATTTTAAAAGTTTGAAAGAAATTGTTTTGTACTAACTTAATACATTCTTTGAAATCCACTCCTCACAAACATTAATTATACGAACATAAGAAAATGAATTCTATAAATATGAAATATATTTCTGGTCTTATATATTAATATTTACACTCTGCTTATTTTCCTGGGATGGGAATTTCCTTTATACAATGCCTCAAGGTTAGTAATACCTGCGGTGTCCCTTTCTAGAAACTCTTTGTCATCCCGACAAAATATTCTGACTGGAAACTGTTGGTCTTCCTTGGGTAATGCTACTTTTTGGCTTGACTAGGGATTAGTCAATCATATTAACTACAAAATGACCAAAATATCAATATAAAATAATATAAAATAAAGACCGAATTTACTTGCTTATTATGCTGATCTTCAATTCAAATACAATCGACTGAAAATATATCATACATTTTGTTAATACAATCAAACTACATTGGAATAATTTCAAACTTTTAAAAAATTCTCTCCACAAACAATTTAAGTTTTTACATATACGTCTGAATAGATACCAACTAACATTCATAGGTACATTAATAGTCATACTATATATATACATGAGAAATAGGTTAAAGTTACCAAAGTAAGAATAGTGCTGTTTTTTTTTACTTATATACAGATATAATTAGACAAAATAAAAATGTTAAACTTTTTTAGTAAAATCAACTTTGATACAAGGTTACACTGCGGGAGAAAACAGTAAAAAATATTCTCTGTACCAATGGCTTGTAAGATGTGCACGTTCACCATCATTCTATAGGAGAGAGATCTTTAGCGTTCTCTCTATCCCCGCCTCTGTTTCCCTTTCTCTGTGTGTGTGTGTGTGTGTGAGAGAGAGCGAGAGAGAGAGAGAGAGAAAGAGATAGAAAAGCGAGAGAATAACACTTATTACAAATTAGGATCTTCATTTTGGTGTAATAGTCAGAAAATTGAACTTGTGTGTCATTATTAGTGAATACAACTCTCACTGAGTGCCCTATATTTGTCACTGTGCCGAAACTAAACTACACTGAGTAAATAACATCCAATTATTACCCATTTTCAAATATAAGCAGTAGATTTACAAATATATTGCTTACATTCTTTTCCGTATGACGATAAAGTACATCCGCGTCCAGGGTAAAACGATAAACAACGCCCAACAGCAAGGCCTCTGATCAGGAGACTTTGAGGAGCGTGGAACCACCTCTTAATTGCTGATGTTCCCAGGTCCGTTAGGGTCCCAGCTATGGGCAAATAGTTAACCCCGAAACTGAGGTAAAAAGGCATTATAAAAGTGTAAAAATGGGTTTTAATACCAGAAATACTTTGTAAAAAATTATTACCAGGAATAAATTGTTGAAGAAAAAAAATATTACCAGCAATACGTTTTTGAAAAAAATATTACCAGCAATACCTGTCTACATTTCTGAGATGAGGTATTATGTACATTATTCGGACTATTGTCCTCATCTTTGTCGTCATATTGTACGGTATTGTATTGTATAGGTGGTTAGAATGTCGAACTGAACCATTTATTTTGTTCACTGGGGTAGACTGTTCTAGTTCCACGTGCCATGTTAAATGGATGTCAGTTATCAGTTATCTCCTGTTAATTTTCCCTCTGAAAGTTCTCCATAGACTTAGCGGGTTATTGAACTCATACTCTTTGGGTTCTGTCACTCGATCTAACCAACGCCTTTATCCACTGTGCTATGTGTCCTTGAGGACATCTGGGTATGAATTTCTGGGTATTATAAATGTAATGTCTTCAGCAACCATTTTTACCAGTGCTCATATTGCAATTTTTTCTGTTATCATTACATGCTTTTACCAGAGCTCATATTGCAACTTTTGTTGTTATTATCGCTTTTCTCTAGCAATCCTTATTACACCAGAAGGCTGTAACACGAGGGGAAGTGGAAAAATCAGGCGTGGCTGACCACATATGGAGAGAGAAGGGAGATCACCCCCCTCTGTGGGATCAAGTTGAGATCATAGACAAGGAACACCATTGGAAAATTCGTAAACGTAAGGAATCAGCACATATGCTAAGCCACAAAAATCTCCTGAGCCGACCAAGCATAGAAGTAAATACAATATGGTAACCAGTAATAATAACAACAAAAGGACACATGGCACAGTGGATAAAAGCGTTGGTTAGATCCAGTGACAGAACCCAAAGAGTGTGAGTTCAATACCCGGCTAAGGCAGTGGAGAACTTTAAGGAAAATCAACAGGAGAAAACTAATAACTTTAGAACAGTCTACCCTCGTGAGCAAGATAAAGGGTTCAGTTCGACGTTCCAACCACCTCCAACAACGGCCGAAACGTTGTAATAAATATGGCGACAAAGATGAGGACAATAGTCTGAATAATGTACCAGCTATACGTTTTTGAAAAAATAATAATACTAGCTATAAGTTTTTGGAAAAATAATATTACCAGCTATACATTCTTGAGGAAATAAATATTAACAGAAATAGATTTTTGACAAAACAAAAATATTACCAAAAAAAAAAAAGTTGTCGGCATTAACTGACCCATTGAGGTTGATATGCCGTAAAAGCAAACCAAACCAAACCAAACTTACATTCTTTTAGTAAACAACTGATGCAATAAAAATCACAGATGAGCAGTATGTAAAGGTAATGGTCGGTGGCACCACAGTCCCTTACGTCATGAAAATAACCAGACCTAAATCAGTTAAAAATGTCAATTGGATGAGTCAATATGTTCATCAACAAGGTTGCTCATGCCAAGGCAACATAAATTATCAAACAGAGCATAGTGGGGGTGATCGAAGGTTGGGACATTACCGTTCTGAAATTGTGGGGACATTTAACATCCCTTTCGATGTACAATGCCATGTATCAGGATTAAACAAGTGATAGTATCTCAAATCGCATCCAGATTTTGACTTCTTACCAATCCTCGTTTTTCGTTCCTATCACACCACCTCATTCATCAGAACTATTTTATATCTCCCTCTCTACCTTGAGTAAGAACAAATCATTTTCCAACTGCAGGATATCTACCATCTGCCCCACGCGGTCAGATGTGGTACAAGGCTGAATATAATGTGGGCTATCCGAGCCCGTAGGCTCGGCCAAAAATTCCCCGTAGACCCCGGGGTCGGGTAGCTGTTTCCCGAGACGAGACTCTGCTCTTTGACATAGCCTCGTCTGGGGAACCTCTCTACCCGGAAGCAGAGAGTTTGACCAGCACAGCTGGAGATGAATCCTCGACTGCAGACCAACATACAGTATTTACTACTGTATTTATGTGAATGGGGACATACCCATTATCGTCCATAGCTTTGCTACAACATTACAACATTAATGAAAATTCATTAAATTAAGTATGCCACGTATGCAAAACAAATAATGTAACGAGGATTTTTTAATCGCTGTTACATGATGATTTTTTTTCTCTTCTAATGTCATTCTCAACTTTTCCCGCATTTCGTTTTGCTTTTGTTCTTGAAATTGTTTAAACGAAAGACACTTTTTAACTCTGCGTTCGTTACTGCAATCGTCATAGCTGAATGCTGGCTTTCTTTCCATAAAACTGACAACCTTTTCAATCGCTTTTTCAATTTTAGTCCAGGTTTCATCATAACCATGCATTTCGTTTCTATCTTGTTGCCGATGTGTCTCGTTGTCATCCTTTCCTCTTATTCCCATCATTTTTTGCTCCAATAAAAGCTATTAGGGCGAAATAAGCATAAGCAATTATCCAAAGTAAATTTCCTGGAAAACAGAAATTTAAAATCAGTTATATATCACCCAAATCATTCAAATATACACATCAATGAGGATGTTGCTTAAATTAGCTTATCGTACAGGAATCGATGTTTCAATGTGACATGGCCGTTCGCCAGATCACAACGAAAGTTCACAAGTAAAACGTGCTTGGTTTGTAAACTGTGATTATGTCACCAAACGCTAATTACAACGGCCTGGGACCAGTTTCTTGAAAGAGGGTAAGTAAACGACAGGTGGCTTTGCGATGAACCTTCAAAGGTACATCGGGAGGTGTACACACAGTTTGCATCGTCTGGGATTCGTGAACAGAAGAGAGCAATGTCTTGCCAGTCCAATTCTCGTGTGGCTTTGTTCAGATTAAATACCACTGCCAAAATTGATTTTTTTGATATGGTGGTTAAGGCTTCGATCGCCGGAATAAATAAATATACGTGGTTCTAAAAGGATTCGGCTCTCACCCATGTGACCCAGGAGAGGCTTATCAAAATTTTTCACGATCATATCAAAAGCCAACATGTGTCCTCCTAACCTCTCCTAACCTCTCCTAACCTATCGACTACTGCATCTTGGGCACCGTCGCGTAGGACATCAACCAGCTACCCTACAATGCCAAAGATTTGCTGAAGATGCTCGTTATGGACGTGATGGTCACTTGACCCGGAGATGAAGTCATTTCCGTATATTGAGGCTGACCTCATGGTTTGGGGCAATTTTAATGAATAACATTGGGGTGGGGGCTTATTTTATTTCATTTATTTTTTTTTTTAGCTGAAAATGCCTACACATGTTTTTTGAAATCGTGCGCCAACGGCTTAGTGGTAGATTCTCCGACTGACGCCAATTCAGTCGGGTTTAATCCTAGCTAGAGACAACCGATCTAGCCACACTGATGAGCTGTGATACAACGAAACAATATGCCTGTGGATGACTATATATATATATATATATATATATATATATATATATATAATAAAAAGGCTTAAACACTAATATTCCATGGTCATAATTTATTCCATAGTTACCACTAATATTATATATATATATATATGTGTGTGTGTGTGTGTGTGTGTGTGTGTTTCTATTATAATTATTTATTCGAAAATTATAACATAAATATCTTCTAAAATCTAAAAAATAGCCATTTTGTTTCAACACTTCTGGTGTCTTATCAAATGATATCACTTGATAAGACACCAGAAGTGTTGAAACAAAATGGCTATTTTGTAGAGATTTTAGAACATATTTATGTTATAATTTTCGAATAAATAATTATATTTGCTCTACTCTGTATTGAGCACTCTTTTAAGAATAGTATTTGTTGGTTATTGATTTTTTTTCTGTATACCCCACTCCCATACTTATATATATATATATATATATATATATATATATATATATATATATATATATATATATATAAATGCATGTATCTATTACACAATTGCGTCCAAGCATGAAAAGAACTGTCGCCTCGAAAAATTATATTTTAATTATATATATATATATAATTATTCATTTAAAATTATAACATAAATATGTTATAAAATTTTATAACATATTTATGTTATAATTTTAAAAAGAAATAATTATATCTGCTCTACTCTGTATTGAGCACTCTTTTTAAGAATAATAATTGTTCGTTATTGGAATTTATTCCATATACACCAATCATATACTTGGATATATATATATATATATATATATATATATATATATATATATATATATATATATATATATATATATATATGTATCTATTACACAATTGTGTCCAAGCATGAAATGAACTGTCGCCTCTAAAATTATATTTTAATTATATATATATATATATATATATATATATACACGACGTACTTTGAAAATTATTTTAAATGAAAAAAGACATAAAGACAGGAAGAAATGACAAAATATAGAGATATGAAATGAGATATGTGTAGCGTAACCAGCGAAACAGTGGAAACGCTGGGTCACTTGACAAGTGTGTTGATTGAGTCGTGTGTTTATATTCTTCCGTTCTTTTGTGTGATGCATATATTGATTGAAAATCATAAGAGGATTTCAATGAAGTGCTACCAAAAAGTTCGAGGAACATAATGCGTAAAAAATGTCTTTTTCCTCCCCAACAAGGAAAAAAAAAATGTGACAAAGACAAATAAAATTGTGACCCAAGGTTATGTTCATGTTTTTTTAAGAGATGATATTTTACGATTTTTCTCACTTTAAAATTATTATCGCTTAGAAACGTTAGAATCGTTGTTTATTTAATTTATTATTTTAATACTAATCCAATTTTCAGTCCAGTATTTAAATTAATTCTGAAAAGAAAGTAACGAGATAACCGAAAACCTGACTGATTCACTCTTGTTTGTCAAGGAAGAAATTCATTCAGTTTTTTTTTTCTTGCAATGTAAAAAGAATAAAACTAAGGGTTGATGTTAAACAAGGTTCAGCTGTAGCGTTCATCATCATCATCGTCATCATCATCGTCGTCATCATCATCATCCTTGGGAAGAAGACGCATTGCGGAATTGAGAGACGCGTTTTTGTTGTTTGGTTGCACATGTGAAAACTTAACACTAAATTGAACAAGAAAAGCACCCGAAGGTTGAATGAAATGATGCCTTTATGTAAGACAACAACTGACACTTGTAATTGCTTTAGAAAAAAAATTGAAATTTTTAATTTTTTTTTTTTAAGATGAAATACGATAGTCATTATAATATTTAGAAATTAATTAATTTTAATTTTCAAGAGTGAAATAATTCGAATCCATGCATAATAATTCTCTATTTCCCAATCACACACAAACATGCACACTTTTTTCTTTAATAGTCTATGCAGATATCATTCGTAATTGATTTGATTAGTGCTTTACTGGCCTATAAGACGCATGCTTTTACAAGAGCACATGGTGGGGTTGTAGTGTAAACAAGAAAAAAATAAAAAGAATTCAAATTAAAATAAGGCATTTCCGATTTCCTTTAAACCCCTCTCTCTCTTTCTCTCTGTCTGTCTCTCTCTCTCTTTCTCTCTCTCTAAATTTCTCTTTCTATACTTCTTTCAACTAGAAGGTAACTCTCAAATAAAAAGACAAAGAAAAGACTGAACCCGACCGATAAACACCGGAAGTTTGCAGGACCAGAGATTACTTATTTGTGACTGAAAAAAAAAAAATCAGGGAGGCTCCACGCTTAACTTCTGTTATAAAAAATGAAAAAGAAATGAACACCGGGAAATAAAAAAAATGACATAATGAAATTTTTGATGTTAGCCGAAACCAATGTTCACACCAGAAACTCGGAGCCTGGTCAAAGGTATATAATCTGGCTCCTCTGAACTAGAACCAGAGGTGGGAGAGATGCAGAAAAACAGACGGCTAGAGGAGAAACACAGTTGCTATTGCGTAGGAACCAGCCTTGCGCGTCGCGTGATGAAGTAAGCTGCTAATGATATTTCCACCCTGCTCAGAGCCTAGAAAAACACAGTAGATCGACACTGAACAATTTCTAAGATTACTAATATCTCTATCATGGCCTGACTTCAAAATACCACTAACGGACAATTCTCCAGACTGACACCAATATCCGCATTATTAACCAACGTTTTGCTACGCCGAATACCAAAGTACTCACTCGTCACTCTAAAGAAAATAAATAAAAATATATTATTTATTTCAAATTCTTGAGACTAGAATGGGCTACGACTTCTTTTCATCTACAGAGAATTCGACCTCATCTTTACCAACACACTCTTTCAACCTGGGCCCATCGCAAGACCATCTGAATGCATCCTAGATCTAAGGCCTGACATTTGAATGATTCTCTGTAATAGTAAGACCGCAAATCCAAACCAAAACTAAAATTCCTCGCTTCCAGTGGAACGACGAGATTAGAGATAGGTCTCCGGTGTATGTTGCACTCTGACTTGTAAAGAACACCATAAATCAGCATCCTTCTTTCGTAACCCACAATAATGTTGTACCCAATGTGGTCTGTAAGTCTGTTGTGAGATCTGAAGTGTCGTACTTGACATAAATATTTATCGACTAAGTTGTTAACTGCTTCACAGTCATGAGACGTTGAAATCAACGGAAGAGTCCATTATTATTATTATTATTATTATTATTATTATTATTATTATTATTTCCTTGGATTTCTGTTGCATACACATTTCCTTTCGGGTCCCAACCAGAGACCTAAGGTCAGAAATGGCTTTATAACACCCCCCTCCTAAGATCACACACATTTTACATAGATAAAGCTCTTCGTAATGTGTGAGCTGTACTTCTGAGTACAATTTTTTTCTATTTCTTTAAGGTATGGGCTACCAGGAATCCCTTCAACGACTCTATCGGAACCTTTTCTAGTCAATCCGAGGGCTCCAGCTACAACTGAAATTATTCATGACTTCATGTGCCACATTTTTAGATTTCCACTTCAAGATTCTTGTATTTTGATAGTTTTTTTGAAGCTCTTCAAAGATACATTACAAACTGCAGGGACTGAAATATCAATAAGAAAGCACATTCTGATGTTGTGGTCTTTGGTCACGATGTCTGGGTGATTAGTTTTAATTGTTCTGTCTGTGTGTATTGTAAAGTCCCATAAAATTGTTACAGTTCCTATCTCTGTAACCATGGTCTTGAAAGATATTGCAGTGTAAGAAGAGTTTATGTGAGTGTGTACAAGGTATGTTCAGCATGCGAGTGGTGTGTGTGAGTGAGAAAGTTGGCGCATGGTTTCAACTGTCGTGAATTCGTTTGGCAGTTGAATTCTCACTATTTGAGATGAAGAATATCTTGGCTTAAATAAGCAACTATAGGCTCCAAATCGTTGCGCAGGAAAATTATTCTTCACGTGCAAACGATCTGATTGGTTGGCATCGGCTAATCAGCGAGCGAGCTTTGGGGAGACTTAAGAAAGTTTCTGTGATCCGCTTTGCATTATAACTTACAGTAATCCAGTATTATGAAAAAAATAAATGGTTTTAAGATTTTTTGGAGGTTTTAAGATTTAGAATTTTTTTTCGATATTTTTTATAAAGTAAAAGGCTTCTTTTTTAATTGATTAAAAGAAAAAACATTTTTGATGTCTGAAGAAGCATGTAAAGAAATTGTTCATATGTTGCTTCTGTGAGATTACCTCACCTTGTCTGTCAGAAAACTGCTAACATCCACTAGGTGGCGTTATATAAATCAGTATAAAAGGAAAGAACTCAAATTCATTTCTCTCGCTCTTCAACCGCAGGATACCGAGTGACAAGCCGTATCTCTTTTTCGTATCTCATACAGGATTTTATTCTGCAGAGGACCGTTTGGGTTTGAGTGTTGTTGAATTATGAAACATGCTGTTTATTCCTGCTAGAAGGTCCAACTACAAGAACATGGCGGACTCAAATAGAGTTCAACCGAAGATGTAAAGAAAACAAACAAGACCGATATATATATATATCAACCTATATATATTAAACAACAAATTTACAAATGACAAAGTCATCAACATTTGTGTTTGTGCGTGAACGTAAAGAGTTTGTATTGTGGTGAATGTTCGTACGTATGTGTATGTGTGTATAATGTTCATAGCGTCTCCCACAAATGGGAAGACGCTATCTTCTGTAAGAGTTTATATTGTAGATGTGTTCGCTGGAATGAAGAAATGAAAAAGAGAACGAGGCAAGAAGTTTCCCAGTATTTATAATGTAGGGAGAGCGTGCCCTAGTGACAGTTAGGAAATTAAGGAGGAACTAACTCCGACAACTCTTTTTTAGGGGCTACGTTATACGTAGTTCTGTGTATATAATCCATGCATGTGTTCAATTCGTTTATTTTAAAATATCAAGACATCCAACTGAATGTCGTTACAATTAGTAATTGTTTCCTTGACAACTTATATTCCCGACCTGTTTTGAACCCGCAGCCGTCACACTTCACATAACTAGTGCGTTAAATATAACAATACTTAATTGAGTCAAATTCATTCGCTCCGTGTCTCACTTAACCGGAAACCCAGATTTTGAACGTCTATCTATTTCAATGACTATTTCTGTAAAAAACTTTGCCTAAATTCGATTTGAATTCTCGTGTCGTTTTATGTAATTTAGATCTTTAAATGAAATTATTTGATTCCTTGTCTTAACCAAATATAAAACTTCCTTTTGTCGAATGGAATTAAGACTGACAATAATTTTTAGCTTTTATTTTCCTGCGGACGACGATTCACATATCTGAAAGTATTTTTTTTGTTTTTTGTTTTTTACTTGTGTTCATTATTTTCTAATTCAAGTTGGGCAGCTTAATTATAAATGATTAATAACATGATTTTTAATAAAATATAGTTTGTAAGTTTTATTTACCAAATTGGAACAGGCTACAATAAGGCTACAACCTTTTATCTGCGAATAAAATTATATTCAGTCTTTTATCCAGTAGCATCTACAGAAGATGCTGACTAATCGTTTAAAAAAATCTTTCTTCTCTCTCTCTCTCTCTCTCTCTCTCATATATATATATATATATATATATATATATATATATATATGCATTCAAATGTAACGAGAACGAAAAGAATATAAATTCAAACGTTCATAGCATTAATCTAAAAGAGAGCTCAATACCAAGAGTAGAGCAATAGTTATTTGTTATAAAGATGTTGCATATGAATAAACAGGTACTCACGACAAAGATGCATTTTTGTTTCGATGCGTCTTTGTTCCTCACAAAAATGAATCTTTGTCGTGAGTACTTCTTTGTCCGTATATATATATACATATATATATATATATATATATATATATATATATATATATATATATATATAATTTTATATGAGCAGAACTTATTGGGAAGTGCTGAATATCAGTGATAGATCTAACATATTCAATTGTATGGATATAAGTTTGTGACCACGAATTTGATATCATTGACAAGGAACACCATTGGAAAATTCGTAAACTTAAGGAATCAGCACATATGCTAGGTCACAAAAATCTCCTGAGCCGACCAAGCATAGAAATAAATACAATATGGGAACCAGTAATAAGGAGTGCCAAAGAAAAGCAATGATAACAACTTAGCTGCAATATGAACTCTGGTAGAAACACGCAATGATAACAGAAAAATTGCTATGAGCACTGGTAAAAATGGTTGTTGAAGACATTAGGTTTATAAGACCCAGAAATTCATTCCCGGATGTCCTCAAGGGCACATGGCACAGTGGTTAAAGACGTTGGTTAGATCCAGTGACAGGACCCAAAGAGTGTGAGTTCAATACCTAGTTAAGGCAGTGGATAACAGGAGATAACTGATAACTGACATCCATCAAACATGGCACGTGGAACTAGAACAGTCTACGGTGAGCGAAATAAAGGGTTCAGTTCAACCACCTGAAGAAGTCCGGGGCGTACAACGGCCGACAAAGATGAGGACAATAATCCGAATAATGTAATATATTTTTTATTTTAGGATATTAAAAGATGTTGAAAATCGCTACATAATGGCAATTATGTTTCTCCTCGGGCGATGTTAAAAGCTGGTGGAGAGTGAAAGATTAATTTAATTTCAAAAGCAAAATACTTTTTAAAATAAGCTTATAAGCTTTGCCGTGATTAACCAATCGAATGTGACCTACGCTAAATTCACATTCACCGGATTTTTTTTTTTAATGTAGATCATGACGCGATGTTGTCTGCACATAAAACCTAGACAATTTCTTTATGTGCAGATACAAGTTGCCACATTATTTTGTAAGATGCATCGAAGTCTGACGTTCAACTTTCCTACGAAATAAAAACGAAAGAGGTAGGGGAGGTAATTTGATATAATGCTAACTAGTTATATGCTCGTTCAGCTTCATAAAATTTTGCAGTTGATAAATAAAGGCTCCTTTAAGAAAATGACAAATAACTTAACCGTTTGAAAAAAGAACGGATCAAAAATGCAGAATTACTTTGGCAAATGAATATGTAACCCTTAAATAAAGAGCATCCATATAAGATATTAATAATACAAACTAATCAATGCAAGATATTAATAATACTGACTAAAATCCTATACATCCATATAAGATGTTAATAATACCAACCAAACATCGATACAAAGCAATATTAAATCAAAATAAATCTTACAAATAGAATAGTAAGCCATATAAGGTGCACAACAGTTAATCTACTGATTATTACTATAGGAAAAAGTATTATCATATTCAAAGTTTAAACATTTTGCAAGGTAAAAGGTAGGCTATGCCTACAACTTACAGTCAATTAACTTCTTTGGTTTAATAAGTTTTATCAGAAAATCTGATAATTTCTAATGTTTCATGTAAGCATAGTTTAAAATATATTTAGTTCTACTCTGTATTGAGCTCTCTATTAAATTAAATGTTACACACAATGGAATTATACCCCATTTGTTCTCATTTTACTTGGATATATATATATATATATATATATATAAATTTTCAATCACTTAAATCAATCACGGGATAAAGCCTAATCCGAAATTGACTAGTTCTTGCCCAATATAAAAATTGTAGAGAAATCCTAAGATCTAATTAATAACCAAATTTAGTCTGACGATCTAGGAAGTGAAACTCTAATAGAGGATAACTTATTTTTAAATAAATATTCTACATCTAAATATGTATCCAAAACCAAGAAAATGACCCGAAACTTAAAAAAATTAAAAAAAAAACACTTTCGTTGGTCGTTAACCAAACTTGTATTACCAAATAATTACTGCCCAAATACACCAAATAAACAGAGAATAAAGGTGCGGAATATTGGCTAAGGACATAATAACAACCAGGGCTCTCCTTCTGGATTTTTCCGGAGGGATTGGCAGAGGATGAGAAGTGTGTTTTTTTCCGCGTCGGAGTAGATGTTGCGGTTGTCTGTTCCGTGTCGGAGCCTTCTCTCCTCCATTGCGTTAACCCCCACCCCACACCGTTGCCTAGCATCTGTTACGTAACGGTGGTATGACGGGCTATGACTAGCTTAGACAAGCTCTGACCTGCTTAGACGAGCTTTGACCAGCTTAGACAAAATTAAACTAGCGGCCCGAGTGAAAACACTCGGGTCCCTACGTTAAAAACCGACCTTGTGTCACAACCTGACTCAGTGGGAGGTGGGGGTTAAAGATATCTCGGACACAATAACAACCAAATTCTCGTCTTAACGAGAAACATGTCAATTAGACAAAGAGTTATATGAAAACTGATTTCTCGACCATTTTAATGAGGAATCTAGAGCTATTTTGGATGGGCCCGATGGTTTTGCTAGAGGTTGGGTCCTTCATGGAAATAACCATCCAACACGAATTAGAAAACAAGATTGGGAAAATAGAGTGACATTTTCGGCTTATAATGTCGGCAGGAAATTATAAATCCCTTCAAAATTGATGTTGTCAAGATGAATGCAGAGAATTATTGAAAGTTCTTGGAAAGGGCGTTGTTTTCATTGGTACAAATCACAATTAAGAAGCCTACAACTAACGTGTATATTTTTGCAAGACAATATTCTTTATCTATTAATGCATATGAAATATTGTGTTAATCAAATGCATATTGATGTGACATATACTTTTCGTGCTGATTTTTGCATTATATAACCTGACATCCGCAAAACAAATTATTTTTTCATTATTTTAAGATGATCGATATTACAAACCGAAAATCATACTCTATAATTCTTATATTCCAGGTCTGTCTGAAAAGTAACGGGTCTCTTGTCACAAACAATTTATTTCAAACAACAAACTACATGGTTTTCCCTTCAAAGTAATCCCAGCTCGAGTTTAATGCACCTTTCCAACCTTCTCTGCCACGCTTCTATGCAATGCCGGAAGGATTCTTTTTGGATGCCCCTCAGCTGCGTCGTTACGGTTCAAAACGCGTCCCCTTGATGATCCCCTTGATCTCGGGGAAAAGAAAAAAATGACATGTAGCAAGCTCTGGTGAATAGGGAGGTTGTTCCATTACGGCGATGTTCTTCTCGGCCAGGAACTGCCGGATGCTCAGGGCGTTGTTAGCAGGTGCATTGTCGTAGGAAAACAGCCATGAGGTGTCCTGAAAATATTTCCTTCTAAAATATGAAACTTCAAATCTAGCGACACAGTAACACCAGTCACGTGATATTGAGTGTTGATCAAGAAAAAAATGATGGCGGAGCGAATCGAAGGAGTAAAAAAAAAAAAAAAAAAGAAATATTTGAACGAAGAAAGACGAAAAAAAAAAAAAGAAAAATTTTCTTGACTTTGTTCAAAATAAAGGTTAAATATTAAAAACGAGACTTGAATCTTTTCTGTTAATTCACTCCAAAATAAAAGGAATTTATATTTACTAAAATTCACACTAAAATTCTCCCAGAACGAAGCCCTTCCATTGCACTCCGTTTGGGTTGACCTTTGCGATCGCTCCAAATGTGGGCAACTCGAGTGCACTACTTCTAAGTGTGGGGGTCCATGTTCGCGCTCACACAAATAAACAAACAAAAACATTTTTTTTTAAATTGTGAAAAATTCCATGTAAGTACCTGTCATCCACACTTACAATTTTTGGTCATTTTTCAATTTAAGGTTCGTAGTTTTTGATTTATAATTTCAAAAGAGTGCCAACAATTTAAAATTTATAATTTCCGAAGTTGAATTAATAATTGCGATAAGTAACTTTACACATTATTTCGGGTAAATCAACAGAAAAGATCCCAAGACATTTCGATTGAGCTAAAATATTTTCTTGAGATATTTGAAAACTTTGACATAAAAGTCTAAAACCTCTTTCATTGAACCAATCCAAATAATTTCTGCTGAACCTCAGCAAAGAAATCAAAATGCGAAAGAGAATTAATTTTCTTACAGTTCTTCCCTTCATAAGTTCTGTGTCTCTGAAGGCCAACATCAGCTAACCCAGGGATCATATAATACAACCACATTAAAACTACTAGAACTATTTCGACGTTGGGGATCATGGCTCTCCACAATTTCCTGTCCTTTGTAGCTCTTAATAAGTTTTGTCTTTTTGTTATTTCTCCTAAACTTTGTTCCGCTATTCATTTAATCAAGCTCATTCGTCTTCTTATATGTGCCGTGCCCCTTCAGAATGTTGGCGAACATGGTTCTCCACAATTTCCTGTTCTTTATAGCTCTTAATAAATTTTGTCTTTTTGTTATCTCTCCTAAACCTTGTTCCGTCATTCATTTACTCAAATCCATTCTTCTTCTTCTTCTTCTTCTTCTTCTTCTTCTTCTTCTTCTTCTTCTTCTATATATCGTGTCCCTTCAAGACGTTGGCGATCATAGCTCTCCACAATGTGCTTTTCTTTGTAGCTCTTAACCACAAAATTTATTAAAAGCTACAAAGGACAAGAAATTGTGGAGAGCCATGATCGCCAACGTCCTGAAGGGACATAGCACATAGATAAAGAAGACACTATGAGTGACTAAAGATGGTTTACTGGCGCGCTATACTTAACAACGTCGTCTCGTAGAACAAATTCGTTTATATACTTATTAAATTGATGCTAACGTTATGGTCATCGGTGTGTGATGAAAGATTTTGGGACAGGAGTCACACATGTAACGATAATAAATTTATTTGTTAATTATTATTTTTTTAATACTGTCTTCGTCTTCTATAAATTGTTAAATGACTGCGATGGCGTGCAGAAAAAAGTTTAGTGAATTAAGAGTAAATACTTATAGCAAATGTTTTCCTACATTTTGAAATGTTGGATGCTAAAGCCCAAGTGCTTACTTTTTCAGTTACATTTGACATCTCGCTTGAGGAAGAGTGATAGGCCACCATTTTCATTGGATTCCTACTGAGTAAATGCGTCAATTGCCGAAATAAACTGGAATTATGAAACTCTGTCACTGGTAGTAATTGGAGGTATTCCGTAGTTTGCCAACTAGTGCTCTAAAAAAAGAGCTGTGCATTCTGCTGATATGTCTTTCATGCACATTGCAACAGGCTATCGAGTGAATCGGTCTATGGCTGAAAGTCGTTAGTAGTAAAAGACAAACGATATCGCGACAGATGTGAAAGAGAAACGTGTATCTAATTTTAAAAATACATCAAAGTTCCTTTTTCTTTCATGATATCCTTTTCTGCACTCACAAAAAAAAATATTGTTGAGTCAAGAAACAAACATTGTTGTTCATAGAAGGCCATCGTACATATCTGAGAAATTAGCTGGAATATGGCGAGTTTGCTCGGGTTTGTGGCGATCACGTTATTTTACCGATCGATTTACCTGTTACGGATCGATTGATTCGACACATAAAACGGATCGCAACCTAGTAAATGGGTTTACACTGGTTGGATTGATAACTATCCGGATTACTTCGGAAATGTGCTGGACAAATTATCTACCTCTGGGCAGAGAGGATCCCCAGACGAGGCTATGTCAAAGGATAGATTTTCGTCTCGGGATACAGCTACCCGACCCAGTTTTTTACGGGGTCTACGGGGAATTTGTGGCCGAGCCTACAGGCTCAGGTACCCCACAATAAATTCTGCCTTGTGCCACATCCAATCGCGCGGGGCGATTAGTGAATTTCTCACTATCCGGATTACTTCGGAGAGTGCTGGACAAACTCTTTGCCTCCGGGCAGAAAGGACCCCCAGACTAAGACAGATACCCGTTTTTTACGGGGTCTACGGTGAATTTTTTGCCGAGCCTACGACCTCGCATTCCCCACGATAAACTCAGCACGTGGTTAGGGAATATCTTACACTGGTTTGTTTTTGTTTATAAAAGTGACAGTTTTCTGTTAACACCAGCTTTTATGGAGAGACGAAAAGGAGTGGATACCTTTCTGTTCATCAGCGCTGTCGACGCTTCATATAAATAACACAAGAATCAAATTGGTATCTCCACAGATTCGCTAAAAAAAATGAGTATACCATGATGAAAAAATGGCCCAAACTTAAAAACAAAGTTTTATCGTCAAAATCTTTATGTTATTATTAAAAGGAAAGACAAAGTATTTTTTTTATTATATTATTATTTTTTTAATCATTTTAGAACGTTCACAATTTGGATTAGAAAGCGGCATAAAATATAATTTCTCGAAATTTCATAAAATTAAATAAGTGGGGGATAACAAATATATAAAAAAAACGTTTTTACCAATATTTTTTAAAAACGAAAAAATTTCTAAAATAATTTAATTCATTTGTAAATAAGTCCTGAAAATTTTATTAAAATCTCACAATTATTTGAAATTTCCAAATGAATCTGTTTTAAATAAAAAAAAAAAAAAGAAAAGTGCTAAAATTCCCTATACTAATCTTTAGTTACTCGCTGACGTAAGAAAAACAAAAAGATTTTTAACCAAAAATTTCGGACGTTCTAAAAATGTTCAAAAACTATAATTTAATAATAAAAATAATTTGCTCTTTCTTAATAAATAACAACATGAAGATTTTAAATTTGGGGCATTTTTTCGTCAAGGTATGCCAATTTTTTAGCGAATCTGTGGAGGTACTTATTGTAATACGATAGATTCAGCCGTATGAAAATGTAAAATGAATGCTTTGTGAGTTTTCAGTTGCGTCTATGGACGTCATCGGTCACCTGGATAATTTATCATATAGATTAACCTTAAGTATTTCGGACAAGTTAAATGATTTCTCGTCAGTAAATTGTTTTAGTGAGATGTCTTCTCTTTGTTTCTGAGCGACTCTATCGTCGACCAGAAGAATAATTCCTTGGAATTGTGTTTACGTAGATGTGTGATGAAGTACCAGCTACAATAATGGTGATATTAATTGAAAGCGAATAATAAAGGTAAATTTCCCGAATAAAATATTTATCCATTTTGGTATGGAAAGAGAATATCAACGATTTATGATTGGTTGGGATGATAAAACCTATCCTTTAATAAATGTCGGAAATGCTTACATCGACAAAAGTTTACGTCTGAATGTCCTGTAGTGCTGTTGTATGAAACGAAAATTTTCAAAAAAAAAATAAAAAAGAGAAAGAAGTCCACAGCTGACACAATCCCCTTTCCGCCTTTACTTTTGCAAATTACATTTACAACGATATTTAAACAGGATAATTTTTGGCAACACACATTAGCGTGTTAAAATCCTCACAGTATCTAGAATTGTTGAAGTTCTCACTAACATTTTTGTCAAGATTTATAATCTCTACCTTTCGTTCAATTACGCAAACCAATCGAGCAAATTTCAATAAGCTGATTTTTTTGGAAAATACTTGAATACTGCCACCAGAAGAGCACTAACGTTGCGAGCCGTCGATGTTTGTGCTAGCACGAAGTTACAAGTCATCGTGACCGAGAGTCTGAGCGTGCTGGCCTTGTTCAGATAGCTGATCACGTCAACTATTACGATCGCTCCCAGAAACTCTAAGGTTCGCTCAGCATTGTTGCAGTATAAACCACAGGTTAGCTCTGATGGTGTTGAATAAACACATATGTGTCTGAGAAGTCGTCTACCACAGGGATTGGCTAGCCGCCCTTTTATTCAAGCATACTTGCTTACTCGCAGCAAGCCATTATATTGTTTCATGATAACCAAAAGGTTAAAACAGGACAAAAAAAATGTGTGACGAGAATTTTTTTTTTAATCAGCGATTACATATACATTCTGGAAAGTTCACTAAATACTGAGACTGAGAATAAACGAACTTTCGCCATATGTTATTATTTTTGTCACTTGTTTTCTGCACGTCGTGTTTATTGGCCGGGTGTGGCCCGATATTGCTTGGGCGTTAGGATATACGCTCATATCTGCCCCTGTGATTTTCTCAGGATCCTTGGTAAGATCCAAAACGTTAGCTCTCTCGACAGGGTCAACCTAACACAAAAAGAAAGTCAACGTTTGTGACATTGTTTGTGGCAATCTAACCATCAGTGTTAACAAAAAATATTTTCGTTGATTGTATATGTGTCAAACTGGTTATGTTTCTTAAGAGCTGTAACGAAATTCGACCACTTTCTGTTGATTCTGCCTTCGTAATTCGCTTTAAGATGTCAGCTTTTAAGGTGTTGTAAGGGGCTTCCAGTTATGGGTCAAATAGCAAGACAAATTTGGCTCTCTAGTCTTCAGTGGTTGCTAATCTAGGAGAAGGATAACTTTAAATTCAGAACCGTGGAGAAGGCAAAGAGTAACCACACCACTGTCTTTCCTAAGAAGTCATGTTGATTCACAGATAATAAAGAAAAGGAATCTGAGAAGAGCTATGATCGCTTACGTCATGAAGAGACATGCTATTAAAAAAATGTTTTTTTTTTTTCTCTCGAACTTCTTGCTTGTGGAACTTTCTTCCGGCTTCCGGCTTCTTACTTCCTAGTCAACATTGCTCTTCAGAAATTAAAATGCAATATCAACCGTCATCATATTTCTTCATTCCTTTTTCATTTATTGTCCCTCTCCTGAATAATTTTTCTTTTTCCCATATTCCCTCACACTCAGTAACTCCTTGCGTCTTAGTGGCTTTATTTCCTTGCTTAGGGTAAATGATTAAAAAAATTAAAAAAATAAGTATTCAATTTCTGCAGCTAATTCTGAGGGTTATATTTCGCTTATAGACGCTAACATAATACGCTGCCATAAAGATATGCTGAAATTGATACAATCTATTATTGAAGTTGTATAACGTTGAATAACGGAAAATACAAAACTCAAAGAAATTTTCAAAGGCTCTCTGATAGTTTTGTGTGTTGAACTATTAGTAGCCATGATTGTTGCTGTCTTTCCTGCTGGTGACTCTGCCACTTCTGTGTGTTCGAGCGTGAGGCTACCAGTTTTTAATCGATACTCTCGTTATAGTCACAAATTTGTTATGTAAACTATAGTGGGGTAGTCTGCAACTTGTTAAAGGCAACGACTAACGAAAACGTTTATTATTGCTATATAAATGTGTCCTTGACAAAGACCCGTATGTTGTGTATGATGTCTGTAATAGCTCATGCGTCAGTTAATGCGGCGAGTCGGTGAGAGTTCACCAAAGGTCAGTTGTCACGAGTGTGTTAACAGGAGTTCTGTCGTAGGCCGGTTAGTGCAGTGGCTAATAAAATGATGAAGCTCCAGTTTCAAACCGACGGGGTGGAAAGTTTCTCTTGTGGGGAAAATGAAATAAGACCAATAAATAAAATAATGAACAATAAAAAATAAATTAATTAATCTCCCCAGGATCCAAGTTATAAAAGACACCAGAAATGGTTTCTGGTCACATGTGCGATTATATGACCACCACTTCCGTAAAGGATAGAATCTTTTTCTTTCCACTTTCCAACGAGATCATTTGGGCGTGTTTTCTACACCCCTACACATGAAGTAGGGATTTGGCCATCGCAACTCCACACAAGGCTGACTTGAGCTCGACCATCTTTACCCGTTCTTATCCTTACTTCCTATAAATTATTTCTGAACCAAAAAGGAAAACGGGCATACTCAAGAGACATTTAACTTTGTTTCAATGCAGTCAATATAAAAGGAATGAACGTCCGTAGCAAAAACTGAAGTTTTTTGTATGCTTCTTCTATTTTCTTTGTTTATATATTTGTTATAGTGAAACGCACCTATTCTATAGTTAATAGATTCTCCCACCTATGATAAGTAGGAGTAGTAAGAGTAACGTAGGAGCCAGTCAGTCAGTCGATGTCGGACGACAGTTAGTCGAATACTAAAGTAGTCAGCGACCACAACAAGATTACTCTGCGTTATACCTATTGTATCAAGTTCCTAACGTTTTGTACGTGGGACCTATTTTAGGACCGACTTAGTACAATAACAAGCCTCCACTGTGAAATCACTCCACAACAATATTGAACACGCACCTTCACCTAAAAATTATCTTATCCGCACTCAATAACTTCAGTCCTTACGAAATCTGGCCAAACTTCAGAATTTGGTAGGAAGGGGTACTGGGTCGGACCGAGAACTTTTTAATAGCATAACAACATAATACAATATATGTTTTTAATGTCATGCCCCTTCAACGGGCTCGTTTTGTTTATTATTTGTAAATTGCGTTGACTTCTCGGTGAAAATAGCAGATTATTTCCCCGTTGCCATCGCAACGATTCTGAATTCCGATTTGTCCTCCTAAAGTAGTTGCCTCGCATGGCTCGAGAGCCAGATCTTCTACCTTTTTATGTGCCGTGTTTCTTCAGGACTTGCGCGATCTCGGCTTTACACAGTTTCCCTTCCTTTATAGTTCTATGCAACGTTTATCCTCTTATCATCTCACTCTCTCCCCACTCTATCATCCATCCTCCCTGATTATATGCTCCAGAAATTTTAACTCTTTCTGATTGTAAGTATAAATGTATTTTTCCGTTCTCATTTTCCTAAGATCTTCTTCGTTGCTCACATGTTAGGTCCATGGTATGTTTAGTATTCCTTTTTTTTTTAGAACCACATCTCATCTGGTGAAACTTGTCTAGTATTCACTGCCGTATAGGAGGATAGATATTACATAACAGTTAAGCCCTCTTTCCTTTGTTTGTAACACAATTTTCCTATCTCTTAATACTTTGCTTAGGCTTTGAAAGATATCTTTCGCTATTTCAGTACAGCTTCGGATCTCTGTGTTACATTTTCCGTCGTCTCTTATGACACCAGCGAAATAGTTAAACTTCTAGAACTGCTTGATTTTGATGTCTCCAATTTGTAGCTCACACATTGTGTTGTCCTTCTTGCTGATGACCATACATATCCTGTCTTCTTACAGTGAATAGTCTTTTCTTCATGCTATCTTTTACTACCTTGTTTTTGGAGTACTTACTGTTTTCTTTCTGTGACTGTCATCAACAAGATGTCATCTGCTTATCTTATATATATATATATATATATATATATTACTTCAATGATTATTGGAAACTAGTATTTGAAATAGACATAATTTTTTTTTTATTTTTGTTTTAAACAGCGTGTATTAGCTCTGTCGACTAGCGCATTCGAAGAAAATGTGCCATTACTTTTATGCTAACAAAAAACAAATTATACGCTTTGATACAAATGTTTGTATGGGAAAGAGCAAATGTAAGGCAAGAATAGGATATAAAAATATAATTCACGAATGAATTACCGTATTTGACGGCATATAAGACGCACGGGTGTATAAGACGCACCCCAATTCCAGCAGGGAAAATCAAGAAAAAATTAGTACTGTATTTGACGGCATATAAAACGCACGGGTGTATAAGACGCACCCCAATTTCAGCAGGGAAAATCAGGAAAAAATTAGTAATTAATAAAATTAGTAATTAGTAAAATTATTAGTAAATGGTACAGCCTAGACTATATTTGAGGTATTATTTTGGTTAAACAAGCCATGATTACAATTAAACGAAAAATAATAGGAAAAAAGAACACAGGCCTATAAAAACTTTATTATATCTTTTATATAATCTGCACAACGTGTGTCTTGTAAACGTCTTATTGGAATAATTAGAATATAAAAATTCTGATTGCATTTATACCAATGCAACTGGAAGTTATCGCAAGAAAAATATTAATGAAACAAATATATTTTACAAATATATAATTTGAATTTATTTAATTTATTGCATATAATTTTATTGAAACAAATTACTAACATTAAACGTGATGAAATTAATATAATGAATATTATCAATGATAACATTTTTAATCTGCATAATATCCTTTGAAATAATGACGACAGGTATATAAAAGTTACTGTAAAGTCTAAGTTAATAGGAGTTGCCAGGTAGCTAATTTCGGCCGACTATCACGAATTTTAAACCTATATATGGCATATAAGAGACAGGGGGATTTTAATAGATATTTTTAGTAAAAAAAAAGCGCCTTTTATGCCGTCAAATACTGTAATTAGTAAAATTAGCAAAACTATTAGTAAATTCAAACAATTATTACAATTGAGCAAAACAGTACAGTTACCATTAAAATTTTATTCATCTTCAAATCCATAAAATTCGTCGTCTTCGTTATCAAAACTCTGACACTCATTTTCAATACTACTATCATCGTTGTTAAATAGTGCGTCATCTTCCGTTCCATTGACAGCAATGCTAATGCCACACTTTTTAAAAAGATTTCACAGCAATTTCTGGTCTAATATTATCCTAAGCTTGCTTCACCCATTCACAGACTTGTACAATGCTGGGTCTTTTTATTCTTCCTATAAGTGTAAGGTCGTGATCAGACATTGCCATTCACATGTTCCATTGCTCCTTCATGCTTAAGTCTAAGGTAATAGGAGATGCCAGGTAGCTAATTTCGGCCGGCTATCGCGAATTTTAAACCTACATATGGCATATAAGACGCAGGGGAATTTAAAAAGATATTTTAGTGAAAAAAGGGGGCCTTTTAAATGCCGCCAAATACAGTAGTCTTACTTTTCAAAAGTTAACGTATCTTTATTAAAACTAGTTTTATTTAGTACCAAGCCAAATAAGAGGAAATGTGGATCGGAAGATTGTATTGCGATAATCGTCTATGGGGAGAATATTTACCTGGCCTTAAAATCATCATTATAAATCGTAGCTTTTGCCGGTGGGAAATAGTTTAAGTAGAACTTTTAATATTTTCAGAGCAAATATCTCTTTTCGCTGACGAAATGAACAATAGATTTTCCCCAGAAACTAAATAGCATCGCTAGAAAGCATACATTAGTCACATGAGGTGAACAAAATGAAAACAAGGCGCGAATTTCAAAAAGGGAACGTTACATAATTAGCGCTTAACAAGTAGTGACAATTAATTAACGCTGTTTGGTGATGAAGTATTTACTTTAATATATGTAAAACAGCTGAGATCTTATTTGGCAATGACAAAGGTCATAAAACTGGCTGTTCTAGGTTTACTTAAAAATAATTTTCTCAGGAAATTGAAGTAATATTATTTCTAAATTGTGAAGTTGTTTAAGACAGTGACAGACAAGTGATGACATTATCTGATTGAGCATGTAAGAGTTAATGACACGAACAAACAGGAGAGTAATCGTATGCTTCCAGGTATACCTCAGTTGTACGTGCATCTCATCTCAGTGAGGTTTCTTTGAACGAGAAACAACGTAATTTTGAGAGTTCTTTAAGTTTACATGACTCGGACTTCTCTGCCGGGTTTTGATTCGATATTCAGCTAAAGATTCCAAAACATTTCCGATTGCAATCAAAATTTGCCTTTACAATCTTAAATTTTTCTCCGACTCCAAATATCAACCGATTATTTACTGTAAAATGTTGCAAGTGTGTAAAAAATTAATATAGAAACAATTTTAATAAAGGAAAATAATATTAAATTGTGTGACAAACTAATTGAAAAAAGTACAATGTTACTAACACGGATTCTTTATCAAAGAAACCGTCAAAATTGAGTAGACAGTTTATAAAAATAATATGAATAAAATGTATGTAAAGATTTGAAAAAAAAAGAAGAGAAGCTGCAAATTGATGTTATAAAAATCTGGCAAAATCTTGTGGTAAAGATTTATAAAATGAGGTTTGGCTTTGATGGTGTCAAAATCAGCCACATTTTAATTGTAAATAGGCGCTGTTTGATTGGGGATAAAAGTTATAAAGAGTTAGTTTTTGATCTGGTTGGAGCAGCCATTTGTTTTATATAAGAGAGGAAATATTGACTGTAAAATCATAAACGAATAGACAACAGTCGGGCGTGAACTTGGCAGAAAGGATTGACCGTCTCAGACGTGTAGAAGCTGTGATCTGGAACGAGAAAAAATCACTCGACTGAGTAAACTTTGACATGGGATGCTAAAATAATGATGCTGTTGACGCAGAAGAAAGAAAAGAATGTAGAAAGAATACCCTTTAAAAACCTCTTTACAACGATTGTTTTGTTTTTTTCTAAACTTATGAGTTTATCTCATTCAGGTATCTTTTCTTAATCTGAAATGTTATTTCATTTGTGAACGTCCATTTTAAATAAGAATATTTTGTCAGGATGGTCCAGAAAACCAGCATCGCCTGAAGTAGATTTTTCTTTTCTCGCCCCTCTAACTTTCGACATTCTTTTGTAACTAAAGAATTTATTTACATGAACTATTGTTATAAAAAAAAAAATAAACAAAATGCCTTTGTTGTTAAAGAAATAATTTGTTTTTCAAGAACTGTTGTTTTTTGAGAGAAAACAGATTTGCATTTTGAAGAAATGTTTCAGGAACATAGGAAAATTTTGTGAAAAGTCTACAGACTGTAATTTGTATGTTGTAAAAATATTTTTGTCATTGTAATAAATGTTTGTTTCTTTCGAAATTGTTTTGTCTTTTTCGTTTTGCGCTTTTAAAAGTACTTGTAAAGGGAAGGATAAAAAATTTAAATCCCTTACCTTTTTCTTTGTCTTTTTAAGGATAATTATTGTTTCTTTTATTAGGGAACTAGATAAATTGAGGCCTTTTTGTTTTAATCTGATATTTAAAATATGCTAAACCGAATCAAATTTTGCTTTTTTTAAAGTCAAGATCAGTGTATAGATTAATGTTATTCTTTTTCTTACTGTATGAATTTCAATAGCAAAATCCTAAAATTTCCAAACGAAAAGAAATTTCCCCATTTTCCGTCGAATGACTTGCTAAATCTATGGATAATATCATGGACGAAAAATTCGATGGTTTGCGCATGCGCGCGCCACCGACCACATAAATTAGATTTTAACTTAATTTTATTCCAGCCATGGTATCATGAAAGAATAGACAAAATGATAATGCTTTCGATTTAGTTAATATTCGTTGTTGTGTCGCAGAAATATATATATATATATATATATATATGTGTGTGTGTGTGTGTGTGTGTGTAAGTAAGATTTACTTCTTAGCAACAAACTGTATTTCGGCAACTCTGACACGTTATATCTCTGTCTCAGGAAAAAGGTAAGAAAACGTCTCTAATCTCATGGGTGATTACAGGAATGTTTTCGTTTGTTCTCTCGCACGCAAGAAGAAATATTTCTTTTCGCCTTGGAAATATTTATATGACAAAAACTAAAACATTTTTATTATCAACTAAGAATGTCGTGTTTTACTTTACAGCCTCGTGCGTTTACAAAATAAAATCGTTTTCAAAACTTTGATATTATTGAAAATAACAAAATCATAAGTAGTGAATTTGATCCTCAGTAGGTGCCTTTTATTTGTGATTTTTGTATTATACTTAGTAAAAATATCTTCACAACATCGTGGTTGCTAAGAAACGATGTTACTTCTACTAACAGAAATAAAAAAAATTAATCTAAATTTTATCATCTTTTCTAGGATATCAAATTTAGATTAAATATATATTTATTATTTTTTATTTCTGTTATGTTTGATCATCCTTTCTAGGCACGGTGAAGTAATGGATAGCGGCCCGCATTGAGAAATCGGAGAGCCGAGTTCGAATTTCATTCGAAGCCATTACATTCACTTACGTGCTAATACCCTTGGGAAAGGTATGAATCCTCTTCTTCTCCCCCTAGCTATGGGTAGATAGCAGGATAGACCGGGTTCTATAGCCTTGGATGGTCACTGGTCTACCAGAAAGAAATGGCAACTTCGAACAATTAGCCGAATGTAGTTCAGGTATGAATCCTCTTCTCCTTCCCCCCCCCGCCAACGTCCAGCTATGGGTAAATAGCAGGACAGATAGGGTTCTGCAGCCTTGGATGGCAACTGGTCTACATGAGAAAGAAATGGCAACCTACTGCGAGAAAAAATCTGCCACATCAGTCATGTATCGAAAGATACATGATCGCCTAAGCGTGTATCACGCATGGCACATAACTGACTGAATTTTTAGGAGAAATGTCTTCAAGATAATTTACCTTTTCGCGTGCCAAAAAGGATAACAATTAAGATTATTTGTAGAACTGGATGTTAATTGACCTCTTCTTTACGGTTTATCAACCTTTTGTGGGCTATATAAAATTGAAACATTTGGGATTGCAAGTCTTTTTTCTTTTTCGCAAATGACTATTGCATTAATAAGTTTCAGAATAATAATTTTTCCAGATAGAAGTTATAGTAGCAGTAATAACAGTTTTGATCTTACCAGTTCTACAGCGGATGTGCGTGTGTTGTAATGGATAGAGGCTTTGAATAAGAAATCGTAGAGCCGAGTTTCAATTCCAGTCGGCCCCGTAGTTTTCACTTCCTCGCGAATACCCTTGAGAAAATTATGAATCCATCTCCCCCAATTATCGGTTAAAGAGTAGGACATATATTTGGAAGTTAATGCAATATTCACTCGTAAAAAGGATTATTCTTATAATCCAAACTATATTTTGGTTTTAAATAACCCACAAAGTGTTGATAAACCGTAAAACACATAAATCAAAGCGTCTAATTTATAAAAAAAATTAAATCAAATCGTAGACCCCCCCCCCCAGAAACATCGTTATCTGTGTAGTATTTCATAAATTTCCAATTCTTATATTTTTTGGCAACTGAACTTACTATTGTGGCCACGATTCGAACCATCATATTCCTTATCATTCTCAACTCTCGAGCAAGGTCCTGGTATTTGCCTAATTTTTAATTCCCCTTCATCTTCACTCAGTTCACCGGCACAGCTACGTCCACGATGTGTCAGGTTCTTTTGTTCCTTATTCACGATTATAAAATCTGTTTTCTCGTAGAAGTTGGTCGATTTTTATTAATATTAAACGAGATTTTACTCTATTAGAATATGGCAGCTTAAGCGACGAAATGTCTCCTCATTATAGCAGAACTTTCTTCAGTATTATCGCTGATTTTAATAATGTTATCGTCTGCATGGTATAAGTTATACTGATTTCCAAATTTTCTAATCTTTTTGTAAGTGTGACGAGTTGACCAAACCCAAAAGAAGGTTTGACATCGATCGATGAACAGATTTCAATGTCGTTGGTCCGGTTTTATGGTATAGAATCCGGGGTGCAGAGAAAAGAGAGTGCGCCTGATTGCATTTAATGACTACTGGAATCTAATTTCAAGATTAGATGGGTTGAGATTTTTTTCAAGATTTTAGATGGGTTGAGATTTTTTTAAGGAATCGGGCCTGAATATTTAATCGGAGATAACTTCGCAATTTGGCATAACTGAGTTCGAATCTGTAACCATTTGCTACAATTGCCAAAATGATGTCAACTAATAAATTACTTTGTCGGCAGAAATAAAAAAATATCACTAAACCTCTTGAGACTCAGTTTTTTGCATAAAGATATATCGATCGAATTGCTGTGGTTTCTTAAGTAGAATAATTTTAGTGAAAATGACTTTCCAAACAAAACAACTTAGCCAAAAAAAGGAAATGGGTAATGTTGTTTACTCACATAAAGGCATATTCGTCGGCGGTCTTATACGAAGATTTTTTTTGGGGAAAGTCGATTATCAAAAAGCTAGTCAGAAGAGGCAGTGGAAAGTTCTAGGGTTCATAATGAGGAAAGAGAGAAATTTGACACTTACAGGGACGGATGAGAGGCAAAAGGGGACAGAGAAAAGCAGCACATAATCTAGCTAAGGTAAACGGGGATTATTAGTGAAATAGCAAAGACAAACATTACTAGGAGCTACAAAAGATAGGAAGTTGTGGAGAGCCATGATCGCCCACGTCCTGAAAAGATTGGTATATAGAAGAAGAAGAAGAAATCAAGTGGTTAAGGGTCATGTCATTGTGCAATTAAAAGTCAAATTGTAGTAATACATCATAGATAAGAAGCTTGCGAGTTTGGTTCTCATACAATCAATATAAGTAAACTAGAGGGAACAGCCGACAAGAAAGTCCCAGGAAGAAGAGACACGGAGAGTCATTTCCGTCTCGGCTGTCAGAGTAACGTGAGACGACGGGCAAGTGTGAAACGCATGAATGGATAGACAAGGCCGGACCGTAGTAAGAAGTCGATGTTTCTCTCACGTAAAGATGAACTAACCAACACAGACTTGTTTTATAATCATCATATAGTTACGAATGGATTCAAAATTCAGATCCATGAATATACGCTGTCACGCATTAGATTTGGGGAAATGAATACATTAGTTTGAGACACCTACGCACTCGACAACTAGAATAAACTGTATCGTATTTAAATATTTTACAAGCTATCCTGCCATTCTTCTTCATTATTCTAAGACTTCGATGAATCACAGAAATCCGTCAATTTTAGTTTTGTTTTGCGATGTTTCAACCCTGAACTTGGGACTTCTTCAAGTCTTCTAAACAGGAGTTTCCTTTCTAGAACGTCGCCGAACCGTAATAGACTCTATCTATAACTTGTAGCATAACACTGAGTTCCATAACCAAGAATCCTGACCCTTTGACTACCACAAAAAGATCCAGCGTCTAGTGCTACATTTGGGTACCGCAACCTAGATATGAAGCGTCTAAGAGATCCTTTTCTGTCCTTTGTCATGATACAACACCTGAGACCAGTAAGTCTTACCCTAAGGGTTACTTTTAGTTGTTGTGATCGGAGAACGTCCCAACTATAGTCTTACATAAGACTCTTCGGTACTTTTCAAAGTGCCTCGCTAATAATCGTCATTATCATATTCTACAGGTTTTTCAGATATTTTTGGTTCCGATTTTTAATTTTTTTTTGATTAATTCAGTGGTGCTCTGGAATAATGATATCCAGAATCTGAACGAACCCTTCTTTGTTTATGAAGACTATAAAAGTTTGCATTATTATCATTCATTATTATTTATAATCATGATGATGATGATGATGAGCTTTACCAAATAGCAAAAACCACATCACTTGAACACTTCTAACATGGATAGCACACGTAACTGGAAGAAAAAATAAGGATATAATCAAGATTTTGACATTATTTACATTATTCGGACTATTGTCCTCATCTTCGTCGCCATATTTATTACAACGTTTCGGCCCTTCAGTATCTGTCTATATTTCTGAGACGAGGTATTATGTACATTATTTACATTATTCGGACTATCGTCCCCATCTTTGTCGCCGTTTGTCGGACTATTGTCCTCATCTTCGTCATCTTTGTCTATTACATCGTTTCAGCCGTTGTACGCTCCGGCCTTCTTCAGGTGGTTGGAATGTCGAACTGAACCCTTTATTTCGCTCACTGGGGTAGACTGCTCTAGTTCCACGTGCCATGTCTAATGGATGTCAGTTATCAGTTATCTCCTGTTAATTCCCCTCTCCAAGTTCTCCACTGCCTTAACCGGATATTGAACTCACAACTCTTTGGGTCATGTCACTAGATCTAACCAACGCCTTTATCCACTGTGCCATGTGAGCGAAATAAAGGGTTAAGTTCGACATTCCAACCACCTGAAGAAGGTCGGAGCGTACAACGGCCGAAACGTTGTAATAAATATGGCGACAAAGATGAGGACAATAATCCGAATCATATAAATAATATACATAATACCTCATCTCAGAAATATAGGCAGATACTCAAGATTTTGACTTTTCACACTACTTTAAATGAAAAGTTAGGAAAAAACTCCCATCATCATCAGAAACAGTGATAACAGTGAATTTAAAAAGTTTAATTTCCTGTAAAAAACTGTTTTAAGAAAAAGATTTTATAAATTTCACCCCACAGTTACGCTGTCCGGTCAATTAAGACTGAATGTTTCTTTATAAGGAAACGGCTATTCATACCATTATTATTATTATTATTAGTATTATTTCTTCATGATTTTAAATGTTCACATCTCCTTCCTCAGTATCCTTCCAAGAAAACCAAAGATTTTTCTTCGAATTTGTAATTCATCCATTGTTCATTCTGATGTTTTTTGTTTTTTTTTATCCCAAAGGTTCCAACTTTTAAACCAATTAATTTGCACAGTTTCAAGAGCGTCACTGCTCCTATCCTGTCGTGCTATTTTTGTTTTCCTTTTGTTTTAGTTTAGGATATTCACTTAAAATATGGTTTAAAATCTTACCCCTTTCTTCACATAGGCAGCATTTTGTTAGTTTTATCTGGGGTTTGATGGTGGTCTTGATTCTATAAAAATTTACGTTTCTCTTTTCAGATGTCCTTTGCACATTCATATCTCTGACTATTCATCAACGATTTTTATTTTGTCTTGTTTTTCACCCTTCTTATGTTTGTCGTTTTATTATGACTAGCTGTTAAATATTTGTCGGTGCCGTTTAGTTATTAAAACGCAGAATTGTAACCAAAATATGCAAAGTGCCTGAAAGCATAAAACTCAATGTAAAGTAATTTTAATGGAAAGAGTTTTACAATTGTATTTACATTTGCTTAAAAAATGTAAAATCTCAAAATAGACGAATTCAACAGAAACATAGATTTGAAAAGTGCGGGAAAAACACGCTACTGGTTGACCCAGGCATTTTGACTGAAATTTGGGTAGAGTGAATTTTTCATAGATTGTTTTGCTAGAATGAAGTCACAAGTCATCGTGTGAGTGTACTGGTCTTGTTCAAAGTGTTGATCACGCCAGATGACGTGCTCGTTCCCAGAAACTTTAACTAAGGTTCACTCAGCAGAGTTGCAGTATAAACTATGGGTGGGCTCGGCGGGTATTGAACAGACACAAAAGTTCCGGACCAGGCGCCTAAAACAGAGATTGGCAATCCGCCCTAGTAGACATTCTTGGATATAATTCATCTATGAGTAGACTGTCTATTATTCACTGTTTAAATAGCATTGAATAATAGACAGTCTGCTGATTTCACGTAATAGTTCAGTCTCCATTTCTTGGTTTCTAATGAAACTTATCTGTCTCTTAATACTTTGCTTGGCTTTTGGAAGGCATCTTTCGCTATCCCACTGTTTTTTTGTTTATTTGTATAAGCATTTTAACCCGAGCAAGGCGGAAGTGCCACTAGTACGTGAGTGGCTGCAGAGAGTATAAGTAAGGGGAAAAGACTGGTTAGAGGGGGGGGTGAGAAAAGGATAAAAAGAATAACGAGGATCAAGGCAACAGAAGATGTCGATTGACATTACATTTAAATTTTTAAAGATTATATTTATCAGGGAAGCAAGTAAGCGGAAGGGAGTTCCACTGTCGGGAAGTACGAGAGAAGAAGTTGTTGGAGTAGAAGAGGCGGTTACATTTAACTGTTTCGACAGTAAAATGGTGGGTGGGACCGAGATGCCAGCCTAGTAGCACGCTTAAATTCATACAGTCGGGGCACCAGTGAAAATAGCTCGTCAGAGCAGATTCCATGAAAATATTTATAGAAAAGACAGAGGGAAGCCACATTATGTCGGTGAGAAAGTGATTGAAGTCGAGACCCCAAATCAGGATCGATCACATTGCATATCCGTCTTTGGATTTTGTCGATAACCTCGAGCGGGAGTACCAGACTACAGTGTCGCATTTCCTGTTCTTTGTAAAAACATTCACCAGATATTTAACTTGTTATACTTGCTTGATATGCTTTATCGCTGGTATGCATCTCTCTTCATCTAATGCAAAGTCTTAATACCTATCACTGTATTCAATCTGTTTGTAAGGTTATAGAAGTGTACTAGTGTCTGGTTAATGTTTGATATCCGACCATGAAACCCGATTTCGACTCGTAGCATAGACGATTTGTCAGGAAGGTATTATTGGCCTGAAGAGGTTTTCCCAGCGGGCGGCAAGGTTGGAAAAGAGCTCGAAAAATTATCCCACAGGTTGCCCCAAGCCTTGGGAGGGAAATTATTCGGTAATAGTTGTGTTAGCACGAAGTCACAAGTCATCGTGACAGAGGGTTTGAGAGTACTGGTCTTGTTAAAACTGTTAATCACGCCAGATGAATGCGTTCTCTCCCAGGAATTGTAACTAAGGCTTGTTCAGCATAGTTTCAGTATAAACCACGGGTGGGATTTTTGGGTGCTGAACAAATACAAATGTGCTTGAGAAAGTGTCTGCGGCAGGGATTGGCTAGCCGTCCAAGCAGTCAGGAATGTATCGTACCCGGATACGAGCTACTAGCCATTATTGATTGAACTAGATGTAACATAGGTTAAAAAAAAAGTAGGGAAAGAAAAATCCATTCAACAAACTGCTAATCTTCTTTTGTGAGTGAGAAAATGGCTGACAATAGATTTCTTTGGAAAAGCTGTAAAGCAATTTGTTATGGGAACCATCTATGTGTGGCGGTGTTTTCTCGTTTCTTAAACTGAAATATAAATATATTTATTTGATAGTTTATTGTGGAAATATTGTTGTCGTCATATGAGGAGATAGTGTTGTACGTTGCATGTCACACAAAGTATATCTGGGGACTAATAATTACTTCTCGATGACAAGAAGAAATGTCTTATCTTTACGGCATCCTGTGTTTGAAGAGAGAGAAAGAATTTGTGTCCTTTAATGTTATACTGCTTTATAGAGGTTGCGACAGAAATACCTCCCCAAAATACCTCCCACATAATGGTAAAACATCAGCTAGACGAAGACCCCATTGTCACTAATGTCTTACCATTATGAGATCGGTATTTCTGGGAGGTATATGTGGTGGTATTTCTGTTGCATCCCGTACAACGCCATCTAGTAGGCGCTTGGAAAACTCCTTTGCAGACAAAGTGGGGTAATCCCATATCAGAGTTCATTCTGACTAATTACTGCAAACCATATTTAAAAAAAAAACTTTGAAAGACTTACGGCCTCGTCACATTGAAACACTGGTTCCTATACGATCATCGATTAAGCAACGTTGAGACTGGTCAGTACCTAGATGAGTGACCGCTTGGGAATACCAGGTCCTGTAAGCTTGGATGTGCGTGTAGTGTAATGGATACTAGCTCGAAATTTTTAATCGGAGAGCCGAGTTTCAATTCCCGCTGGGTTCGTTATATCCACTTACTCGCAAATACTCTTGAAAAAAGTACGAATTTACCTTTTCTCCCCCAGCTATGGGTTAATTAGTAAAACTTGGATCATTAAATCATTAATATCCAAAAAAATTCTTACAATGTAAAAATATTTTCTGGCTTAAAATAATCTGCAAAGGGTTGATAAGCCGTAAAAAATGTAAGAATCAATAAAAATTCTGAACTCTAATAAAAGCAAAGATGTATGAACAGAAACGTTAATCTTTGACTTTTGTTATGAATATTTCGTAGGATGACAAAATTGATTAAAAATAATAACTGGAAAAAAGAAGCTTAAAAAACTTATTTCTTACAAATTTCGGAGACGTTGGAACAACCATTTTTGTGGTTAAAAGATCTGTCTGTTGATAGAAAGAAACACTGTTCCTTAATCTCTCATTTAACCCTTTGAGCTCTGACCACCGCTTTACCGGTGGTAGAGAATAATGACGTCATGCCTAGCCACCGGTTGAACGGTAGGTAAACCATTGTAACTATTTTTATATCTACCGTGAAACATTACCTACTAATTATTTGCGAATTTTGACTCAGGGGTTCAGGTAGAAGGGTTAAAAAATTGTCCAGGAACGCAGGGTTCAAATGGTTAATGTTATTGATGAACAATGTCAATGTTATGAATAATCAAGAGTGGTCTCCCCTTGTTTTATTACCCTCTTCTTTGAAAAAGCTATTTCTGTTTACTGGAACTATAAAAGGACACAATACGCGAACCTTGTATTCTCAATTGAATAAAGCTTTCATAAAGCCTACACCTGCGTATTTTTGTCATTACAGTTAATATAACAAACAATAAATGGATCTTTTTTTTTTCTTTTTTACTCCCAGCAAGTAACTCTTTTTTTTTTTAATAGGAGTCCATCTCTAGTGTTAAACAATGATAAAGAGACAGAATAATAATTATTACAATAAATATTCCTACACACTTTATGATCCTTCGTGTCGCAAACTAGGGACATAGAATTTGGTGGGAAGCAACGTTAAGACAACAACAGACATCTTATTCCTTCGCTCAATAAAGAAGTGCCAGCTGTAAATTGGCAATATACATTAAACGACGCGCGTATTGATCTTTCCGACTGGCACAAGCGAACTGGCTAGAGAAGTAATTCATTACTCTCTTATTGGACATGACATGAAGATCCGTCGGCTAAAGAAAATGGTCGTTGGGCGCCGGCTGCCTGGTAAAAGGGGAAGAAACCAAATGATGAGGCTGGGTTGCAGTTTTTACGGGAGAGTATAAAGAAGGGGGAGGAGTCGTCGGAGAAATTTCAAATATTGCGACAAAATTTTATGTTGCCGAATGTTGAATTTAACACATAGCCAGAGGCGTTTGTTTCGCTCTTTCTCTTTTTAATAGGTGATTTGTATGCATAAGCGATACACTCTAAATGGAAATGTAAGCTGGTTTGACTTTGTATTTCCCCAGGGAACCCTTTTCTAAATGTCTGCGTAAAGACATCTGTTTAGGAGCGGAATGTTCAGAAGTTTACCGGTTTTGGATATATAATTTGACTAGCACTCACTAAAATGGAGCTGCGTTGCATGCAATGTATCTTAGTTGGACAAATGTAAATAATAGTAATATTCAGTGTCTAAAATGTTTGATTATGTGGTTTGTAATATCAATGTGCATACGGGTGGCCTAGCGGTTAACAAACTAGAAAATCGGCGAACCCGGTTCAAATTATGGCTGAAACAGTTTGTCTTCATTTCATTCAGATTGAGGAATCGAAGAGCCGAGTTCAAATTTCAGTCGAATCCATCACATTCACTTATGCGCTAATACTCTTGGGAAAGGTATGAATCCTTTTCTTCTTCCACCCCCCAGATATGGGTAAATAGCAGAACAGACCGGGTTCTATAGCTTTGGATAGCAACTGGTCTACCGCTGATAGAAATGGCAACCTACTGCAGAAAAAATCTGCCTCGTCAGTCATGTAACGAAAGATCGCCTAAGCGTGTATCACGCATGGCACCTGACTTAATGATGGCAAAAGGAAAGCTCTCTACTGTCGGAGCCCTGATAAAAAAAAATCACAACAGCCGTTTTCACCCTCAAATAGTTTGTAACACAATTGGAGTTAAAAACAACAGAGTCCAAAAAATCATTCTCAGCTCACGGTAACCAAATTCGACCCAACAATAAAACAAAAATCAAACAAATTGTTTTTCAATTAATGAAAAGCTTTAGAAATAAATGACAATTAAGCATTTTGATTATTTTAAAAATAGCCATAAGTGCAGATAAATAAACGATGATAATGAATATTAAATATTGTATATGTAATGAAAAGCAGTAATGAACACTTACGTCATATCACTCCCCAAAATGCCAGTGAATGCTGAACAATTTCCTCACAGACGAAGCAACAGAAATGTGGTTGTACAGAAGGATGCTGAGAATACCATAAAATGAACATGTGAGCAACGACGGAAGTTCTATAGACAACGGAAACAAGAAGGATACTTATATTTAATCTCAGTTGAAATTAACGAGCATGTTTGTATGGTTAAAGTTGTTTATTGAAATTACGCTTGTCAGCCTGTGAGATTTGATATTCAAATCTCTAATAACATCTTTTTTAATTTCTCAAATTTCCTTCATGCTGTACAAATAACATTTGAACATTTTTGTTATTTTAAACATAGTCATAAGTGAAGATAAAAAAAAAATGACGCTGAATATTAAATAGTGTGTATGCAATGAAGAGCAGTAATATATTTCATAGATTTTGCATCCTCTTTGACTTTGAACTCTAACAATAATTATCTATAAAGCCTGTTGAAAAAAAAACGCACTTGTTTTTATCAAAGTAAATAAAGTGTTTTATGTAAGAAGTACATAGCTTAATGTATGCGATGAAGCTAATATTTTAAGAATTTGTTTTTTAATCATTTCACTCCAAGCAAGGCAATAAAGCCACTAAGACGCAAGGGGGTGGTTACTGAGTGTGAAAGAATGTAAGAAAAAGAAAAACATTATTAAGAAGAGAGAAGAATAAGAATTAAGAAGATAACGTTTGGCGCTGAATTTAAATTTTTGAAGATCAAAATTGACTGAAAAGCAAGAAGCCGGAAGAGAGTTTCACAAGCGAGAAATGAGAGAGAAGAAACTATTAGCATAGAACTTACGGTTATATATCTGTCCAGTTCGAGTGTAAATCGCTTAAATTCATGGAGAAAATTTCATCAAAGCAATTACCATGAAAGCATTTATAGAAAGGGCACAGGGAAACTACGTTAGGGTGATGGGAAACTGGCTGAAGCCGAGATGCCAAGTTAGGACCAATTACATTGCAAATTCTTTTGGGGGTTTTGTTATATAGGAATAAAGTGTCGCTGCCGACACTGGAGTTTGAACACAGATCACCACAGAACAAATACAGGCAATCCCATTTTGAATAAGTAGATCACGTGATGGTAAAGGAAATGTAGCGTGGCGTCTAAATGATCACTATTCGAATTACTATTCGGATCACTATATGGATCACTATTCGGTGATTACTATTCGAGCGAGTATTATTGAGCAAGTACTATTAGTGCGAGTGATATTCGAAGGCGTCTGACACCAGTATTGTTCAACGGCGTTACTATAGTTGTATCTGCGATTACAAAGTCTCTACTACAAGGAGCATTTACGAAAGTGACAACAAGTGTTCGTTGACATCACAAAAGGTTTTATCTAGGAGCACCAGACCATATACGACAGCAATATTCAAAGCATGGACAAATGGTAGATTTATAAAAATGTAAGAAATATAGGAGGCACGGTGGAGTAAATCGGCTCGGAGTGAAGAATCGGAGAACCGAGTTCGAATTCTAGTCGAATCCGTTACATTCACTTACGTGCTAATACCCTTGGTAATGGTATGAATCCTCTTCTTCTCCCCCCAGTTATAGGTAAATAGCAGGACAGACCGGATTTTATAGCCTTGGATGACAACTGGTCCATCGCAAAATCTGCCTCGTCAGTCTTGTATCGAAAGGTACATGATCGCCTAAGCGTGTATCACGCATGGCACATAACTGACTGAATACATACAAGATAGAAGAGATTTTAAAAAATGTCTTAGCAGCAAACCTATCAATTGAATCAATCTGATCTTTTCACTTCATGTCAGCGTTATACTGCGATTGTCCAAAGAGTCACTCTCCAGGTTAGCATCAGCCAGATTAAAGGCGGATCTCTTAGACGATTAACAGAGCGCAGTTCTGTTTTGGAGGCGCGTTAAAATTAATAAAGCCTATTTTAGGGTGAAAGTGTCGGAGTTAGCTCCTCCTTAATTCGCTCTTCCTACACTATAAATACTGGGCGACTTCTTGCCTCGTTCTCTTTTCTATTTTGCATTTCAGCGGACACATTTAAAAATGTGATCTCTCACGAAAATCTGCGTTTTCGCCAACTTATTGGAAAACGCCATGAAACACACATACACGTACGTACGAACATTCACCCAAATACAAACCCTTTACGTCCGCATACAAACACAAATGTTAATGTCTTTGTCATTTGTAAATTTGTTGTTTAATACATATATTTGTTGACATATATATATATCGGTCTTGTTTGTTTTCTTTACATCTTCGGTTGGACTCAATTTGAGTCCGCCATTTTCTTGTAGTTGGACCTTCTTCTAGCAGGAATAAACAGCACGTGTTTCTAATTCAACAACACGTAAACTCATACGGTCCTCTCCAAAAGAAGTAAATAATTATTTTTAGAATGAGGATATGTAAGTATAAAGTGAGACGAACAAGTCGTGTTTAGCCTCATCCAAAAAATATTTTATCAGAAACGGTTCATAACTAATATTTATATGAGCGTGTAACCATTCCGTTGTGATGTGAGTGTTACTTTGGGAACTGTACATACAGTGAATGAAGACATGTTAATAATGATCGGCGTTACACTATAAAAAAAAATTCATAACCTACTTTTGAGATGAGTCATTATCATTCCTATTCCCAAACTTGTTCAAAATGTTGGTTTTAGTTTCGTTTATTGTTGCCATTTATTTTTCCTTGAAAATTTTAACCAATCTATTCTTCACCCATCGCCGGGAAGAATGAATCGGCCATGGTAACAGTCAAAAATTTTTTTTAAAACCATGAGAGAATTAAACCAAACAAATCATGCAATAGGTTAAATTATTTACTTAAGCATAAGTCACTGTCGAATATATTTATATTAATCGAAAATTGTTTTGTTAATCAAAATTTATATGGTCGATGAAAGTTCATCGGACATAAAGTTTTGAAAGCACAGGCATATAACAAAGATATTCTTAAAACATATTCAAAGGCACAAATGAAACCATTGAGCGCTTACTACGGCGTGATGGTTAACAAGCTCACCTCATTGTCACAAATTTAAAAATTATGAATTAAAAAATCAGACAAATTAATTTTCTATAAGTTCCGTTTTGTTTTTATAGAATCTTTGTAATTATTTATAGTCCCAATTAATATTGTAAATAAACTCCGAGTTATTGCGCCCTGTTTTAAAGCTTCGATTTATTTACATTGTTACACGTTTTTGGAATGTACTGTAAAGATATGAATATTTGTCATTGCAAATAGTTTTATTACTTGAAATATTCGTAGATATGAACAGGTGGCTCATATATATTCATATATTTTTAATAAATATTATTAAAATTTATAAAAGAAATGAAAGCCAAACGTTTTGACTTCAATAAGCTGGCATCTCGTTTTAGTTGTCGGTGTTGCTTTTGGTCTTTAGCCGCTCCTCTTATTTCTTTTCGGAATGTAGGTCGCTTGGCGTTGATTCATACAGATGAACTAGTATTTTGAGTTGGCCGACTACTACCTGTTGTAAAGTTTCTTATTTATTTTTTCAGGTTTTTAGGCCATGCAGACTCGAAGGTTTTTGAATTTACTCAAACCAACAGCGATTGCTTGAAAATTCTTTTTTTATATCGTGTAATTTGTTTTATACTACGTCTGTAATTTTTTAAATGTTATTTTTGATTTTATTTTTGGTGTTTTTTTTTTCTTCTGGAGTCTGATGTTCATATATTTGTTGATCATATTTTATTTGCGTGTGTGTGTGTGTGTGTGTGTGTGTGTGTGTGTGTGTGTGTGTGTGTGTGTGTGTGTGTGTTTACAATTTTAAAACATTATAAACCTTGGTAAACTGTTTAAAATGGTACCGTCAAATTCAGCGATCTACGATTGGTTGTCTACGATTATCGTTAATTTTTTTCATTTTGCTTTTGCTATGTGACATTATAGTGGGTTATCAGTTATAGTGAAGTGTATGAGTGTTAAAACAGATTAGTTTGATTTGGCCTTGTTCGTTAGATAGCCCACCATAAGAGGAGTATAAAGCAAGAAAATCAAATTGTAAAGTGAAACAACAAATTTATATACATATAAATCAATTAAGGTCTCTACAAATAAAATTAATGTATTTTGGTTGATACAACATTGTCAAAATATTCGTAGTAGTCCTTGCAAGAATGAGTTTATGTGTGCGTAGGCAGGAACGTATGTGCGGGTGTATGTATGTATGTATGAACGTTATCGTAGGGTAAGAATGTCTTTGAAGTAATTGCTCAGTCTTAAAATGTTCCGTTCGTTTATCAAGTATAAAAGAGTTGAGGGAGAAAGGTAGAAATAATAATAACGATTGCTTGACGTTTGTCAAGGGACGTGTTAATACGCTAGTCTCCTTCTCTTTGGTGACAGGCGAACTTGCCCGTCTTTTTATTTTGTTTTTGGAGCTTGGAAAGGTCATTTGGGAATTCAATCTCGGATATGATTTGGACCTTTCCATTGGATGATGAACAAACTTCACGTCAGCTCGCAAAAAGGTCCATAAAAAAATTTGTTTCTGAGAATTGAAGATTATTTGAATTTTGTTTTTAAATGTTTCCTAGTTTTCTATTGGCCGAAAAACATTTTGCATCAAGGTGTGAAATTTCAGGAGTTTTGTTTTGGATTCGTTTTTGCGTGTGTGTTAAGCAAAGTTTGTAAATTCGAGTCTTTTTAATTTCTAACAAAATCAATGAGTCAGTGCTTAGCATTTGAATTTTAAATCTAGATCTTGTTTTGTTCACTATAACATTAGTCAGCTATGGATATCAATCATACTACCGACACTTTTTAAAATTAGTTTTCGTTTTTTAAATAGATTAAATCTTGTAATTCCGATAAAGCTTGCTATTAACGATAAATATCAAACCCGTAATATCAAGAAACAGAAGACAATTCTTTAATAGGTTTGGTACAAAGAAATAACAATGGGTCACCCAGTGAAGATCAAGCACAATAACAGATGACATGATTGATTCATTTGTTTGTTCAACGTCATATCCACTTCTTCATGGGCCATTTAATGCTGAAATTTAATTGAAATATTTTGAACGCAATTGTATGCTTTCAACTACAGATAAAATGTATTGTTAGTCATTTTACTATAAAATGTATTGTTGGTCATTTTTTTATATAAAAATGTATTGCTGGTATGTTTACTATAAAAATATATTTTTATACTTTATATTATTTTGTTTTTGTTTAGGGGATTTACTATTTGCTCATAGCTGGGATTCTAATAGGTGCTATCACCCAGGGTCAGGGTGGAACAACAGAAATTAAGAGGTGGTTCTATTCCCCTCAAAACCTACAATCTCCGATCAGCGGTCTTACTGCCGGATGTAGTTTGTCATCAAACCCAGGACTTCATATATACAAATTTGAAGAATGCGAATTTCTGTTCTTTTCAAATACCATGGTACTTTTTTTTTTGAATGAAAGTAATTATCATCCTAATGTCCAAATTTGCCACATTTACAGTGACTGTGGCGGCCCTTTTTGAAAATACCAATTTAAACAAAGCATTTACGAATAAAAAACAAAATATCATTTTCATTGAATTAAACATCGAAGCAATGAATATTATTTTAACATTATATCATTTTGTAGCAGACAGGTTTATAGCTAAATGCAGGGGTTCTTGACTGAACACTTCGAATAATATTGTCGAACAGAATACTTAACAAAATTCATTTTGCTTCAAATGTTCAGTTGACTCCTCGAACCGCAAAAGTAACTCTATTTTATAACAAACAAAATCAAGTTTCATTAACTGAATACGTATATTTCCTTCTGACATTTGAATTAGATCAAGTGAATTAAAAATGGTCATATACTGAGTTCTCTACTGAAAACACGGTCTTCGTAATTGTTAATCAATAACGCAACTGTCATGAAGTTTACGACTTTCAGACGATTTACAAGAACAACATTTTCGTTGGCTAAAATAAAATCGAGATGAAAACTTAGCCTCTGTATTTGATGGCAATAAGCTTGTGGTCGAAGGACAGAAATTCTCCCCCACAAAAATAACCGTCCCACACCCACACTTCGATCAGGCATCTGAGAGTATTTTCATTTTTGGTTGAATTGTAATCTTATCTATGATTAGTTCTTTAATACTAGACATAAAAACCAGAAAGACTTAGTATTGTCTATTTGTTCATGGAGTACCTTCGGTCATTTAAAACACAAATAAAAAGTCATTAATCCTCTCTAATTCTGCACACCAAAATGTTTAGTTGGTGGGGGTCGGGCCCATTTCGGGACCGGCTTGATTTGTCGGCGGTTGAGTTGTGCTTTTTTCTGATTCTGGGCGCCAGCGGCGGACTATCTCAGTCACCTTGAGTTTTCGCTTACCGAGCGACTGGATCGGAATGCGCTGCATCTCAATGACGTGGATTTCAAGGTGGGATTAGCAGACGTGTCCGACTGCCACCAGTGTGATCGTGGGTTGGACTACACTACAGAGCACGCCTTCTTCCAATATCCGCTGGTGCGCCTGTTTTCGGACCACGTCGGTGAGTGAACGGCTCGTATCGATCCCGAACATCTTGTGTCCATTATCGCACACGTCCGCAAGATTAATGTGCCGGCTTTGTGGTCTGGGGTGAAACGATTGATGTTTCTTACGTTGCTTGCCGTGGCAAGAATGTTTGTGTCGGTGACGCAAACGGAAGTACTCTTACGAAACAAACACTATTGTCATCAGGATATGGTTAAATTTTTTTAAGCATCAGCTCAAGGTGAAGATCAGAACTGATAGAAAGCAACTGGTTTCAGCAGATTTCAGCGAAAGGTGGGTACGTATTGTGAGCCTGGTTCGCGTGAATCGAGCTAAACTTGATTTCCTCTTTTAGTCCCTTCAGATGATTTTGTTCTCCTAGCTAGCGGGAGTGACTGTAGTTCCCGTTCTCCTCTTTTATTATTGCCCCTTTTTAAGATTCCCTACATCACCGGCTTTTTTATCAATGATTTTTATTTTGTTTCGAACCAGTCTTTTACATTTCCCCACTACCCAATTGTTTTCCCCTACCCCGCCGTTAGTGAGTGAGCTTCTTGATTTTGTCTGATGGCAGAACACTGAGGTCATTCTCATTTTTGTAGGGGTAGACTAATACCGTTTCAATTTCTTTTAAATTGTTTAGTTGAACTTTTTATTTGATTTAATGGGTTTGCCCCTCCCTCACGTTTTACATATTTTTGTAAAAAAAATATAGCTGCATATATGTCATGGGTGCATAGTGTTATGTCCCCTGTGAAAGCACGGCATTTTGATGTGTATTCAAACAGAATGGTGAAGGACTAGTTTTTATGGTGCTTGCGTCAATTGTTAGCATGGATGGATCATGAATCGAACTACCTTGGGGCAGAAATAATTACTGATGACCAATCTCTCTCTCTCTCTCCCTTCGGACTTGTGCCAAAGGTATTATTATATTACGCGAAATAAACATATATATGTACATATGTTTTTTTTCTGTATGTGCAATTTGATTTTTCGTCAAACTATATTCTCACTGACTTTGACGCAGAATTGAAATGAATATAACACACAAATAACAATATTAAAAAGAAAAGCAATTATGACGTCAACTTCAGCGTGAATCACGCATGCGTCTTGCGACATTTTACATAGTCTTTGATGCCCACGTGCATTCATTGCCGGGAATTATCGAAGTAAATAAAAACAGCTACGGCAACGTACTAGCCTTGGTTTCAGCCATGCGACACTGAGCCTACGACGGGCATATTTTGTTGCTTGTAGATTCAATTATTTAACATAAGAAATGAATGTGTTAAAAGAAGCGACACATTCGGTGTGCTTGATAGATTCTGTTAATAATCCTCTTATAGGCTTGAATATCAACTTGATATTCATCAGACAGAAACCGGCTTTGATATGAGGACTTAACATTCTTCACATGCTGATTCGGCTTTGTTATCGAACATTTTAGCTGTTGTATCCCACCCCCAGCAGACTTCGGGCAGCCTTCATCGAATTTCAAACTAAATTTTTATTATTTTATTTAATCTATGAGCGTAAATGGTTCAAATTCCACTGTTCGACAGGCAACTGAAGATGACCGAAGGACACCGCGGTCGTAACGTTGGGGTAATAATAACAACAAACATTAGTACATTTGTGCAAAAGTAAATCATGCGGAGTAAATTTTGGAATGATTTTCTCTTGCCTTCTCCAGACTTCTTTTCCTTGTTATCTGTGAATTACCACGCCTTCTTGGGAAAGATGGTGGAGTGATTTCCGATTGCCCTCTCCATGGCTTGGAATTTCTTAACCTTCCTTCTCTTAGATTACTTGCCACCCAAGTCTAGAGATTTTAGCTTATGCAATTTCTGAGAGGTGAAAAGAGGGACTCGTTCCTTTTCTAGCGAAACAGCCTAACCCCAAATTTGAACTCGGCCTGCCGATTTCGCTTCTTGCGCCAATATCCTTTACTCTAACCGTACACCCCAAATTCACGCACCAGAATGGTAATCAAATAAAAAATTAGTCTTCTCCTTGGAAGCTTGGGAAATCAATTTTCTTTTATGTGCCGTGTCCTTTCAGGACGTGGGCGATTATGTCTCTCCACCTCCTGCTGTCTCTTGTAGTTCTCAATGTGTTGTCTTTTTGGTCTCTAAGACTCTGTTCTGCAATCCATTTGCTTAAATCCGTTATGTCACGCATTGCTTTCCCTTGCCCCTCTTTCCCTCTATCCGACCTGTGAGTATCAGATTCTCCAAGTCCTCCTTTCTCATTACGTGTCCCAGAAGTTTCAGCTGCCTCTTCCTGGTGTTAGTATAAGTTTCCTCTTTGCTTGCAACTTCTCCAAAACCTCATCGTTGCTTACATGGCGTCCTTCTGTAGAACCACGCCTCTGTTGTCTCGAGTCTCTTCTTCATACTTGAGGAGATTGTCCAACATTCGTTACTATAAAGGAAGACATATATCACGTAGCAGTTCAGTACTCTTTTCTTTGTTACAAACGAAACCCTCCTGTCTCGTAATACTCTGCCTATGTTTTGGAAGGCGTCTTTGGTTATCCCAATACGTCTTCGGATCTCAGAATCATTGAACCAATTAATACAACACCCGAAATCAGTTATAGTGTGGAATCTTCCACAACAAACGAGCCTTACATCTTTTTAGGAAATGCACTCTTTCTATCTGGTAAGTAAAATTCTACTTTCATACAATATAACAAGTATTCATTGGTCAATCCCCTCCAATCTAGCTTGTTGATTGGCCAGTTCCGACCAATCAAACCGCCTGCACGCGACCAGTCTGTTTTCCCGCTCATATGCTAGGAGCCACTTGACCATTATATAAACCGAACACGTGTGAACCTTTTTGGAAGAGGAGTAGCTTTCTTTCCATTCACCTCTCTCGCACGTCTCATTCCTTGCTACCAAGTGCCAAGATGTAACCTTCACCAACTTCCGTCTTAGTCATTGCTGACCAGACGTTAAAGACAATTACCAACATTCACGAACTCTGAAATCACTCCTGAACTTTTACCAACTTTGCAAACTCACAATTCCAAACTTTCTTAATATGAACTCCGGTACAACTAAATACCTAATCAAAGGGACATGACTCTGTCCTACATTTTCAGTTCGCATTCATGTACATCAAACATTAATAAATCTAATTGTTCAGTTTTGTATTTTATTCTATGTGCTATTTACGTCAAGTATAAATTGTATTGCTTTCACGCATTGTCCTTAATCTCATTTTTCCTAGCCTAAGTTAAATATTGGTAACTCAATCACTACAATGATGATAATACAACAGCTACATATTTAATGATCTCGTCGGTAATAAACAACAATGGTACCCCTATCACTACAATAGATATGAAATCTGAATTTTGCATAAAAGGACGAATAAGATAATTGTTTTCTGGAAAGTTATTTGATGGAACGGAAGCCTGAAGACAATCCTAGACTCCATTGGCTCAAACATTGTCATAAAAATAATCCAAATGCAAGATGTAAATAAAAAGGCATGAATCCACCTCTTCCACATCATAAGTATAGTTTAAATAGGAGAGTAAAATTAGTTCTCTAGCTTTGGATGGCAACCAGTCTAAGAGGAAAAGTCTGAATTCAAAATCTTGGAAAAAGAAACAGAAAACCCCTCCCCTATATTTCCCATGAATGCATAGCAAATTAAAATAATAAAGAAAAAGAATGTGTGGAGAGTCATGATCGCCTATGTCCTGGTGAAACGTGGTATTTCAAAAATAGTGTTTATGCAGGGTAAAGTTTTGTTTCCTACCCAGAATAGATATTTTCGTGTCTGAGTTATATATGCTTTTAATCCATTTAATAAAAATATTTTTTAATCTTGAAACAAATACTTGCATAAATTAACGAGCTGGTCACGACGACCAATTTAATTTTTATAAAAATGGTAAACATTTACTCCAGTCTGCAATCAAATATTTTTTATAAAGTCCTCATTTAATATCTCAAAATATTTTTAAAAATATTTGAGAAAAAAAGCTACAATGCCTTTCTTAAATGTGCAACTGGAAAGGAAGAAATTTGAACTCGCTATCTTGTGATTCAATGCTATAAAGAATCTTTAACAATAAGGTTCGTCTTATTCTATTAAGAAGGTATGAAAGGCAATAATGATATTATAAGCAAGTATAATAGCATAACAGTTGAACAGTTTTTCCAGTCAGCGCCACTTGCAGTGAATTGGTGCTTATAAAATAATTTACAGTGACATAATTCGTGCTTACTGACATGACTCGTATGTTCGCACCTCGTTGAACTGAATCAGTCAAGTCCCAACGAGACAACACAGTAAAATCTATTGTGAATCAAATTTACGTCGAAATGTTCAAACGCTTTCTGTTGGCTTGAAGAGCAAATAAAAAGATAGAAAGATATATTATATATATATATATATATATATATATATATATATATATATATATATATATATATATATATATATTATTCGGACTATTGTCCTCATCTTTGTCGCCATATTTATTGCAACGTTTCCGCCCTTGTATGCTCCGGCCTTCTCCAGGTGGTTGGAATGCCGAACTGAACCCTTTATTTCACTCAATGGGGTAGACTGTTCTAGTTCCACGTACCATGTTTAATGGATGTCAGTTATCTGTTATCTCCTGTTAATTTCCCTCTGAAAGTTCTCCACTGCCTTAACCGAGTATTGAACTCATATATATATATATATATATATATAATATTCTATCTCTACAAAGACTGACATTCAACCGACAAGGTCTGTCTGTTTATTTTGCTAATTGTTGAGTAAGATGTACAGCTACGTTATAATTTGGGGCCAACTTTCTAAAATTCATATTTTCTTCAAGTATTTTCGATCTTCAATAACTTCTGAACTACTTTTATATCCAGAATCTTTTACATTCAAATCTAGAAAAAAAAAGCACAAAAAATATACTTGTCGGCCACCAGAGTGTTTCAAGTCAGTAAAAATGAGAGTAAGAAATTTTATACTAAAATTTGTTCATATCATTTTCACAAGGAGAGGAAAATGATTATCTGGGTTTGCCACACCCTCGGGTCACGCCCCTTCCTCGGTCATGATCCGTTAGGAAACTGAAAAGCACCATAAAGCATTGATTTTTTTCTGTCCACACTTTCTAACACACACACACACACACACACACGCTTGACGTGATCTACATTTTCTTTAAGACTTTCGATGATCTAGGCCGGTAGATGTGAATTTCGTTGTAAAGAACTACTCAGTTATAACCACTAAGATAATGTTTATAGTCTCTAACTGCACCTTTTAGTGTACACAATGATTAATATTGCTTGACTGCAGCTTAACAAAATATGAATACGTATCATTTTGATTTTTTTGCATAAAAAATATTTGCACTGGCAACCATGCAAAACAAAAATACAGTGTGTTCTCTTACTTTCTCCCATCTTAATTTTTAATTAATATTATAATTCAAGTTTGATAAACGTTTCTGAAAGTGATTATATATATATATATATATATATATATATATATATATATATATATATATATATATATATATATATAATAGTGAGGACAGAAACTACCTACCTAGGTTTCACCTAAATGAACCTTCAAAGCGAACTGGCTCCCATTTAGGTGAAACCTAGGTAGGTAGTTTCTGGCTATACTACGAATATATATATATATATATATATATATATATATATATATATATATATATATATATATATAAAAACTACGAATATACCTTTTATCACTGCTTATTCCTGGATGAGATATTTGAATATCATGATTTGGACGGCCTCTTTTCTAAACTAATTTTTTTATACAGAGACAACTGTGAAAACTTAAGCTGTTGAAGTTCATTGTCACAGAACTTATTTTTTAGGGATTTAAGGCGATCGTAGTCAAATTATACAATGAAATAACAGTTTATCACATTCAAGAATGTGGCACACGGTTTTTAAGCACAACATACGTTAAGTAAAAATAAACCGTGACAGTGTTCTTTCTAGCTAGCGTTCAGCTTCTTTCTAAGTGTTTTTTTTTTCTGATTTTGTATTAATAACTTCAGACTGCAGTTTTTATGATAAATCCAATATTAATAAAACCTGTTGAAACTACCTAAAAATTTAACTGAAGCTTTGTTTTAATGTCTAACTTAATCGTTTAAAATTTAATAAAAAATCATAAAAGCAAATTCGAATTATTGACGTTTATGTGATTTGCATAATAATTTCAGACGGGCAGTAGTATTGCACTTAAATTCACGAAATCGATGTATCAAAGAAAGCTTGTCGGAACAATTATCATGAAAACATTGATAGAAAAGGCACAGTATAACCAAAGATTGTGAGTTAGTCAGTTTTATTATTAGGAAGTCAGTAACTTAATATGGGAAGATTTTGTTTGGAAAAGGTTTTGCTATTATATTTTGTAGCCGTTGAGTTTTCCCATAAGGAGTTTCTCGAGATTCTTTGCTAGAGATCACGTGACAACAAATCTCTTTAACACGCTAATACTCTTCTACGTAGTCATGCTGAATTTAGTAAAATTATCGTCGAAGTAATAGATAGCGGCTCGGATTGAGGAATCGGAGAGCCGAGTTCGAATTCCAGTCGAATCCATTACATTCACTTACGTGCTAATACTCTTGGGAAACGTATGAATCCTCTTTTTCACCCCCACCAGCTATGGGTAAATAGCAAGACAGACCGGGTTCTATAGCCTTGGATGGTAACTGATCTACCGCAGAAAGAAACGGCAACCTACTACGGGAAAAAGAAGTAATGGATAGTGGCTCGGATTGAGGAATCGGAGAGCCGAGTTCGAATTCCAGTCAAATCCATTACATTCACTTATGTGCTAATAACCTTGGGAAAGTTATAAATCCTCTTCTTCTCCCAGAGTAAATAGAAGACCAGACTGGGTTCTATAGCCTTGGATGGCAACTGGTCTACTGCAGAAAGAAATGGCAACCTACTGAGGGGGGAAAAATCTGCCTCGTATCGAAAGCTACGCATAGCACATAACTGAGTGATCGTCGGAGTTATTCGGAAGACCAATTCCTCCAATCTTTTCAGAAAGTTAAGTGATTTGATAACATTTCAAATTTTGACAAGTTACTTAATGTTGAAATTTGCATGCACCAGTGAAGATCGAACTCACTACTAAAGTTAACCAGACTAACTTCGGTAACCATAATCCCACTCTGAGGCTCCTCTCTTTTTTAATGCTTATGGCAATATTAGCCGTTTCTTTATAAGGAAATATTCAGCATTCATTGACCAAACAACCAGTGCTACCTCAGGATGAAATTTATAAAATCTTTCTATAAAAACAATTTTTCAGAAATAGGTTTGTCCTGTTCTTTTATGACGTCGACCACGTTGTGAAAAGACACTGCACAAAGAAGAAGTCCATTAATTGTCCTTTCTAGTAATAATGGGGTTGGACTTCCTTCCTAACCTTTTATTCGAAGTAGAATAGAATATCAACGTCTTGATTATGTCAGTATTATTTATTCGAATTACATGTGTTATCTATTTTACTTATTGTGGTTGTTGAAAGTCCTCAAGTGATGTGGTTTCTGTTATTTGGTAAAGTTCTTTGTTCTTGATTCTCTAGCGCCAGATCACGAGCATCGAAGGAGGATGGTCCTCGCTAAGACCTACAGGCTTCATTTGCTCGAAGCCATCATTTTTAATGATTGATCGGAATAAGCGGCTGTATAATAAGACTGACGGGTTTAGATATAACGAGTTTGACGCCATAAATATTGGAACTGTTCTAAATACACCAACAATAATGCGTTCATATTATTCCACGATTGTTTCAGTTCTTTTCCAAACGCCAAACCTTTTTCCAGTTTCTTTTTTTTCAATTTGTCTATGATCTACTGGCACCACGGTATTCTTTGCCTGACACAGGATTTCCTCCTTGTTTACAGTGACTAGATCTGGAATTCTCATCTGGATTGGTAAATTCGTTTGAATTTTAAAATCCCACAGAATTTTTATTCTGTTTAAGCGTTAACCACTGACTTGTTTGGTCAAATCTCAGTCGTTTGTACAATTCCCAGGAATTTACATTAATTTCTCAAAAATGTTTCTTTCTCTACTCCGTCTGAGTTTATTCGTTGCATTCACTTCTTATATGACGAACAGTTGTCTTTCATGTCATTTAGACCAGAGCTTTTCAAATTATCTGATATGGCGGACTGGCATTTTTTTCTCAGTGTGTCACGTAACTGTAATATTTTGTGGTAATATTAATTTATACCGGAAACGATATATATAATGAAAATAATAAAAGTTGACTATTTTTTATCTTCCATTTATTTTTCAAAAAATAAGTCAATATCAAAACATAAAAAGTAATAAAAAAATAAGTAGTTTATTAACACAAAAACAAAAATTTTCTAACCTTAATCTTTTCAAATGATTCCTTTCCATGGCCTGGACACTGGCCGTGTACCGACAGCTGATGGTTCGCGTACCGGCACCAGTCCGCAGACCACCATTTTGAGAAGCAACAGATTGAGGAATCGGAGAGCCGAGTTCGAATTCCAGTCGAATCCATTACATTCACCTATGTGCAAATACCCTTGGGAAAGGTATGAATCCTCTTCTTCTCCCCACCAGCTATGGGTAGATAGCAGGACAGACCGGGTTCTATAGCTTTGGATAGCAACTGGTCTACCGCTGATAGAAATGGTAACCTACTGTGTCAGTCATGTATCGAAAGATACATGATCGCCTAAGCGTGTATCACGCATGGCACCTGACTTAATGATGGCAAAAGGAAAGCTCTCTACTGTCGGAGCCCTGATAAAAAAAATCATAACAGCCGTTTTCACCCTCAAATAGTTTGTAACACAATTGGAGTTAAAAACAACAGAGTCCAAAAAATCATTCTCAACTCACGGTAACCAAATTCGACCCAACAAAAATAAAAAACGAATTGTTTTTCAATCAATGAAAAGCTTTAAAAAGAAATTACATTTAAGCATTTTGATTGCTTTAAAAATAGCCATAAGTGCAGATAAATAAACGATGATAATGAATATTAAATAGTGTATATGCAATGAAAAGCAGTAATGAACTGTTACGTCATATCAGTCCCCAAAATGCCAGTGAATGCTGAACAATCTCCTCTCAGATGAAGCAACAGAAATGTGGTTCTACAGAAGGATGCTGAGAATACCATAAAATGAACATATGAGCAACGACAGAAGTTCTATAGACAACAGAAACAAGAAGGATACTTATATTTAATCTCAGTTGAAATTAACGAGCATGTTTGTATGGTTAAAGTTGTTTATTGAAATTACGCTTGTCAGCCTGTGAGATTTGATATTCAAATCTCTAATACCATCTTTTTTAATTTCTCAAATTTCCTTCATGCTGTACAAAGAACATTTGAACATTTTGTTTATTTTAAAAATAGACATAAGTAAAAATAAAGCAATGGTTGAGAAACCCTGTTCTAGACCGCAGAAGTATTCTTGCATTATAGATCAATAGTTCTCAACCTTTTTTACCAATGCGCCATTTTTATTCTTAATCTTTTTGCTGGAACCCATAACCACTGGATGAGAAAAAAGTTTTTATTATTATTATTATTATTATTATTATTATTTATAGGTAAGTTTAGAAATGGCATTATAGAAATAGTAAATGTATATTCTTTATTTTGAAGTAAAACTAATTTAATGAAAATAAACTTGTATTTAACAACTAAATTCTATGGAACACTTTGAATTTTTTAAGCCACTGTTGTAGATGATGTTGCTTATTAATTTAATAGATGTGTCTTCAATGTGGAGTAATGGTTAACAAGTTTGTCTTGTCACTATTAGGATTTCAATCCTCACTGAGTACTTCACACTTCTATGTTTGATCGGTACTTCTTGGGGATCGATATTCTGGGAAAGAGTTGTCTTCAATGAGATACCTATGAGAATTGGCATTGTTGTTCATTTTGAGGTTTTATTGAATTGTGCTGGTGATAAGTGTCAAGATGACCTTTTCTCAGTGATGATCGGGCGAAAGCACAACAGTCAATAACTTGATTCCTTCTTTCCAGTTCCATCACTAAATGTTGTGCGCATTTAGGCTACTTAATATTTCTGAATTAATCTAAAACCGGCTGTAGTCGTCTGCTTCCTCGTACAGAAGCAGTATGCTCGTAGCAACCGCCTTAATATTTATATCAATATCGCTGTTTTATATTTTAGTGTATTTTCCTATACGAGAGTGACTATATTTGAATAAAAATATATTATCGTTCATTGGTTAACGATATCGGACGACGGAGATGACCATACACTTACAAACAGTGGCGATTCAACGGGGTGGGGGAGAAAGGGGCCAATGCCCCCCACCCCCCCACCGGAATTTTGGCTGGCCCCTCGGTATCCCCTTCCCCACTTTTCTTAGTTTTGTAGAGGAAAAATATCAGAACAGACAAATTACAGTGTTCTGCTAGTATTGACGTTAGTATTAACTCTTTGATTTTGTTTTGACGTTAACCTCTCTTGGGGACGAACAACTTGAGAGTGGAAAAGATGGCAAGAATAGATTAGAACTCCACTACTATGAATGAAAAGTTATTCCGTTTTAATTTGGTAAATTAACATACTTATACTAAAACTCATTCCTAAGTTGTGTATACGATAGTGGTGTATCTGTCTATATTTCCGAGATGAGGTATTATGTACACTATTTACATTAATTCGGACTATTGTCCTCATCTTTGACACCATATTTATTACAACGTTTCGGCCGTTGTACGCTCCGGCCTTCTTCAGGTAGTTGGAATGTCGACCTGAACACATTGCACAGTGGATAAAGGCGTTGGTTAGATCCAGTGACAGGACCCGAAGAGTGCGAGTTCAATACCCGGTTGAGGCAGTAGAGAACTTGGAGAGGGGTATTAACAGGAGATAACTGATAACTGACATCCATTAGACATGGCACGTGGAACTAGAACAGTATAACCCAGTGACTGAAATAAAGGGTTCAGTTCGACATTCCAACTATCTGACGAAGGCCGGAGCGTACAACGGCCTAAACTTTGTAATAAATATAACGACAAAGATGAGGACAATGGTCCGAATAATGTAAATAGTGATAGTCGTTTAGTATGAAAATAAAGACAATGCTTCAATTTCCTCTCCCTCCTCCGCAGATAAATCTCAGGCCCCCAAGTGCCCCCCCCCACACACACACACACTTTCAGAGTTCTAGAATCACCACTGTTTACAAATTAAATTAAAAATTAAATCAAAATTATTTCATGTTGTTTTGATCAAGAGGTATCCTCATTCTCATTCAATTTCCACCCGGAAGAATACGTATAAATAGATGTATTAGAAGATGTTGTAGCGTCCGGATAAAACCCGACAAAAATCCACACACCCAGAAGGAAACTTCGAATAAAAAAAAAATGAAATTTAATAATGTACAGCTGATCTGAAAATATATTGTAAATATTTTGTAAATGTGTTCTCTGAATTTCTTAACAAGGTGAAGTTCTTTTTCTTCTTCTATTTCTACAGGACGTGGACAATTATGGCTCTCCACAGTTTCCTGTCTTCTGTAGCGCTTAGTAAATTTTGCGTCTTTGCTTTCTAATCCCTGTTCTGCCAATCATTTACACAATCTTCTTCTATGAGCCGTGTCCCTTCGGGATGTTGGCGATCATGGCTCTCCACAATTTCCTGTCCTTTGTAGTGCATTTATTTTATTTTTTTTTTTTTTTTGCTGACTCTCCTAATTCCTATTCTGCTAAACATTTACACAACCTCCTTCTTTTATGTACTGTATCCTTTCAGGACTTGGACGATCATGGCTCTCCACAATTTCCTGTCTTTTGTAACTCTTAGTAAATTTTGCGTTTCTGCTCTCTCTCCTAATCATTGTTCTGATAACCATTTACACACGCTTGTTAGGTAGGGTATGCGCTGTTTTCCTCTATCCCTCTTGTCTTCAATAGGTCCTGTGAGTGTCAAATTTTCCAAACCCTTTTTCCTCGTTATCCGCCCTACTGTCTCTTTTTGATGTTAAGTATAAGTGTCCTTTTTGTTTCCATTTTCTCTAAAACTTTGTCATTGCTCACATGTCAAATCCAAAGTATTCTCAGCATCCTTCAGTAGAGCCACATTTCTGTTACCTCAATCCTCTTCTTCATCTGTGATGTGATTGTCCAGCATCCACTGCCATATTGAAGAACGGATATTACATAACAATTCAGTCCTCTTTTTTTGTCTCTAACGAACCTTTCCTTGTTTCTTAATACTTTGCTTAGCTTTTCGAAGGCATCTTTCGCCATCCCAATGCGTCTTCGGATTTTGGTGCCACATTTTTCGTCCTCTGTTAAAACGCTTGGTGTGGTTACTTAAAAAAAAATCGAGAAAAAGGATTTATTCAATCTCCGTTGAAATATTAATATTCCTTCCTTCTATGTATTAAGTCGAGATAATTCAAAATTTTTATCTTGGTATATTTTTCGCAACAATAATCCTACACTTAAAATCAGAAAGTGACAAGTGGAAAGAAGGCTCGGAAACTTTAACACTTACAGGTCATATTGAAGGTAGAAGAAGCAGAGGGAAAACAGCAAGTAACCTAACTGTAGTAGAAGGCAAACATAACTGTCTCTCCCTCAACTATAAAAAAAATGACCGAACTTCGCTTATGGGCAGTAGTCAAATTGAATTATTTTTATGTACAGGGTGCGTTTTTTAGGCTCCCTGAGAGTATGCAGTATCATGGTGGATTGGCGATGGATGAGTTCTTGTGGTGAATGTGCAAATTGTAATGAGTGAATGGATCGTAAATCGGATTAGCTAGGTATATGATAGTGAAGACCAGCCCCAACCCATTCCCCTTTTTCGGCCTTGTCCCATAATTGTATTTTATACAATAAATCTCAGTAATCAAATTGAATTAAGCTTCATTACAAGCTTAAAAGTTAGTTCGTTTTTCTTTACCCAATCAGCTACAGTGAACAGATAACAAACAGAGCGGGGAGAAAAATGCGGAAATTGTGGAGAGCAGTGATCGCGCACACACTTAAGGAACACGGCAGTAGAAGAAGAATGCAACTAAAAATGCGTTTAGGTTTGTATACAGATGTTTTTTCACGTGAACATCATAAATTTAGTAGGTAGACTATCAAGACATTTAATGTGAAGATCGTACAATATTAGTAAGAATGGACATTGAAATATGAACCAAATCAACCATATATTATTAAGGAACTACATTGAAAATATTTTTTTCCTTTTCGGTTGTGCTTATTTTCTGGAATCAGACCTATAGACATCTCCCGCATATAAGACTTATCTAAAGTTTTAGAATATAATGTTTCCAGAGAAAAAAAAAATCAGAAAATGAAGTTTTATTTTGAAAATTAATGGTAGCAATGACTGAAGACAACAAATGATACAACTCAATTCAATAGAATTATCGAAACCAAGAATTCATTTTTTTTTCTTCTGTTTAGCTCTCAGCTTCATCAAAAATAGGGGAGCTGAAGCTCTTCCATAGTGTATTGTGTGTATTGTTAGTACTTGTTGTGTGTTCATAATAACTGAAGTAATGTAGTACTACTTTACTTGAAGTAGTAATGATGGCGGTAAAGTTGCTGGTTGCCGGGCATTTAACGCTTGCTGAAAAACTAGAGAGTGTGTACATGGGTGTGCGCGCGCCCATGCCATTGCGAATGTTTTTCCCCTGATCGTCTGCTGACAACTGATCAACATGAATTTTTATATTTTATTTATTTACGAACATTTTATTTACAGCCGAATGATGGCGCCACGCTAGGTAAAATGAATTTGTCATATATATATATATATATATATATATATGAAGTCTTTTTAATAAATATATTCAATGTCATTATTTGAAATATTAGTGGGGCATTTAAACACTAAGTCTAATACCCGGCGACACTGTTCGGCGTTTTAATTACAATTTATAAATGTTGATTATTGCAGATATTTATATCCTGGTGTAATTTGATTTGCAAGTACTTAAACGAAAGCCTATTTCTTAGATTCCAACTCAAACGAGTAATGAGATTAATAAACTAATAACTTAAAGAATTCGCGAACAAAGAGTGTTTAGTTCACTGTAAATGAATGTCAGAGTTTATTCCTTATAATTTTTAGATGCGAGGTGTTTTCATAAATATGTCTTTTCGAGAAAGAGAAAAGCGCAAAAATATTCAAATTAAAATGAATCTGTGTTTCCCGATTGAATTTTCCTGAAATTAGAATGAAATAGAAAATCGAAATGATGTAGGCAAAAAATGCGGCAAAATGGAAGATACGTGCCCACTAAAGATAAAAAGTCAAACAAAAGACTGGGCACTTCAAAGTGGTGTATTGTTTAGTAAGCTTGTCTCGCTCGATCAATTACGACTGAGTAGCGAGTTCGATCCTCACTAGGCGCCCCACGCTTTCGGCCTTATGCCACAACTAAGCTACGCTTAGAAAATCATTTTTGCCACAATTGCTGTATTTTCAAGCAATAAATCTTAAGTTAAGCAAAAGAATGCTTTTCTTTTGACACTGCTTAGTAATTGTATCGTCCTTAGGAAAGTTTTATTGATTTAAAAAAAAAACTATAGAATTTTAATAAAACCTAAACAGATGAAACTAGCATTATCTACATTATTCGGACTATTGTCCTCATTTTTGTCGCTATATTTATTACAACGTTTCGGCCTTTCAGTACCTGTCTATATTTCTGGGATAAGGTATTATGTACACTATTAACATTATTCGGACTATTGTCCTCATCTTTGTCGCCATATTTATTATAACATTTCGGCCGTTGTACGCTCCGGCCTACTTCAGGTGGTTGAAAATAAAAGATTCAATTCGACATTCCAACCACCTGAAGAAGGCTGGAGCGTACAACGGCCGAAACGTTATAATAAATATGGCGACAAAGATGAGGGCAATAGTCCGAATAATGTACATAATACCTTATCTCAGAAATATAGACAGATACAGATGAAATTGGGTTTATACATTCTCCTTTTTTGTGAGAAATGATAACAAAATTATTAAACATTATTCTTGGTTTGGTTTGTTTTACGGTATATCAACCTCAATGGATCATTTTATAATGAAATTTTTTTTTACAAAGTATTTCTGGTATTAAAACCATTTTTTACTCTTTTATAGTGTTTTTACCCGTTTCGGGGTTAACTATTTTCCCATAGCTGAAACCCTAACAGGTGCTACCACCCCGGGTCAGGGCGGACCTGGGAATACCAGCAATTAAGAGGTGGTTCCATGCTCCTCAAAACCTCCTGATCAGAGGCCTTACTGCTGGACGTAGTTTATCGTCTTACCCAGGACGACAAATTGTAAATAACCAGTTTAATAAATAAATCGTGTGTAACATTTTTCTTAATTCTCAAGAAAAATATAAATCCAGATGCTCACAAACTATTTTAGTGAATTTATGAGGCGAGAGCAAATGAAAAATGTCTAGAAAATGCATTTTTTTCAAAGTGTTCAATTATAGTTACTCGTTGTTTAAATTTTCTTTCAAACATTCTTATATAAATTTATGAATAAAAAAGATTTCATAATTAGTTCTTTATAATAGTATTTCATGGTATTTTGGTTTACATTTTTATAAACTTGTAAAAAAAAAACTATTCTTGTAAATAAATAATCTAATAAAATAAATAGTGTTTAATAGTTTTGTCGTCAATTCACGGTGTCAAGAGAAAAACCGTTCTTTTAAATAATGACCTCGGGTGTAACTTTGAAACCTTTTTTGAGTTTTGAAAACAGATGGTTGTAGTCATGTCTTCCGTTCTTCATTTGATCACTGACATATGACTCAATCGGATTAAAGAGACTTTCTTGCGCTGAACTCTCATAATTTTATTTCAAGGTACAGCCTCTTGGCTAAGGTAGTTGCGAATTTCTCACTTTCTCCAGTGATCAGTGTTCAAGCGTAAGAGGGGGGGGAGGAGAGAAGCCGGACTTTGAATACTGACTCGGAAGATTGTTGTTTTGTGCACGATAAAGCTAAGAAATATTCATAATCACCGGCATATCAAGAGGCCGTATTGGTGCTGCACTTCACGGTCAAAGTGCAATATCTGTCTTCTCTTCCTCTTATTTTGAGGGATGCCTAGTCCCGGGGATTTTAACACTGTGCCAGCACCCTCTCATTGCACTTAAGAAACAGGATCAGAAATTGTTTTTTGTGTATTATGGCTATTATTATTTTTATATCTGTAATGAATGAAACAAGACGGCAACTTTGTTTTTTTTTGTTTGTTTTTTGTTTGTTTGTTTGTTTTAGCACGATCTGAGTTAATTGTCCCATCTCGTAAATTACTAATTTTTACTTGATTTTGCAAACCAAACAAAACTTTCCTAAACGTCCCTAAAACGCTGGTTTAATTTTAACCCTAGAACACTATCCATCAATTACTGTTACACCACTACTAACCATGGGTATATCATACTCGATTTTGAAAATATCAAAAAAAAAGAAAAAATTAAATATAAATCTTTATTTGAAATATTTTACATGCAGGCTCTTCAAACTTTGTAATTTGAGTTAACATTTTAATAGGAACTGGAAAACATTTAAGTAAGAAAATCAGGTACTGAAAATTGTAATTAAAAATAGGAAAATTTGCGCTGGGTACTATATACCCATGGTTAGTGTTCTAGGGTTCTTGATCGCGCGTGAATATCACACTACACAGCAGTAGTGTACAGAAGTGGGGCAGAGGATACAACTGCCTCGGACATCCACATCGGGATGGCATCCAATCAAAGAGTGAAAGAAAAATTTAGCTTTTGAAATTTTAAATAAAGTGTTTATTTCATGTTTCATCCTTTTCCTTTGTGTGTGTGGCTTGTTTTTTGATTTTTACATATTTAAAATGTCTTCCTTTTTCACATTTCTCACCACTACCTACTTGAGTCTTACTCTTAGGGGCATACAGTCAAGGAGTTGGCCCTGGGCATCACCAACCTCTGCACGCCACTGCTTTACAGTACAGTAAATTAATTTTTCGACTAGTACCAGTGATAAAGCTTTCAAATGAGCTCTATTATGCTCGGCTAAGAAAGTAATAATAATAATAATAATAATAATCGTAGTAACAAATCAAGTACAGTGTACTGTAAAATAACAAATATTTAGCAGCCAGCGCAGACTAGCGAGTTAAACCAGTGGAGTTCACACGTACCGCCATCCGATTACTCAAGTCTTCCTCGCCACATCAACCCAGTCATACGAGAGGCGCACGTATAGGGAACTCGCCACCCAATTACATTTTTTCCCTACACACACACACACACAGAGCCACTGTCCCTACCTACACACGAGATGCTACCACCACCACCAAGTGGAGAAACAACAAGCAAGTGCCCTAGATTCGATCCCGCGCGCTCTGCAAAACGCAACCCACCACACTTCCTAACCCACTCTCCGACCGTTCTTGGTTGACCCAGTTATTCCCGGCTGCTGCTGCCGCCGCCGTCGGTAGGGTTGGTGAATCCATCTGTGCCGAATAAATACAAACACGTGCCCCGAAAGCTAGTGACTGGTAGGCCGGGTTGCAATGGGCGGCGCCAGATGTAATATACCACTACCACTACCACGCAGCGATGGAGACGACTACGACTGCTACTAATGACAACTACTACTACGACCCCACCACTGTAATACTATGCTTAAGTACTGCTAGTACTATAGTTGTTATTTGTAACTAAGACAATAAAACTACTACCTGGGTCTGCCTCGTGGATGGGATAGTTGCATATTATTTTCTATCAGTACCAGAGTTCGGTGTTCATGCCCGGGTAGAAGCTAAGGCTTTCAAATGTTGATTTTCTTGGCAGTCATGCTAGCCTTTTCATTTAGAAGATTGGCGTAACACACTCTTCCTGTCTTCTAGTCTTCATTAGTTCTTGTTTGGCCTTGTATCGAATTAAGTTGATGATTGATAACTACTACTTTCAACTACAAACACTAACTAACGCCGTTGGTGTCATTCGCTGTTACTGTTAATGAGTAACAGTGAGTGACAACTTAACTAATATGTAGTTTTGCTATATCGCTTACTCGTACGGGGCGCCTCTGGGTCGGGTAATACAAAAAAAAAGTTAACGAGCTAGTCTGTTTAGCTATTAGTAGCGAGTTCGATCCTAAGTTGATGCCCCGCTCTTGTCCAAACCAAAGCCTATATTTGTAGTTCGTAATAACAAAAAAAAAAAAACTAGTATACCCCCCCCCAGCAGAGCATGGTTTCCTTACTACAAGTGAAGATCGACTGAAAACGATTTTTACTTTGACTACTATTTCTACTTCAGTTGTTGTTACTAGTGTATTTTTTTTTATTACTAATACTATTTTATTTTTATGCCAATAACGGATGAAGGTCTTAAGTATTTCATCTCGTAAAATATTTGCTAATATTTGACTACTACAGGCAAATATTCTGTTAGCAGCTTATTTTGTAACTGAATTTCTTTCGCTTGTAATTTAAAGGAATTGTTAAAAATCGGCCGTCTTGGCAACCATTCGCCAATGCCACTGCTGCTATTACTGCTACTCTTAATGTCAAGTTGTTTGATATTATCTCCGCCCCTACCTACCAAAATCAACACTGCTAGAGACACTGTAACGGCTCATCTTGTATAAATGTTGTCTTATTTGGAAAATTGTAGCAGTTTTTCCATTAATTTCTTTTATTTTTGTTAAATTTAGCTATCTTTCTTTCTTTCTTTTTTTTTTTTACTGCCGATTATGGTTAATAATTCTGTCTAAAAAAATCGTAAACGTCGCCACCGTGATTCCTGTAGAGATCGGTGAGATATGTTTATTAAAAATAAAATTAATCGTGAAAGAAAAGAAATAACCTATGAAATTCCCATTTAGTGTAATCATTGCAAATAAGAAAACCGATTTAATTCTTTCTTCGTAGTTGTATTATTAATAATGCTTAGCTTAATTAACTATAGCTAATGGCTCTTTTTTTTTTTTCTTCAATAAACTTCATTCACTCTATCCTTCTTTTTTTTTTTTTTTTTTGTTGCTTAAAAACAGTTCGATTCTCAACAAAGAGACCTAGATTTTTGGTTTTTTACCCATCTTAAATCCGCCACATGTAAATGATCTGCCTTTTCTCGGGATTTGTAATCAAAGCATTAATTTTGCTGAACCTTTTTTGTCGATATTGTGAAAATGCTAGCGTTCATAGTGGAAAAAAGGGACTTTTTTTCAGTTAAGGATGGACTTTGGCAACTGTAAAAATCAAACTCCTTTTACCTACGAGGATTTGGCTCTTATTGTCCACAAAATTTTAAACCCATGCTTATATGACTAAAAAAACTCACTGGATAGATAGAAATGTAAACTTAAAAAAAAAAAAAAAGATTGAGTATTATCTTTAATTTTATTAAATCACATTTCATTTTTAGGGAAAAACAAATAACAATTTGCAACTGAGCTGATAGGTATCAAAAAAAAATTGTCAGAACTTGTACAATATCATATCAACCATGGTTTTAACTCTTAACTCCATTATGTGCAATGCGTGATACACGCTTGACCGACGAGGCAGATTTTTTTTTCCTGCAGTAAGTTGCCATTTCTTTTTGCAGTAGACCAGTTGCCATCCAGAGCTATAGAACCCGATCTGTCCTGCTATCTACGATCCATAACTGGTGGGAGAAGAAGAGGATTGACACATTTCCCAAGGGAAGTGAATGGATTCGACTGGAATTCGAACTCGGCTCGTTACGTGATTACAAAAGTGACTTTTGTAATCAAACAAAACCTACTAATTAAAAGTGAAAACCAAATGCATTCCCTTGTCATGAGAAAGTCGTGACACTGAAAAAAATCATTTTTATTTTCCAAAAAGAGCCTGATCTTTTAATTATTATTATAAACTAATTTCACTATCAAGCAAGTAAGTGTAATTAATCCAGCTTCTGTAGAGAAGAATTTTACATTATCTCACTGTATATTTTCCTCTACCACAAAACTGAGTCATAAATAATTACCCTGTTTTTAGGGGTTGCATTTTTATTTTGGGGAGTCCTTTTTTTTTTTAATACCCCGCAAGGAGTTTTATTTCACGGGTTAAAATTTTAACAGAAGAATTCGTTAAAGTGAGAATCGTAATGAACAAAAAAAAAAAATTGACGATCTTTTCATGTCCTTGAACTCGTCTTTGTCCTTTTTTTCTTTTATTGATTAAAAAATGACCTTGGACAATTCTTCCTAATTCCTTGTTTTCAGACGATCAGCACCTAATTGTGAATGACGTACGATACAAGACAATTTTCTAGGTTCGTAAATTTATTTATCCGAAGCTTGTAAATGCAAAGGGCTGTTCCAACAAATAGTTAAATTTCTCATTTTATTTTACTTTATTTGATTAATAACAATAAAACTATTTTATTTTACCTGAGGCTGTTCATGAATATTTATTATCAAGGTGCGCCTCGAGCAGGGGTACCGTAAACGAGGTTGACCATTATTATTTGAGTTGAGGGTATCAATATTTGGTGCGAAAAACCAAGCTTAAATACGAATAATAGTGATTTTTATTAACCATAGTTTAGATGTGGCACAAGGCCACAGGTATGAATCTACCAGTGAGGATCGAACTCGCTACTCAGTTGTAATTGATGTCAAGACAAGTCTGTGAACCATTACACCACCTCGAAGTGCTCATTTAGTAAATATTAAAAGAATGTTGTGATTAAAATTTGCAAAGAAGCCCGTCATTGGTTTGTTTAAGAGTAATGGGTTTTAAATAAATATTTTCAATAATAAATTGCTTAACGGCAGCTATATCGAAGATGTACTCGGGTCCCCACGTTAAATACTAACCTTGTGTCACAACCTGACTCGGGGGGCGGGGTCAAGTAAATAAACAGCTATATCGAACTTGTTTTGGTAAATGACTTTGGGTAAGTATTTACTTTTATCTATTCAGTACTCTCGCAAGTAACTTTGTAGCTATCGTAGTCGTATGATAACTTCCTTGCTATTGCAGACAAAAGTTCGATGAGCCAATGATTGTGAGCCTGAAGGAAAATAACTCAAAGGAACTTATTCTCAAAGCTGAGTAATTCGTTTACTTCAGAGAAATTAAGATGTAAATTAGCTCAGAATTTATACATCATTACAGCATTGCTACAAGGAAGAATGAAAAGCTTGCTTTTGCTTCTTTTTTTTCGCAGTATTCAGTCCATTTAATGATCCCGCCATAATGGCCGTTAAAAGTTAAAACCGAAAAGGAACGCACAAGGCTCCGTCAATGTTGTTGTGAAGGAAAATGAATCCTGGATTTCTCGTCTGTATGAATAGAATTTTCCGAAAAATGAATTTCATAGCTAATCAATTCTGATATTGCTAACAGTGGAAATCCTGGGGTAAGGCGACTACATAAAACGGAGCGAACGATCGTCCCCACAAAGTGGTGTTTAACACGTGCAATGTTTTTAACCTTAAAAACTCGATCTAGATGATTGTTCAGTTGATGATACCAACTCAACAGATTTCTAAAATAACAAAATTAGTTGTATTATAAATCCCCCCACCTAAACACACGCACTCATTTAAATAAAATCATCTAACCTTCTAGAAGTGTACTTGTGTAGGAAATTCTATCACGTCGAAAGGTTTTCCTTAAATGTTCGAATAAAGACCTAGAATTCTGTTGTTTAGAAATAAGTATTGATTTAAATATGTATTTTCCTTCCAGTTGAAAAGTAATTGCCAATTAATCATTAACTTAAGAAAATTATCAATATTTTCATTGTTTTCAATAAAAATAAATCTTTGTTTTACTTTCAAGATGAATTTTAAAAGTATTCAGGGAATGAAACTGAATTATTTGCTTTTTTTTTCTTCGAGTGCAAAAGGGAATAATAAATTTCAAATCCTTTTTTTTTATTTGAAGCATTCCGTTAAGTCTATCTATCGGGTACTATTATTAAGTATTATTTTTTTTCTAATGCATCAACACATCTACTAAAATCCGGCAAAAACTTCAAACCAAGAAGGGGCAATCCTTTTTATCATCAAAGAAAAGCAAACACATGGGTGGCTTCCGGCAGTCACTTGAACTTTTAACTGATTTTTTTTTCTCTACTGCTTTTCAAAGGATCGGCGGATAGCAGTTTATCTCGTTGGTACCTGCTATCCTCATAAATGAACATTTTGTAAATTTTTTTTTTTTTTAAACCCGATTCAGTTCATTTGTCTACTTGTAAAATTTACGGTTTTTTAAAGATAAATGCTAGTCTTCACTTGTATTACTGATGCAACCACCTCTGGTGCCACTGTCGTCTCTATAAGGGTTGGTGGCTTAGAGATTGGGACACCTCAAGGTGGTGTAATGATTAGCAAACCGTCCTGGGTATGACGATAAACTACATCTGCGTCCCGGGTAAGACGATAAACTACGTCCAAGAACAAGGCCTCTGATCTGCTTTGAGGAGCATAGAACCCACCTCTTAATTGCTGGTGTTCCCAGGTCCACCCTGACCCGAGATAGTAGCACCTGTTAGGGTCCCAGCTATGGGCAAATAGTTAAACCCCATAAAACACCATGAATGTGTAAAAATGGCTTTTAATACCAGAAATACCTTGTAAAAAATTTTTTACCGGCAATAAATTTTTGAAGAAAAAAAATAGTTTTTAGGAAAAATATTATTACCAGAAACACATTTTTGAAAGAAAAATATTACCAGAAATAGATTTTTGACAAAACAAAATATTACCAGCAATAAAAATTGTGTCGGCATTAAATAACCCATTAAGGTTGATATACCGTAAAAGAAAACAAACCAGATCAATAGTATGAACGTGTTTCTATGAAGTATGTCCAAAAAATCTGATGTACCCTCTTGTTTTAAATGTTTTGTCTCCACTTCATTTATCCTGCGCGAAGAAAAATAAAAAAAAATTGCCACAGACTGAACGTTGTTCCATTTCAAGCTGGGTAAGACGACAACAAAAACAAACGGATGAAATTTATGAAAAGATTTCGGTTGGAAACAATACACATGTCATGAATTGTTTAGAAAGATCAAGAAAGATGAATTTGACGTGGAGAATAAACCACACAGCGGTAGATCTCAATAATTTGGAAGCTCTTTTAAATAACGACCCAACGAATTCAATCATCATTGGAATTGTCTGAAAAAGTTGATCATGCAATTAAAAAAGCAAGAAAATAGATTCCGCATTAAATTGGACATTGGATTTCACTTTTGCTAAACATTTTTTTTCTTTTGTGAAAGATTGTCATTAGAGATACAAGGTTCCCAACAAAAATCCAAAGTCTCAAAAACCAAAGGTGAATCCAGAACAGTCAGCAGCAGCATCAACAAAGCATAATATTTTTGGAGAAAAAAAAAAACAACCATATCTATATTTTTCGTGGGATATGAAAGGCGTACGGTTACGAATTGCTGAAGCCTGGTGAAACTGTTATCGTAATGCGTTACAGACACCATCTTTTAAGGTTTAGTCATTACAATTGAAGAAAGAAAAAGCCAAGTTACAATGAGGCTATATGACAACACAGGTCTACAAATTTCTTTCTCGATTCAAATAAAACTGACAATTCATTTTAACGCTTCAAACTCGCTACATGGCTACTTATTTAAGACTTGGAAGTTCAGGACATATCAGAGAAATGACTTGTTTTTTTTTTGTTTTTTTGTTTTGTTTTTTCTTTCAAATTCATCTGCATAAAACGAGCCGATTGTCATTTTGACTGCGCACATAAACGCTGTCAACATTCAGCAGATAAAACTGAAATTTCGATAAAACAAGTAGCAAATTATGAAATATATAATTTGGAGTCAAATCTTTTATTCATAGCATAATTATTCAGTTATCAGTTTTCATTTCTATAATGTTAAATCAGCTTTCAGCGAATTTATTCAATATTTTAAAAAAAAGTTACTAATTTAAATTTACCGAATTTTTCATAGAATTCGTTTGATATGGTTAATTTTCTGGAACCGCTGAGCAAACAAGGAGTGATGCCTGGAGTAAAACGAGTGATCGTCTGCAGATGACATAGGCGCATACATCGAATGGGGGAGAAGACCAACTAGGGTAAGACAGCACCACTGAAATCGAAAATCAGTCGAAATCGTCAATGACAAAAGCAGACAGATGGATACAGAGGTTGATCATTACTCGAAACTTTACTCAAGGGAAAACGACATCTTGGACGGCGCATGAGACACCGAAGAATGCCTGCCAGGAACAGTACACAATACCGAAGAGCTGAGAAGAGATATTGACAGCTAAGCCCAAGAAGAAACCCTGGTTGGATGGCATTCTACCGGAGGCCTTCAATTGCTCAAAGAGTATTCTGTTAAACTCTATGTTGAAACTACTGTGTCCATCCTGGAAGGATTGAATGGCACCGCAAAAGACTTCAATATTGTCACCCACTCTAAGAACAAAGAGGACAGAAGTGATCGTGACAAGTACAAGGGGATCTTGCAACTGAGCATCTTATCTGAGTGGTCCTGAACAACCTGCAGAAAATCGACGAAATATGTGTGTATTCAGGTTAAAATGCTCCCCAATCGACATTATCCATTTTCCTTGACAACATGCTCTACGCCCGACGTGATTCTCCTTCCAACAAGAGAAACGCAAAGAGCAAAGATAGAGATTACGTTTCACTTTCAACCTTGTGATCAGAGATGTGCTTGCTTAGTATTATCGCGGCCGCCTTTGGCCGCTCCTTAAACTGGAAGAGAACAGGTCATTTCGACCTTGACTTTTCGGTTGTGCTCCCTACACGCTTCTAATTACGTGGTAGACTAGCTAATTACCTTTTTTAGTTCAGTTGTATTACGAACCTAGTCGTAATATATTTCTAAGCATTTTTAGGCCTTGGTTTCCTTTTAGCTAATCTAGACTCATTTTTTTTTATAACTCGGTATATATCCTATATATATATATATCCTCGTTCTGTCGTCTGTGTTGTTTCACCTTGTCAGATTTAACGTCTTCGATTCTAGAAATGTTAGCAGGCCTCTTGTGACCTCATCACCTTTTGCGATACGGGGGCGCTCGGGCCACGCTTTCATATCGCGCCCCCCACCAGGGGGTCCGTTACAGTATCTTCGCTAGGATTGGTTATCCACCGTGACACCAAGATATTACAGTCGTTCTACGTGGATATGAAAGGTGTCGTTCAATTGGACGTGCCTTCTGAGTTGCGCGAAACAGAGTTGTTTGCTCTCACCATTTTCGGAGTTTTCTTCACAGTTCTGCTGAGGCAGACGTTTAGAGCATCAATTGGTGTCTACATACCAACCAGATCAGGTGGGAGGCTTCAGTCTGTCCCGATTAAGGATAAAATCCAGATTCATAAAGTGCTCATCAGAGACATAATATTTGCAGACAACATGGCATTAGGAACAACATTTGAAGCACAACATCAGCGCCTTATATACAACTTTTCAAGAGCCTGTCAGGATTTCAATTTGACCATCGAAAAGATCAACGTGCTGGACAAGGTTATGGAGCAAACCATGTCCTCATCATTAACAACCACGAGTTGCAGGTAGTCAATGAATGCACATACCTTGACTTTACCACTGATTTGGTTTTTACGACTTATTAACCCTTTGCAGTTTATTTAAATCCGAAACATTAAGAATAATTTTCTTTTTAAGAGCGAATATTCTATTAATTTTTTGGGAACAGCAATGATTTTTCCAGATGCAAGTCTTACTATTTAACCCATAGCTGGAAGGAGGAGATGGATTCATACCTTTCCCAAGGCTATTTGCTCATAAGTGAATCTAATAAACGTGAATGGTATTCAAACTCGGCTCCCCGACTTCTCATTCCGAGCCGACATCTATTCCACCACCCGCACATCCACTTCAACTTTACCGTCGCGGACAGTTTCTTCTTGAAGCCCGATGTCTACAAATGGACCGGACGAAAAGCCACCACATTCGCCAGGCTAAGCAAGAAAGTCTGGAAGAACAGAAAGTTAACTCCGAACGCCAAGATTTCAGTCGACAGTACACACGTCATCAGCACACTGCTTTACGGTAGCGTGACCTGGAGCCTCTGCTACAGAAAGATGAAACATTTCAACACGGCGGCTGAATACACATTTTGGACACCAAGTGGATTGACTGAGTCAGCAACTGACTTTATAGAATCTGGCATACAGGTTCATTTGAATGATGCATTGAAAGAAAAAAAAACCGTTTTTTTCTCTAGGCAAGTTGACAGTTAGTTTTGCTGCGTATCTACTCCCATGCAGAAAGAAATAACAGAGATGGTATGGGAAGTTCTTCCATCTACAGGCTATTCTCCAAGCATGTAGCCGTTTTATCATATTATGGACTTTACATTTACTGGGTACATGTGTTTGTGTAGATGTGCCTGTATTATTTTTTTTTCACTGTGAGGTTAATGGCTCCTAGAAATCGAGGAGCTTGCTAAGATAAATGTACTTCATGAATGGAATCTAATCTTTATTCCTTTTTCAATCAGGGGAAGTTAAGTGTGTCTTACCATTAGGCCATAGAAATTATTTCCATATAGGAAAAAACAAAATAAAAACAAAAAGAATTACTTGAAAAGAAAAGAATTGTACACATTAGGCGTACAAGAAAAGGATTTACTCGGTATGAAATTATACATAAAGAAATGGTTTATTTACAATAAATTTAATTGGAAAGGCCGTCCTGGGTATGACGATAAACTACATCCAACAGCAAGACCTCTGATCAGGAGGTTTTGAGGAGCGTGGAATCACCTCTTAATTGCTGGTGTCCCCAGGTCCGCCCTGACTCAGGGTGGTAGCACCAGTTAGGGTCCCAAATATGGGCAAATAGTTAACCCCAAACTGGGATCAAAACGTGTAAAAATAGGTTGTATTACTAGCAGAAAAAATATTATCAGCAATACATTATTACCAGCAACTTTTTTGAAAAATATTACCAGCAATACATTATTACCAGCAACTTTTTTGAAAAATATTACCAGCAATACATTTTTGGAAGAAAATATATTGCCGGTGATACATTTGAGGCAAGAAGTGTAACCAGTGATACATTTTTGGGGAAAAAATGTTGCCAGCAATGTATTTTTGAACAAGGATATTACCAATAATAAAAATCTTGTTGGCATTAAATAACCCATTGAGGTTGATATGTCGTAAAACAAACCAAACTAATTGGAAAAGGAAAAAGGGCTATAAAAGGGAAGAAGGGTATAACAGATTGATCAAAATATTCTTTTGAGTACCAAATAAAAATTATGCTGGGTAGAGAAAAATCGGGACTTATAATTGATAAATTTAAAAATGTCCTTTGTTAAGCGAAAGTTCATACTTTGGTGTTAATGTTCTAACCTGTCAGAATAATTTTTAGTAGAGACGAAGAACTTTGTTGATGAGGAGTGCCGAATGAGGAATATTTGTGGAAGCGATGTGCGGAAGCCCTGCTTTTCGTCTGCTGAATGAAGTTTCCATTATGTTGTCCGGAGTTTTTGATTGGCAGTATCGTGCTTTGGTATTTAAATTTTTTCGTTCAGAGTGACAGTGTTTTGGGGTCTAATGCTGTTTTCACTCTCAGCAGAAGATGTCAATTCATATGGTTGTCCCCATCTTTGTGTAACTATCTTGGCGACGCATAAATGAATAGTGATTTTCACCGGCCAGCAACTTTGTTTTTTTTATTTAAGTCGCCTGGCCCACTTGGGTATCTTTAGCAAATTATCGCTGGTTAAAAATTAGGCTTGTCTGATTTGTGGAATATAATCAAAAGGAAACATTTTCTTTCTAAGTCCTTTTTGTCCAAAACATTCGATTTTTATTGTACCGAACCAGGCATAGCATCGCCATAAATAGTCTCAAGATCAAGGCTTATCAATAAAAGTTCGTCTGAACACCTCATTGGTCAATAAGGCCTTCCCTTTTAGGTAGTAGTAAGGGGTATAGAGTCGTAACTTTATTTTCGTACCCAAAATATAAACAATTAATTTTAACCCTTAAATGACAGAAAGAATAAAGTAGTAATACATTTAAAGGAATAGTATATATTTATATAATTTACATTTTAAGGCTACAATTTTCGGCTACCAAAATACAAATTTGAAAGAATAAGAATGTAATGAACTTTATCTCATTGACTTAATTAAATTCTCTAGAAACAACATTCCAAATCAAGATTCCGTTTGCATAATTTTTTGTGTCAAGTTTGCTCGGTCATCCAATCTGCTGATAACAATATATAATTGTCCGTACGTGAACACTGCAATTCGCATCTATTTAAGCCTTGTACTTGACTTGTGGAAGTATATTCACTCACACCATGTGGTCATAAAACTTGGGCTTGTGTTCACAAGGAAAAACAGAACAAATAAATATACACACTAACAATAAAAAAAAAAACATGGTAAATTGTATGGTAATTTCATACAATTTTATTTATATGTTTGTGCGTGTGTTTTACGTTACAACTGTGATAAATTTTCATGCTATAAAAGGGAATAAGTCACTCCGTAATATCATAAGTCCTATCACGGAGGATTATTAAACACGTGTTGTCATCCCGATAGTTCTGAGCAAAGAGATTGAATTTCACGTCTCTTGGCGGGATGTCCGTACTTCCGGTAGTAACAGTTCCTGTTGCAAGATGGGATTAATTTTATTATTTTTATTTGTTTCATTTATTTTGAACGAGGTTTAAATTGTTTTATTTTAATTATATTTTTCATTATTATTTTTTTATTTATTTATAATAATAACAATGCTCCTACAGACTTTAACAACATAACGAAAACAGGCCTGATGAGAAATTGGATTCTTTTTAAAGAGAACGGTAAATCTGTGTTTGAAGATTGAAAAGAAATGCGAGGAATATTAGAACTCGTCCAGCATCAACGCCAATAAGATTTTTGACATCTGTCTATATTTCTGAGATGAGGTATTATGTACATTATTTACATTATTCGGACTATTGTCCTCGTCTTTGTCGGCATATTCCAACCACCTGAAGAAGGCCGGAGCGTACAACGACCGAAACGTTGTAATAAATATGGCGACAAAGATGAGGACAATAGACCGAATAATGTAAATAATGTAAGATTTTTGACGGTCAGTATTGCCTGTGGCGTTGCGGACCATGTACCAAGTATCATTGCAGTGGCTATTTTTTGTATTCTAAGCATTACTGGAGTTATCGTTTTTGATGATGTGAGGAGGTAGATCATTTATAATCAGGGAATTAAAAAAAAATATGTGGAATACAGACTTGATTTGATTCTTTTCTGCCATTGGGTCTACGATTTGTTGCGATATTACTCCTAGTTGGACAAAAACAATGGCAAACTAAATTGACATATGTAAATGATGGCTGTCATTGTTAGTAGAGGTGAAAGGAAATCGAATAAAGTTCAACAAGGCGTCGATATTTGCATGTGTTTTTATATAACAATTGACTGATTAACAAAGGAAAGAAAATACACCAGGATACATGCAAATGTAGCTGAAAAATATTAAAATTTAGTAATTAGAAACATTGTATGTCTGTATGCGTGAGTGGACGCGCATGTTTGGTTAACCGTGAAAGAGTTCAGTCACTCAAGGAAAAGATGTTTTCATGTTTCTCGTGCTGATGTTGCTTCTATCGCATGCTAGAAGCAAAAGATAGAAAAGAGAAAGAAAACGAGAAGTGTCCCGTTCTTATAGCAGTTTAACACCTCCACCTAACGGCGTCTTTGCAAACCTGGCAAAGCCAAGTGGGGGTAATCCACAGCTTCTTAGAGTAATCACATTTCCATGAAGTCTGTTCATAATTTCATGGTTTAATTGATCAACCACTTCATTTTTTGTTGTGAGAATAGCTCTTGAGGACACCCATTGTTTATTTTTGCGACGTACTGCGAGATCAGCAGAAACAGATTCAACAAAATCTTCCTTGTTAGAAAGTGCAAATATTATTACTTTTAGTTTAAAATATCTCAGAAAAGGATTTTTTAACAGGAAGGTTGGGTGTTTTTAGGAGATGTTGACAACTTTCTCGCTAGACTTATATTTCGGAATTTTTTCTACGGAGGACAAATATTGCAACAATTATTTGACGAATATAACACGAACGCCTTTTTATATCGTTTTTTAAATACACAGTAATCTTTAAAGTGTAGTAGAATATTCTCAGTTATCTAATATTTTATTGAAGTTTAGGTTCTTTGGTTTTATGGTCTTAATTATAAAGACAGACGTTTGTTGAGGAAATGTTAAAAAAATTACCAATAAATTTTAAATTTATTATGATTACCGTTCTTATTTTCTGATTATGTACTATAGACGTCCATATTTACAAAAATTGGCAAATTCATGCACATGAAGTATTAAGCGATAATGACTAGGAAACACACGTGTTATATTTAACGAAACAAGATAAGGAATTTATTTACAAATTTACACATTTGAAGTTGTCAGTAACTGGTTTCAGGAAAAGGAATGAAATATTTAAAGTTCGTAGTTTCGACGAATTGTCAAGAAGAGAAAATGTTCAGATTAAATCATCGGACACAAAGTAATATTCCAAAATGTTTAAAACAAATTGAGAGTTCGTTTTTCATATAAAAGTTATATGGTTGTATTCAACACAAATGAAAAGATATATTTTAAACTTTTGAAGTTTTTTGAAATTGCCCTGCTCTCATTAGAGGCTGATAATGTATGAGCGTGTAATTTGACATTGACATTATTCAGACGCGTGGAACTCTATATATATATATATATATATATATATATATATATATATATATATATATATATACACACACACACATTCAACTTTCTTTGACGGTTTATGTCAAAAAGCGATTTCACATCGGCTCGTTACATTTTTCTCAGTTTGTAAGCTGCTCCTTTTTCAATTGGTGAAAATAATTTTTCACATAGGCTCGTTAAACTTTGCCTTGGTCTTTTCTTCACCCCGGGGCCAACCCCCTTTTTTCTATTGGCCAAAATAAATTTTTGCATAGACTCGCGAATTTGAGAAAAGAGAGTTAAAAAAAAATTTAATATAGATTTTAATTTTTACTAAATAACAATATCACCTAACCTCTACAAATTAATATGGATTTTAAAATATTTAAAACTTCATAAATTATCATAATTAAAATATGAAAAAAATAAAAACAATTCTTGTAAAAATATATTATTCATAGAAAACATTTCTTAAGACAATAGTTTGTATAATATATTTTATTCATAAAAGCAATTAAGTTCTCCTAATTAAATAATGTCTTAGTTTTATTGCATTTTACGATTCAGAGAAAAATTTCTGTAACTTTAAGAAGAATTAAAAAAAATTATTAGCAGTTTATTTATTTGCTCACACTATAAGCTTTATATATCGATGTTTCAAGTCATTCATAGCGAATTCCCTCTTCACTAAGTACTCTGTAAATGTGATCTTGTACCATACGTACTTTCTTTAAACTGGGTTATTTATTTTAGATCTTCACTGGTTCTCTGGCTCATTAAAGAACTAACCTTGAGCAAGAACAACACAAAAAATGAAGCCACTATTCATTCATAGAATCTGTAAAACACTTTCGTAATATAATTATGTCGTCCCGTTGTTCTTTGGTGAGGCAAGTATGTCAGAGAGGAGACACTATTTGAAATATTTTACAGTACACACTTCAAAAGACATATGTAGCCATCAGAAATCTGTCCTCTTCAGTCAATAATGGCTTTTTATTTTAAAAGTGACTTTTTAAAAGCAGCCGTAAATAAGTGTCCTACACTGAAATCAACAAAGAAAAGAGTCAAAAATGTTTTTAGTGTTTTAATCTGGTCAGTTAACTTTTGACAATTTTTCAAAAATTTTTCCATCACTTTATCTTCCTTTTCATTGCTCATCCAAATTTTTAATAAGCTAAAGTTTCTCGTCACAAAATTTTATTACGTACATGCTATTATATAAAATAATTACTGAAGATAGCGTAAGTTTCCTCAAAAATATTGTTTTTTCTTTTTACTAGTGTGTGGTGACGTTATTCACTAAGTTCAGTGTGCGAGAAGATAGTTCAGGAATGTCAAAATGTGTGATATGAAACAGTTTGTGGTGACCTGAGTCACCCAGGTCAGTGGGTGACAGTGTAGTCCAGGCTTTGTAAGAAACGGAGTGACATAAAACAGTTTGTGGTGAAATTGCTCAGATCTTAGAGAAAGTATTTTAAGTTGATAATCTAAATGATTAATTTATCTGGATGTGGTAAACCTGATTCAACATTTTACTGCATAAGAATTCCTAATGACAATTTGAAGAAAATAATTATGATTAAACGCTGAAAAAGCTCAAGAGTGTTGAAGTGAATAAAGAAAAAATAATAATTAGAAGTCGTAAAATGAGTTTGGAGAAGGCTCCAGTAAAATTTGAACTTGAAATAAACCAAGTTTAGAATATTACTGCTACATATGGTCCAGTGTCCCTGATATTTACTTTGAACTCCTTGATAAAATTCAAAAAAGAAACCGCAATATTATTGGTCCCAACCTGGCATCTCGGCTTCAGTTATTTTCCCACTGCCATAAGGTTTCACCTCTGTGTCTTTTCTATAAATACTTTCATGGTAATTGTTTTGATGAGCTCTTCACAATGATACCAAGAGTTTTTGAATTTAAGTGCAGCATTAGACTGGCATCAAGATCTCATCAATTTACAGTTAAGCTGGCTAGATGTAGCCGTAAATTCTATGCCAACAGTTTTTCTAGTACTTTTCATTTGTGGAACTTCCTTCTGGTTCCATGCCTTGCAGTCAACTTTGCATTTAAATTTTTGAAGATCAATGTCAATTACGATCTACTGTCCTGATTACTTTTTCCTCTTTCTGCTCATTATTAATGTTTCTGTTCTTAATTCTTCTACACTCTGTAACCCCTTGTGTCTTAGTGGCTTTACTGCCTTGCATGGGGTGGTACTGATTAAAAAAAGAAAGTAGAATTCATTAAAATTTAGTAAAACCTTGCTTAACCTAGCCAGTTGCCTTTGGGGCAATATGATAAAGATTTATGGTTTTCCAAAATTTCCAGGAACGACTTCTTGCTATGTTTATATAAAGTACTGTTAAAACATTCTCTTCACTGCTCATGTTGTTAATGCAAATTACTTTTAAAACTTTTTCTATACAAAAGGTTTTTTTTCTTCTTGTCTTCTAGATTGAAAATAATGTTCAAATAATTTTCTACCAATATATGTGTGTTTTATGGACTTTTAAATTACTTAACTTGTTGCATGAGAGATTTTGTCTACCAATACAAAGTCAAAGACTGATTTTTTTAAGTGGGGATTTAAGTTGGTCAGTAATGCTACTGAAAAGTTTAGTAGAAAAATCATTTAGTAGAAAATATCATTTTGATTGTCTAACTGTTAAACATGGTGGTGGAAGCATTTTCTGAACTGAACGATTTCACTGGTGATCAAGAGAGGGGAAAAAAGTTAAATGCTACCAAATACTATAATGTAGTGTAGATTGTTTTCCACTGTTCACAAATTCTATTCAGATCGAAATGCATTTCTCACTAAGACAATGTCCATTGGTCCCAACCCCCATGAAATCCATCAAAATATAATTGAAAGAAAACAAATTTGAAATAATGTTCCGATAGAAAGAAATCTGATTTCACTGTTTGGGAAATACAGCCCTAGAACAGTGTGATTGAGTTTGTTTTTTTTTCTTTTGCTGAAACTGAGTAATTCAATTATTACCAAGACTGAACAAAGTATTCATTTTTTCTTTTTATAATACTGTCTTCATTCAAGACAGAAGTAATCATGACTCTCTCCAGGTTTCTTTTCTTTATTATCTCTGAATTGCTGTGCATTCTTGAGAAAAATAGTCAAGTGGTTTCCCATTACCGTCTCCATGGTTTGGAACATTTCCTTCTTTTAGACTGGTTGCCACTCAAGGCTAAATGGCTTATTCTGTCCTATTGTTTAACCGTTACATAGGGAAGAAGAGATAGATTCGTTCTTTACCAAGGACATTTGTGTGAAAGTGAATGCAACAGATTAGCTCAAAATTTGAACTCAGCTCCCCAACTTCACGTTCCAATTTGGTATCTATTACATGACTGCACATTCTTCAAAATAAATATTCGTCCATTGTACCTTATTTGTGTGCATTTATAACCGTTTTAGTTGTGTATTTTAGGGAAAAGAACTATGACATAGTTGAACAAGTTTTCATGTGATACTTTTCACCTTTTAGGACTTCTGTATCCTCTCTCTCTCTCTCTCTATATATATATATATATATAGAGAGAGAGAGAGAGAAGATATCACACATTGGTGTTAATAGTGCTTGATTTAATATAACAGCGCTGTTTAGTATATATTAATGAATATACATATTATTTCTCACCAGTAGCACAAATCAGAGATTCATGCACAATACACCTGAAGATTGCATTGTGTATGAAACTCTGAGACATGCTATTAGTGAGGAACATATATATATAGATAGATTACATAGAATAGAAATTCAAATTTACCTCATTTGAATAGCTATTTCAGTCAACAAGAATTGTTGACTTTGTCAACTCAGAAGTTAGTAGTAGAAATAGCTATTTGAATAAGGAAAATTTGAATTTGTATTCTATGTAATTTATATGGTCTGTTATAATAAATAAATTGAGTTCTTTTGGTGTATCAGTTTTAATATTTTACATTATTAGGATTCACTCAGATTATATACCAACGGATTATTACATATATATATATATATATATATATATATATATATATATATATATATATAACATAGAATTGAAATCCAAATTTATCTCATTCAAATAGCTATTTCTACCAACAAGAATTGTTGGTTTTGTCAACTCACAAGTACAATTTATATGCCTTGTTATAATAAATACATTGAGCTCCTTTTGTGGATCAGTATCAATATTATATTAGAACTCACTTGGATTATGTACCAACAGATTATTATCTATCTATATATATATATATATATATATATATATATATATATATATATATATATATATATAAAATACACTCTAGATAAATATTTATTGCCCTACTCATGTATTGAGCCCTGTTTCAAATTAATGTTTTGACCATTTGAATTTTATTCTTCATTTTTTACATTTTTATATATATATATATATATATATATATATATATATATATATATATATATATATATATATATATGTTCAAAAAGTGTAACTTAAAGTTTTGTTGTTCTACCAACTCATCATGCATGTTGGTAGAACAACAAAACTTAAATTGCACTTCGAACTTAGGTATATGTATAGTCATTAATATATATTTCTTAGCTCTGTCTAACCACATTGAGCACTGTTTTGCTTACACCTTATATTGAATTGAGTAAATATTTATTCACTTACCGGTGTATGCACACTAATACACATATATATGGTTGCTAATATCTAGTTATTTGATTTGTCCACATTAATACCTATATATATATATATTTTACCAGCAATAAAAATCTTGTCGGCATTAAATAACTCATTGAGGTAGATATGCCGTAAAATAAATCAAACAAAAGCAGTGCCCTTGTTTCTGTTATGTTGTGAGGCAGAATATTTCCCTACAAGTTTAGACTCAGCCATCAGATGAAAGATATAAAAATATTCCTACATCAAGAGGAATAGCAGGAGGAGCAGTAGCAGTAGTAGCCTTTGCTGAAAACATTCACAGCTAAACATCCTCTTCCCTAGTTCCTATTCTACATTGTTTCCCTGTACCAAAAGGTAATAAACTTGTTAAACCAATTCTGGTTTTCTACTGTTGTTTATGATAACTCAGTTACAACATGTTGATTGGTCGAGTTAGAACCTGATTTAAAAGCCATTTTCTATCAACCATATTTTAATGGCTCTTGTAGAATAGCATGGAACATTTACCTCAAAACACTTCTGCCTATAGATTTTTTCTTTAGAAAACAAAAATGTATCTGTGTTTGTATATAAGTCTTGTGGTATCAGGTGCATCATCAGAATATTTTGAAATGGGATCTGGCCTTTTAGTCAACAGGGCTGCAAGTAAGAATTTGCATACTAAACTAAATTAGTTTACATTATTTGGGGGGGGGTATGATTTTCTAGGAAGGTCAGCATACCCAGCTCCTCCTCTTCACAATATGCCTGTGTAGTACATTTATCTTTTTAACCATTTCACCCCAAGCAAGTCAATAAAACCACTAAGACACAAGAGGTTACTGAGTCTGAAAGAATTAGAAAAAGAGAAACATTTTTAAGGAGCAAGAACAATAAAAGAAGAAGAATCAAGAAGACAGTAGATAATGATTGACATTGCATTTAAATTTTTGAAGATCAAAATTGACTGGAAAGCAAGATGCCAGAAGAGAGTTCCACATGTGAGAAGTGTGAGAGAAGAAACTGTTAGCATAGAACTTACCATTTCAACTGTAAATTGTTGAGACCCAACTGCCAATCTAGTACTGTATTTCAATTCATAAAGTCTACGTACCATAAAGGAAAGCTCATCAGAACTCTTACCATGAAAGTATTTATAGAAAAAGACACAGGAAAACTACATTACGGTGGTGGGAAAGTGACTGAAGCTGGGATGCCAGGTCAGAACTAATAACATTTCAGTTTCTTCTTTGGACTTTATCAAGAATCTCTAATTATAACCAGTCTTTAGCCAAGCGTAGATCTATGATCTTTATGCAAGACAATGCACCAAGTCATGCATCAAAGTTTACTAAATCCTGGTTGAAAGAAAAGGGATTTGTTGAAGATTCTCTTATGGACTGGCCTTCAAATAGCTGTGACTTGAATCCCATTGAGAATCTGTGGAGCATCCTCAAGAGAGATATTTATTCTAATGGAGGGCAATTCAACAGCAAGTGTGACCTCTGGGAAGCAGTTAAAGTTGCTGCAAACAACTTACCAGCTGCTAAAATTGCAAATCTAACATCAGATGTTGACAATAGGCTGCTAAGAGTTATTGAAAAGAAAGGAGCATTTGTGCAATAAATTTTAGGAGGTTCTTATTATTTTTTGTTAATATATCTTTTATTTTTAAAACAAAATGTTTTTTTTATGTTTTTCCTTTAAGAAATTGACAAATTTGTTCTAAAATCTTTTTCATATTATTTTTTTACATTAGTTTTACAAGGTATAATAATGTAAAAGTATCAAAATAAATAGTTGCAAATAAACTACTGACAGTCAAATTAGTCTGTTTTGTTAACTTAGTAACATTTTTTCCAACCAAAAACAATAGTTTTCTCTATCACTATATATCTAAGTTAATAATATTGAGTAGAATCTAAACATCATAATAGGACTTTTAACATTAAAGACGCAACTCTTTATACCAATTCATAACTTGCATATAATCTCTAGATGCAGTTTAGATATGTATTACTCTACTAGATAATTGAACTAAGTATATAAAATCTGGGAGAAATATTTTGAGCCATTCTGGGAGTTAAAAAAACAGGACTTATTTGTCACCAAAGTCAATATATTACAACTGTTGGTTTCAATCTGAAATAGAAATGACTGCAAAACACTTGCCTCTCCCCAATTTATACACAGAAGCACACAAATGCATGCTGGGATTTCTTTCTAGTCAATAAGATAGGCTAGTTCTTGGTTTCATCTGACTCAGTCCTGGTCTGTCTTGTCTTGAAGTCAGAAGGCTATGTTCATTTATTCAAATTTGCTCTTGTGAGTCAACCTCAATTCTTAGTTTGTGAACTTTTTGTCATATAACTCTTGCTTTGCCTTATTACTGTTAATTTGCCTTGTATATATTGTTTGCTTGCTTTTTATTATATTTTTCCCTGTTCTTCTTGTTATTGCTTATTGAAAGTTTTGTCAGTTTTGTTTGAACAGTTCTGTCATTTATTTTACATTTAACTATGGCCGCTCACTTTACAACAACATTGTTGTTACCCTTATTTCAAATTATTAGGAAAAAAAAAAAGACTTTCTACTTCATTCAATAACTTAATAAATGGCTAACAAATTTGTTTCTCAACACCCAAACAATTGTACAAGTGGCAATTCTTGATCGAGTTCAGCGATTTAAAACTCCAATTGCTGCCTATAAACTGTGAAGTACAAAACTTCATGTACAAATTTTGATTTTCTGAAGCAGAATTTATCTCAAGAGGTAATCTGATGCTTTTAAAATCTAGCGCTAACTAAAATGGATTCAAATGAGCAAATAAAAATCTCAGAGAAACTCAATAAGGTTAATTGATATGTCACAATATATATATTTGATTAGCATGGATTTTGTTTATTCTTCTTCTCTACCACTTAACAAAATTCATGAGTTCTGGTTAGATATTTATAGTATGAGAGCATTACAAAATGAATCCGTTTTTTGTAATGGCTTTTGAAAAAACTGTAGCAAAAAAAGGCTGCATTTGGGAACAGAATCTTAAACCTTTCAGCTGCTCTTCTGCTACTCTGCTATACAGAGAAATCTTTTAATGCTACAATTGTACAATGAAGAGAATAGCAGCTGTGTAGAACTTCCTAATAAGTAGAATATCTGAAAATGGAATCAGGGAAATAGTTTTCATTTTAGTCTTTGCATAATCTTAATAACAATTAAGGAGTAAGTCTTACTTTGTTGGAATTTCTTGGATGAAATCTCATCCTGATTAATTATGTGCTTATATATTTTAAGCTCTACTTAGTAAATATTGACTCAATAATTTGGGTTGCCTTCATAGTGTTTTAGTTAACAAATCTTGCCTGTATTAATATTGGGAATATTGATATAGTGAGCAATACCAGATTTTGCCATTTTTTGGTCAGCCATACTTCAGCTGTCCTGTGAAATCCTTGAAGCAGGCTTTCATCACAGATAAGGAAAACTAAAAACCAGTTTTGTATATTAGAAATAAACAGACATTAGCCTTTATATTTATATTACGTATAACACAAGTGTGATTCTTCTGGATGGACTGACAACCATGAACCTGAGCCAACTATGCTGAGTATTGTGTCTCATCATGTAGCGATAAACAAGCTAGAATCTGAGATTGTGATAACTTTAATAACTTCAATGTGTTTGATTCTTTCTCATTGCTCTACACCTTGTGCCATACTTATGTTTATTCATGTATACACATCACATGTTCTGTAAACCCACCCACATTGTAGGAGCACTACATGGACTATATCCATAACAGCAGTACTTGTGTTTCAGGCAAGATAGCCAGACAGAGCCTCTTCATTTTTAGGCTAAGGTTTATTAATAAAAAAAGATGACAATAATAAGTAACTATTGTTGTGTGTCAATTCATTGATAAACCGCAGGGTTGGATCAAATAATATTGGCACTATAGTACACCAAAAACCCGCATGGGGTTGGGTTAAGGCAGACTAGAAAAAATAGTAGTGCCAGTAGTAAAAGCAGAATATAATTATTATTAGTAGTATTAGTGTCTTATGAGAACTGGGCAAGACTGTTTTATAACTGACAACAAATTAAAGTTTTATTATAATTTTACTTGGCCATTGTTAATTGGATATCTTCTAATAATTAAATGAGTTCAATAAAAGAATGCCATGACATACAGCAATTTCCTTTCCCTTTACATATTATGATGGACAAGCAAAATGTAAATTATACAAAAAACATTTATCAAAAACAAAAAAGTTTGTCAATAATTCTGCAAGTTAATCTTTATAATTGTTATAAGTACAAGACTGATTTCCAAGAGAAAGGGCCGTCCTGGGCAGGATGATAAACTACATCCACGTCCTGGGTAAGATGATAAACTACGTCCAGCAGCAAGCCCTCTGATCAGGAGGCTTTGAGGAGCGTGGAAACACCTCTTAATTGCTGGTGTTCCCAGGTCCACCCTGACCCGGGTGGTAGTACTTGTTAGGGTCCCAGCTATAGGCAAATAGTTAACACCCAAACTTGTGTAAAAAAAAAAAAAAAAAAAAAATAGGTTTTAATACCAGAAATATTTTGTAATAAAAAAAATCATTACCAGCAATAATTTTTGAAGGAAAAATTATTATCAGGAATACTTAAAAAAAAAAAAAATACCAGCAATACAAACAGCTATACATTCTTTGTAAAAAAAAAAAAAAAAAAAAAAAATATGACCAGCTATAGATTTCTTCAAGGAAAAATATTCCCAGAAAGATTTTTGAAGAAAAACATTACCAGCAATAAAAATTTTGTCGGCATTAAATAACCCATTGAGGTTGATATGCCACAAAACAAACCAAACCAAGAGAAAGGACTGTTTGTTCTGCTCTAAAATTAGTTGTGTTTTATTTCCTGTTGAATTTGCCTTCAGGGCTGTTATCAACACACACACACACACACACACCACACACACACACACACACACATATATATATATATATATATATATATATATATATATATAATCCTGTGTCTGTCTGTAATGATTGTGTTAATTCCTGACCACTGATGAGCCTTTTTTCTTTGTTTTTAATCATATAACATACAAATTAAGTTCTAAAATTTGCAAAGCTTAATATCCAAACATTTCCTATTTTCCAGAATCAGATTTAGTCATTTTTTTTACACAAAGAAGGGCAATGAGGGTGTAGGCATAAAGTCAGTGGGTCGTTTATGAGAAAAGTAAAATTATGCCTACATAAACCTTTGTTCTAATTCAGTCATACAAACAAAATTATCGTTTCATTCTCTCCATCCTTATCCATGCACAAACTCTGTGCATAAACATTAGAGTCAGTAAAAGTTTGGATGGATTTGTTTAAAATATTGTAGCCATTATATTGCAAGTTGCATAAACAACTACTTGAAGATAAAATGGTAGTGACCTTCAGTTGCTTATAGTTTTATCTCAATAAAAACTAATTTATCCAAATAAAAACTGAATTATCCAGATAAAAAAAAAAAACGAAAAGCTATTTTTATTATCTTGTAGAAATAACTCTTAAATTTTATAAAATTTGATTGATTGCCAAAAATTAAAATTAAACATTTACATACACCAATATTTTAATTTAGATTCTAACTTTTTTTTTAAACAGTAATTTTATATTTCTTATTTCCATGACATATGTAAAAAATGTATGAATTACATTCCTTTTAACCTAGCATAAAAATCCAGTCTTTCAATAACATCATAACAGTTTAAAATGAAGCTTGTTTATCTTATGAAAAACGGTTAATATAGTTAAATTATATTAATTAACGGTTAATTTTACCCCAAATTAAAATAAGAACATGGCAAAATACAAAATTAATCTTTTTTCCTCAGTCATTTGTTGTCCACTGGTATGTCCATTGTTTCCTGTCCAAAAATTTGACAGGACAATTTTTTATTCACTCTCTCTGACTGGAGGTAGAAAATTCTGTCAGATTAAAGTCTATAAAGCTAAATTGTTTGTATGATGTTAACTTGTTTGTCCCAGAAATTAATGGTATGCTAAACTGAACTGTTAATAAAGAATGGATGGCACAAAAAAGATTAATTATACATGCTACCATATTAGTTTCTATTTCATGTCTTTGATTACATTTTGGACATTTTTTTTTCTCAAACTAAATGATTCTGTATTCAATGATAATACAAGTAAGATTTCTTAAACAGTCAAAACTTTTATTCACTTTAATGATTACATATAAATTGTAACATAGCAAATTCTGGTGGGGTTGGAGATAGAAGGGGGGGAGGAATAAGTATTAATATTTTTTTACTTTTTTTTTGTCCTGAAAGCATTTGAATCTGAGTATTTAGTACAGATCAAAATAGGAGACTGGCTTAGTCATATATAACCAAATATTAATCCTTATTTATAATAATTGCTATAAAAGTCTATATAAATTGTAGACCTTAGTATATACTTTATGTATAAAAAAGCTTTTATTAAAAATGTTCATGGAAAAATGTTATAATGATGTTTACAAAGTAAAATTGCACATTTGTGAATAATTTAACTCAAAATAATCAATATGAAATATATAGAGACATTTATTAAGAACATCATTAAAGTAAAATACCTACAGAGCATGACAGGTTTCTTGTTCATATCTGGTGGGTGTTATTACTTTTTATTCCTTTTCCAGTTTTTCCCATAAGTTAGTTCAAAGATCTTAGATTTCTTCCCCTAGCCTTGTCTCCTATTATCTTTCACTAGATTCAAGTTGGTCCTTTCTGTGGACCATCTTAGGACTTCAATGTTCTCTTCTTTAAAAACTTGTTCAATCATTTAGCAGTATGACAGGAGACATTGTTCTACAAGAAAAGGGACTGATTGGCTGAGAAGTGCTTGTAGAGAAGGAATGGCACATTACTTTACTAAGTCTAAATACACATTAGCAATGACAGTTCCATTAATTTTCCCAATATGTCCAACACCTTTCATAGAATAACATATCCTATACTATGTAACATCCTTCTCTAAACTTAGCAGAATTTTTTGACTTGAATCGGTTTAAGTCTGTCTCTTTTACAATGACAAACAGTCTGTCATCACGTCCAACTAAACTAAATTTACTTTCATAGCTGAAATGAACTTTTCACCAATTCCTATTCTTTCAAATTACATTTTTCTGCATATTCAAGACTTTTTTATTCTTTTTACTTATGATAGGTTTAGTTGTTGAACAGGTTTTTAACCCAAATGTGTTCAATAGACATGACAGTGTACAATGGCTCATCTCTTTGTTGAAATCAGCTTTGAGTTAACTTGGAATTCTTCTCCAAGAGTTGAATGGATCATTCAGGTCATGTCTTAAACTGTCCTTCCTGAATGTGAGGCTTGCTTTTTGTGAAATCAAATATTTTATAATCCAATTTTAAAACTCACAGAATTGTACTCTTTAACCCACTCGGTTCTCAGGAGAGTCATTTTTTTTTTTTTGTTTTTGTTTAATCATTTCACTCCAAGGATGGCAATAAAGCCACTAAGATGCAAGAGGTTACTGAGTGCCAGAGAAAATGAGAAAAAAAATACTATTAAGAGAAAAATAAAGGAATTAAATTAAGACAGAAGATAACGATTGCATTTAAATTTTTGAAGATCAAAGTTGAGCGGAAAGGAAAACAATGAAATAAAATAAGAATAAGGAAATGTTACTGAGGAGAAAAGGAGGCACGGGGGAGTAATGGACAGCAGCTCGGATTGAGAAATCGGAGGGCCAAGTTCAAATTCCAGTCAAATCCATTACATTCACTTATGTGCCCTTTGGCACATAAGTGAATGTAATGATTCATACCCTTGGAAAAGGAATGAATCCTCTTCTTCTTTCTCCAACTATGGGTAAATAGCAAGACAGACAGGGTTCTATAGCCTTGGATGGTAACTAGTCTACCACAGAAAGACAATGGCAACCTACTGTGGGAAAAAATCTGCCTCATCAGTCATGTATCAAAAGATACATGATCGCCTAAGCATGTATCACGCATGGCACATAACTGACTGAATGAGGAGAAAGGACAATAAAAGAACAGATTTCAGAGAGAAAGAAGATGGCAATTAATGTTGCATTTAAAATTTTGAAGATTGTAGGTAACAAGGAAGCAACAAACTGGAAGAGAGTTCCACAGGGAAGAAGTGCAAGAAAAGAAACTCTTAGAATAGAACTTAGAATTGCCTCTAGCTATTTCAACAGCAAAAGGATAAGTCCTTATTGCTAATCTAGTAGCATGCTTAAATTCATGCGGTTGAGGTACCAAGGAAGAAAGCTCTGAACAATTGCTATGAAAATATTTATAGATAAGGCACAGAGAAGTGTTATGTCATAATGATAGAAAAGTGAGATGCCAGGTCAAAACCACTGACATTACAAAACCTTCTTTGGATTTTGTCATGAATCTTGAGATGTATAGCAAGAGCACCAGACCAAATGTGACAGCAATATTTAATGCCTGGATAAATGGTAGATTCATAAATGTGCAAAATAAATTCTGACATTCTTTGGATTGTGTTAAGAATCTAAAGATATATAGCAAGAACACAAGATCAAATGTGACAGCAATATTCAATGCCTTTAAAATCATGAGACCAAGTTACCAACCTAGTAACATGCATAAATTCATGCAGTCAAGGTACTAAGGAAGAAATCTCATCAGAAGAATTGCCATGAAAATATTTTTAAAAAAGACAGGGAGCTGTTTTGCAACAGTGGGTAAATGACCAAAGTTGAGATGCCAGGTCAGGATTGATAACATTACAGACATTTTTTAGGATTTTGTTGAGAATCTCAAGATATATTACAAGAGCTCTAGACCAGATATGGCAGCAATATTCAATGCCCAGGATGAATAACACATTTATAAACATGTAAGATAGTGTGGCAAGAAAAGTTGTCTGGTATGACACAGTAACCAACTTTCCTGTGACAATGGACTGTTCCTACTTATAAATATGGCAAGTAGCCATATTAGAGTAGGATTTGAGTAGGATTTCATTTACTCAAGTATTTCCTAGTGAAAATCAATAACATTACTGTGTCTTATTTGTATTATTGAGAAACTGAAAACATAGCAAGAACACCAGACAAGATATGGCAGCAATATTCAATGCACAGATGAATGGCACATTTATGAACATATAAAATGTATTGTGGCAAGAAAAGTTGTCTGGTATGACACAGTAACCAACTTTCCTAACAGCAGAGTCAGCAATTGATTCAATATAATCACTTCACTTTATATCAGTGGAAAACATGAGTTGCTCTCCTGGAGGTTAATATCACCAATTATGATTAAAAGATAGCAGTTTCATTTTGGAGGCATTAAAATTTACAAGCCATTTCTTGTCCCAGTTAACAACTGATGTATCTTGGGTGAAAAGATAAACTACATCCAACCGCAAGGCCTCTAATCAGGTTTTGAGAACCATGGAACCTCTTAATTGCTGGTATTCCCAAGTCCACCCTGACCTGGTGTGGTAGCACCTGTTAGAGTCCCAGCTATGGGCAAATAGTTGACCCCCAAACTGGGGTCAAAACACTATGAAAGTATAAAGATAAGTTTCAATACCAGCAATACATACCAGCAATTAATTTTTGAAAAAAAAAATATTACCAGCAATAAAAATCTTATTGGCATTAATTAACCCACTGAGGTTGATATGCCGTAAAACAAATCAAACCTTAAGAACTAATTGGATGTCATTTTGGAGAGCAGCTGTCAGTTTTATTCTGTCAAACTTATTGGACTAACTATTAAGACAGGAGTAAATAGATATGCCATCAGCATAAATAAGTAGTTGGGAACTGATGACACCAGGAAGGTTGTTGGTGAAGACAAGAAACAACGTAGGTTCAAGGATAGAGCCCTGAGGGACCCCTGAATTGATGTCAAAGGATATATATATATCATAGCTGTACATCAGCTTTCATCTTGAGAATTTGTTGTAAAAAGATTTCAGTCTCCTTGACATGTTCGAATGTGTGGCAACAGATGCAACACTGATAACATTACTACTTAGCAGTTAGTAAAGTCAATATTGTTTCATGCCTGTGAGAAAATTATAGACTATAACAAAAAAAATCCCATTCTTTTGTTTTGACAGCTGTGTTATATTCAAATAAAAGTTTTTCTTGAACCACTTTTTTGTAATCACTTCTGATTTTGTAAAGGAAGTATAGACCAAGATCTGCAATTCCTATAAATTTTAAAACCAAAATCGTGTAAATTACTTTTAATAAGAATTAGATTTGAATAAATTTTTCTCCTTTCTAAACTTGTTCTCTACATAGGTAATGTCTTTGTTTTTCCAATCAAAGTTTATTGACATACACACACACATATAAAAGTGAACACTGAGGTCAACACCAAGCGGTGACATTGTTTCATGCTTGAACACAATTTTCATGGTTGAAGATTGTGTGCTCGCATGAAACAGACTGTCACCATTCTGTGTTAACCTTAGTGTCTACTGTTATATTTACATATGCTCTATCCCTGCTGTATTTTAGCCATAAATATAGCATACCTTAAAACTATATTTTATCACACACACACACACACATATATATACATACATATATGAAGAAATGTAGTTTTAAGGTGTGCTATATTTATGGGATAAAGTAGTCAATATTGGAGATAGAGTATATGTAAATATAAATATAAAAGTGAATAATGTTCTTTATATATATATATATATATATATATATATATATATAAGTGAACATTGAAGTCAACACTCGGAGGCGACAGGCTGTTTCATGCTAGACACAATCGCCACACCTGACAATTGCGCCTCGCATGAAACAGCCGGGTCACCTCTGAGTGTTGACTTCAATGTTCACTTATATATATATGCACACATAATCTCCAAGTATAGGATTGGTATAGATGGAATAAAATTCCAATAACCAAAAATAGTGTTCTTAAAAGAGTGCTCAATACAGAGTAGAGCAAATAGTATTTATTCAAAAACTTATGACATAAGCATGTTATAATGTCACTACAAATATAGCCATTTTGCAGATACCAGAAGTGTTGAAACGAAATGGCTATTTTTTGTAGTGATTTTATAACATGCTTATGTTATATTTTTGATATATATATATATATATATATATATATATATATATATATATATATATATATATATATATATATATATATGTATGTTTACTCACACATGGTTAAATAAACAAAGTTGTCAGAACCTCATATGTTGAAACCGACAGGAGAGTCCATCATATATATGTGTGTGTGTGTGTGTGTGTCTGTGTCTGTATGTATAACCATGGACTATTAGTGTTTGAGTCATTTTTATTATATTCTTGCTCTGTCCTGAACATTGACCTCTACCTGGATTCTATCTTCTTGGATATTTATTTATATATTGACCACTAATATTATCTATCTATCTATCTATCTATCTATCTATCTATCTATCTATTATAAATTAATTGATTTAAAATGTTTTTTTTTTTGCTACACAGTTCTAACCATGTTTCAAAAATGTATAATATTAATACTCTGTAAATTTACATTGAGCACTATTTTGTAAAAATAAAAATATCTATAAGAACACCGGATTATATATCTTACTGTTCTTTCTTTCTTTATATATATATATATATATATATATATATAGGATTAATTTAAGTGACTTAGCTATTTGATTTTATCTTCAGCATCCTGACTCCAGAGTTTTGTTGGTGAACCTGTCTGTCCACTCTTCAGCAGATATCAGCAATTTATGGGCAAGTTGCCAAATGGCTAGAGCAATAATGTTCTTATCATGAGACCTGGGTTCAATGTAACCAGAGTCAAGGAAATGACTTCTTCAATATATCCTGCTGGGGAGGCAATCCCAGCATGCACCACTATTGAAAGGTGCATGAAAATCATACCACAAGTTGATCCAAGACTTGCGAGTAAAATTGGTATGAAACAGATGAAACTATTCAGAAGACATTGCTTGTTATGCTAGTACACAGTTACACATCTTTCACTTATAGGTGCTTTATTGGCACACTTTATCTAGGAAACATCTCTAGATAAATACTCGCTTCCCCCAGCAGCTTGGCCACTCATGAGGATGTATTGGAGGGAAAAATATACAATGACTGAAATTCATAAAAAACAAGAAATATGTCATGCTGATTTGCAATCAGATGCAGGCAGAAATATTATTATTATCATTATTTATACATGTATATATTGTGTGTAACACTTACAGAATATACAGATGTGACACTCCAGTCTTATGTCAATGGCTGTGGAGTAGCACATGATCTTAGGCAGAAATGTCAATCAATATGTAGATAATGCTGTAATTTTTTTTCATTGATATTCTACTAGGACTATATATATATATATATATATATATATATATATATATATATATATATATGGGTATGTGGCCAAGTGGTTAGACCGTTCATTTTCTGACCACGAGACCCATGTTCAAATCTCACTATGGTCGATCTGTCAGGACTTTCTAATGTTATTGGACTAGAAGGTTCGATCCCAGGGCGCATCACCTTTGGAAAATACTTGAAAACCATACCCCGGTTGTGAGTGAAATTGGGTAGATGGTACCCCTCGCTGTGCTAGCATGAAGTCACAAGTCATCATGGCTGAGGGCTTGAGCATGGTGGCCTTGTTCCAATTCTTGATCACGCTAGATAACACGCTCTTTCCCAGAAACTGTAACTAAGGTCTGCTCAGCATAGTTGCAGTAGGAACCACAGATGGGATCTGTGGGTGTTGAGTAAACATAAATGTGCCTGAGCGAGCGTCTGCAATAGGGATTGGCTAGCCGCCCTTGTAAATGGGCATCCTCAAATACGAATGGCAAGCTATACTATATATTTATATATATATATATATACACACAAACATACATATATACACACACACACACACACACACATATATATATATATATATATATATATATATATATATATATATATATATGTGAGAGAGAAAGAGAACTGTTATAGTAATTTTCTTTTTTTTCTTTTTAGCATATCAAGTATTGAGGATTAAATAAAAACAGAATTCTTTATGTTGATTTTAAATCCCCTTTCCTAAAAAGGAAATGAGTGTATAGTAACAAGTCTCTTGAAATGAACTTTGAGCTTCTGTCCAATGCTCTACAACTAGGTACCCCAACAAAGGTTACATAAAATGTTGTAGCAAATTTCATCTTTTCACTCAGCATAATGGAATCTGCCTTCTTGATGCTAGTCTGTTTTTAGTGCCATTAATTTAAGCACACATATTACTACTGTTTGACTCCATTTAAATGTTCTTAATTAAATATCAAACATTGCAAAACTACCCTAAGTCAAATCCTTTGAGTTACTTCCCTTGAATAATTACAATACCCATTAAAAAAATTCTGCAACAGTTTGAATTAACTCCCTTGTACCCACAAACTATGATTCCTTTATAGCGGAAGTTTCTTTGGCAACCATAAATTGTATTTACTTTATATGTTCCTTTTGATTGAAGAAAAGACATTTTTCGCTCCAGTCATGTTTTTATGTATTAGTCTACCTGCCACCAGCTGAACCAATCCAAGGGGATTTGGTCTATTCTGAACATTATATTTGTGTCACCACAATGTAGCAAATGACATCTTTTGACAATCTCATGATGTCAACTTGAGTCATATTCACAATTTCCAATGGTTCACCTTTCCTTTCTAGCCAAGTCTATTTTTGCTCTCATGCTGAGTTCATTTGCTCAATTCATTTCTTCTTGTTGGCAATTTTATCTCGTTTTCTCTACACAGGTGGAGTTTATTATTCTGTGGTATATTATCCTCATCTGGAGACAGAATTGTTCTGAGCTACCCTTTTAATAGGGATTCAGTTTCTCTCTTCAAGAATACTCCTTCTGACATTTCTTTAATTTCTCTCTTGAAATACCCTTGGAATTTTTCTCTTTCCAATTTTTGGTTTATTATTTTAAATTTTTCCCATCCCATATTTGTTCCATTTCCTGTTTTACTGCAACATTTGGAATCGCTAGATCCATCAGGGATGAATTTGAAAAGAGGGGAGAGATTACAAAAGATTAAAAACCAAATGAAGACTCGTTTTGGATTGTGACATCATATGTGAAAAATATCCATTGTTTTAAATCAGAGTTTTCTTTCTTAAGGCTACTGTTTCTTCAAGTATGGCTTGTGGGTCCTTGGAGCTGCCTGAGACATCAACATAGTCTACAATGTCAAACCAATTTAGTATTTTAATGTATCATGTTGTCATATAGGAATAAAGTGTCATTGCCGACACTGGAGTTTGAACATAGATCGCCAGTGAGCAAATACAGACGATCCCATTTTGAATTAAGTAGATCACGTGACCATAAAGGAAATGTATATATGGGAATTAGCGTGGCATCTAGTGGATCACCATTTCTATTCTATCCTCTATTACTATACCGATCACTGTTTCTATACTATCCTCTATCTCTATACTATTCACTATATTATTTCTCTATACTGATCACCATACAGATTACTATTCAGACTACTATTCAGTGGTTACATTTCAAGCGAGTATTACTGAGCAAGTACTATTAGTGCAAGTGTTATTCAAAGGCATCTGACACTAGTATTGTTCAACGACATTACTATAGTTATATCTGCGATTACAAAGTTTCTACTACAATGAGCATTACAAAAGTGGCAAAGAATATTTGTTGACATCACAAAAGTGGCAACAAGTGTTTGTAGACATCACAAAACATATTTATGTTGGGAATAAAGTGGAAGAAAGCATATAATATCTTTATTAATTAAAACAGATTTTAAAACGTATTATTTTCATTTAATTTCTTAAATTGGGAAATGTCACACAAAGACAACTTTTTGGGGACACATCATTAAGTGCTGGTGCTAAAATGAAACATTTCTACAATATTCTGAACAATGAAACTTCAACAACATCAAGACTAAAAGTGAAGATTATGTTTTCTCAAATTACAGATATATTGGACATATAGCAACTTTATATGAATACAACTGAAAAAAAATAGTAAATGTTTTTGGCCATTACTGAAACATGTAGAAATGTAAGAATGCCTTGTTGTGTTTGGGCAATAAGCTTAAATTAATTGCTCACTTTCACAGTCTATCAAATGTAGCCATTTTTCTGTGTATAAACATTAGATTAATGAAAATTACAAATATTTGTAATTCTATATCCTCTTTAGACATTATTTGATATGTCATTAAAGAAATTCCTATATATGAAGTAAACTACCCTTTTTTCCCTACCATGATTTGTCATTTACATAGTAAACCTTTGTATCTAATGCAGAATTCTTTACTGTGACTTCCATATTGTTCTAGAAAATTCTCTATTGTATTTGTCTTCTGCACATATTTTTCATGCTTCTTTTTTTCTTTTTCTTTTTTTTTTTTTTATAAATATTGAAATGTTTTTTATTCTATTACCCAATTGTGACTTGGGAAATGTTTGTTACATTTTTATCTATATCATAAAGTTTCCTAGAATTTCCTTTGTATATTCAACAGGCATTAAAGCAAGAATCTTTTACTTTTCATTCAAAATAAGACTTTCATTTTTAAACTGTGTAATAGAAGTTCTAGAATAACTGCTTAAAGAGAATTTGGAACAATTTGGAAGTTGAAATCTATGATTTCTTGATTTCAATCCTCTGTTTTACTAAGACATTTCAGTTTTGTAACAGTTCAACAATTTGGAAATAAAGCAGAACGAAAAGACTTCTGTTTTTGGAACTATGGATCTTTTTAAGGATAATTTTGTCTTATGGAAAAGAGACTCAATGGGAGAGAAGTTGATAATTATATATTCTTTTGCAAAATCTTTTATTTTTCTTTTGTTTTCTCTCTTTGGGTTCAATAATAACAGTGATCAAAAAAGAAATACACACACACACACACACACAAAACACGCACAAATGTCTAAATTATTTGAAAACTACAAACCATTTCAGAAATAAGAACATTATGAGTATCGGGTACTTTGTTAATCCATAAGATGAACATTCAGAAACTTCAATTTACATGTGATTGAGACATGTCAAGGTTGACTATGGTGGTCATAACTTTCATCTGCAACTGCCTGGACATTTAAAATAGCTATAAGTGAGTTATTTCTTCTTTCACTAATACTTTACTTTGTCAACTAGCTTGCTATGCCAATGACTAGTAACAGTTCACCAATGAAATTGGCATGGTGAAAAAGGACCCAGGGAAAGAACATTAATGTACAGGGAACACAGTTTTAGAAAGAATTTCTACTTGGCTTAACAATTCTGATACCTCTGCCAATATAATTTACTACATATGGAATTATATATGTGTAGGGGGCAGAGAGTAGGGATAGATATGTAAACATCAAATATAATTATGCACCTTGTTGAAATGCTGAAGATGTAGGAACACTAAGTTGTAAATTTTTAAATTTCTTGCATCTGACATATCTAGGCACATAGCCCAGCCAACACTTTCTCCTCATGCACTCTCATGTGCTACTTCAAGACTCTTCAAAAGCCATTCATGCATCACATATGTAAGAAGATATGCAGGTGCAAAGCTGGTTCCTAAAGTTATATGTGAGCCCATGGTTGCTCAACGTTGAAATGATGGCCTTTTTCAGTAAAAAGTGGCGGTTTTATATATATATATATATATATATATATATATATTTATTTATTAGTTAAACCTAGAAGCCAAACAAACCTACCAAGGTTTCACCTAAGTGGATCATCAGGGAAGGCTGGCACTGACGATCGGCTTAGGTGAAACCTTGGTAGGTTTGTTTGGCTCTCTAGGTTTAACTAGGTCTGCTCTACTCATTGTATTGAGCACTTTATTTAGTGGTTTTGGATACTCGCATCGTTTTTTTTTCTTTGGGCCTGGAACTCGTATGCTGAACGATTATTTTCAGTTAACATACATGTTCTTGGTTCTTTCTTTTTTTATACCTTTTTTCCCCTTTGGTGCTGGCTTGTTTATTTGCAAATCAATATACCAAAGGTTTTCCGAGCGAGTATAGTTTCTTATACTTATAAGATTTCTATTAAGAATAAGTATATATATATATATATATATATATATATATATATATCGGGCATTGTTCATTCGAAGAGTAAATACGTAGAAATTTGCCTTCCTTTCAAACAACTACAGATATCTCAGGGGTAAAATCTTCAATTGATGCCAAATCACTCAGGTTTCACTCCCAGCTTGAGGCAATCAGATGTTTAGCCATACAGGTGAGCTGTGATACAGTGAAACAGTCCGTCTGAGGATGACATATATATATATCTCAACGTAAGCTATTAAACAAACTATAAGAGCTCATAAGCAGATGCAAACACAAAAACAAATTCCTACTACACTATGTACAACCACGTCATACCTCAAAAGACTAAATAACATCCTATAATCTAAATTTAGAACCAAAGAAAATATATACAAAATAAATAAAATTCAGGACTATAAATAAATTAAAACTTTAGTGCTAAACGAAAGGACTGATAAGATCCAGTTTCCTTTGTCCCTCACTTTCCCAAAGCCTCTAGTGGCCTCTCTCTCTATCTCACTTTATATATATTTATATTTTATATATATATATATATATATATATATATATATATATATATATATATATATATATATATATATATATATATATATATATATATATATATATATATATATATATATATATACACATATATATATATATATATATATATATATATATATATATATATATATATATATGAGTGAGTGAGCAAACATAAGGAGTAGTCTGAATTTTTTTTTTTTCAAGTGTGAAACAGATAGTCACCATCACTCTCTCTCTCACACATATATATATATATATATATATATATATATATATAAAATAATCAAGCAAATCTTTTTTTACCTCATATGGGGAATAATCTATTTTGGCAGACGACAAAAGTGGTCATCTGTATTTTCAACCCTGGTGTGGAATGAAGTTCATGAGAAAGTGGAATGTAGTAGAAGTTAGCTGTGAGGAATTGTTATTGGAATCTAAACCTTAACTTGCCCGTAACATTTAATACAAAGATTATATATATATATATATATATATATATATATATATAATGTGTGTGTGTTTTAGGCTATTACACCGAAGACACATCAAAATCACTACACAATTGCAGTTGTGTCTTGATGCGTATCAATACAGCTTATCAAGTGATTATAAATTACAGGCAAGCGAACAATTTATTTAGATTCAAATTTTTAAATGCAACATTAATTGCCATCTTCTTTCTCTCTGAAATCTGTTCTTTTATTGTCCTTTCTCCTCATTCAATCAGTTATGTGCCATGTATGATACATGCTTAGGCAATCATGTACCTTTTGATACATGACTGACGAGACAGATTTTTATCCGCAGTAGGTTGCCATTTCTTTTTGTGATAGACCAATTACCTCCAAGGCTATAGAACCCAGTCTGTCCTGCTATTTACCCATAGCTGGGAGGAGAAGAGAATTCATACCTTTTCCAAGGGTATTAGTATGTAAGTGAATGTAATGGATTTGACTAGAATTTGAACTCAGTCCTCTGATTTCTCAATCCGAGCTGCTATCCATTACCCCACTGTGCCTCCTTTTCTCCTCATTAACATTTCCTTATTCTTATTTTATTTCATTGTTTTCCTTTCCACTCAACTTTAATCTTCAAAAATTTAAATGCAATGTCAATCATTATCTTCAAGGCCTCTGTTCAGGAGGTTTTGAGGAGTGTGGAACCACCTCTTAATTGCTGGTGTTCCCAGCTCCACCTTGACCTATGGTGATAGCACCTGTTAGGGTCCCAGCTATGAATAAATAGCTAACCCCCCACCCTCAAATTGGGGTCAAAACACTATGAAAGTGTAAAAATATGTTTTAATACCAGAAATACTTTGTAAAAAAATTATTACCAGCAATAAATTTTTGAAGAAAAAATTATTACTAGCAATACTTTAAAAAAAAAAAAAAAAATTATTACCAGCTATACATTTTTGTAAAAAATATTACCAGCGATACATTTTTGAAGAAAAAAAAATATTACCAGCAATAAAAATTTTGTCGGCATTAAATAACCTATTGTGGTTGATATGTCGTGAACCAAACCAAACACACATACATACATGCAAAGACAACACATCTACATGCACATACACACACATACATGCACACACAAAACACACACACACACACACAACAGATGATACCAACACAGCAAATTTCCTTTGTAGTATAAAACCAGACTAAATTACAACTTAACATTTTCCTTTAAGTCATTTTTAGGCATTTGGAAAGTTCTGATTCTAACAGCGTAAATAAAGCAGTAAATTATTTTATAAGAATGGAGAAAAACTTTGAATTTTATAAATATTCAAAGTAAATTTCCATTTCACTGATATCCCTGGACATTTTGAATGTATCGGAAAAGTATGAAATTTTCTCATACATCTGAGGAATTACTTAATATAATCAACATTCTGATGGTGAGAAATTTTAGACATAAATGAATTCTATATTCATGAGCCCAAAATTAGTCCTGAAGTTAAGCATATACAGCTATTCTTGTATGTATGCATAAATTAACAAGCACAAATGCAAACACACAGACACATTTATAAAATATGGGAGCACGAACATTTAAACATGCACACAAGATGTGTATATTTTGTAAAAAGGGTTTTTTCAAAAATAGTAAAGTAATAAGATACAATTTAAATATCTGGAAAGTGTTTTAACAGAAGATGGAAAGTGTGACACTGAAATCTGAAGACACATTGGGATAAATATCAGGAAGAGACAGTTGAAATTTCTAAGATACATAATGAGGAAAGAGGGCTTGAAAAATTTGATACTCACAAGACTGATTTAAGGCAAGAGGGAGAGGAAAACAATGTATAGTACACTTAGCTTGAGTAAATGGATGGCGGAACAAAGTTTAAGAGAGATAACAAAAAGACAATATTTATCAAGAGCTACAAAGGTCAGGAAATTGTGGAGAGCCATGATCACCAACATCCTGAAGATACACGGCACATAGACAAAGATCTATTTGGACTAGTGTTCTATCTTGAGTAAATGGATGGCGGAACAAGTTCAGGAGAGATAACAAAAGGACAAAATTTATTAAGAGCTGCAAAGACAGGAAACTGTGGAGAGCCATGATCACCAACATCTTTATGATACATGGTACATAGATGAAGATCTATTCAGACTAGTGTCCTCTCTTGAGTAAATGGATGGCAGAACAAGGTTTAGGAGAGATAACAAAAAGACAAAATTTATCAAGAGATATAAAGGACAGGAAATTGTGGAGAGCCATCATAGTTTACGTTCTGAAGGGGAACAACACATAGAAGAAGAAAGTAGTAAATTGAGGAAAGACTGAAATATAAGGATGATTTTTAAAAAATTTAAAATTTAAGAGGAATATTATTTCCCTTACTTAATGTCAGTTTATAGCAGATGGAGACAATTTATTCTGTTTTGACTTCATGTCTAAATCTTAAAAAAACTCAAAGAAATGCTGTTTTCAAGATATTTATAGATCTTTTACAGAATAAATAAAAAAAAATCATCACATGTTTTTACTAAACATCTATCTACTCTCAGAAGGCGGGAGACATTTATTTTTCTTAGAAATTTCCAGAGCCCCTTGAGCTTATTAAAACCACCCCATTTATTAATTTTGCACTTTTTGACCCTTTAAATGAGTTTCCAACCCCAAACTTTTATTAAGGATCTCCTATTTATTGCATGTTCATAATATGTTCAATATGTTCATACCTATCTAGCAATTTATCAATCTAGCTAGCTATCTAGCTCAGTTTGTTCATATCTATATATCTATCTATATCAGTTTGTTCATATCTATCCATTTATCATAGTCTGTTAGTATCTATATAAACTGCGTCTAGAGATTATATGCAAGTTATGAATTGGTATAAAGAGTTGCGTCTTTAATGTTAAAAGTCCTATTATGATGTTGTTTAGATTCTACTCAATATTATTAACTTAGATATATAGTGATAGAGAAAACGATTGTTTTTGGCTGGAAAAAAATTTACTAACAAAACAGACTAATTTGACTGTCAGTAGTTTAATTGCAACTATTTATTTTGATACTTTTACATTATTATACCTTGTAAAACTAATGTAAAAAAATAATATGAAAAGATTTTAGAACAAATTTGTCAATTTCTTAAAGGAAAAACATAAAAACATTTTGTTTTAAAAATAAAAGATATATTAACAAAAAATAATAAGAACCTCCTAAAATTTATTGCACAAATGCTCCTTTCTTTTCAATAACTCTTAGCAGCCTATTGTCAACATCTGATGTTAGATTTGCAATTTTAGCAGCTAGTAAGTTGTTTGCAGCAACTTTAACTGCTTCCCAGAGGTCACTTGCTGTTGAATTGCCTTCCATTAGAATAAAATCTCTCTTGAGGATGCTCCACAGGTTCTCAATGGATTCAAGTCACAGTTATTTGAAGGCCAGTCCATAAGATAATCTTCAACAAATCCTTTTCTTTCAACCAGGATTTTGAAAACTTTTTATGCATGACTTGGTGCGTTTTTTGCATAAAGATCATAGATCTACACCCAAAAAAAAAAGACTGGTTATCAAGCCATTCAAAGAAATATTGCTCTAGAAAATCACAGTAACTTTTGGAATTCATTTTAACACCGTCTTTCAGTTTAAATGGACCCACGAGCTCATTACCAATAATCCCAGCCCATATCATGATCCCACCACTGCCTTGTTGGCATTTAAAAATTTTTCTTGAGTCATGTTGTTTGCAAACCCATCCTCGAGCCAATCCATCGGGCTCATCGAAGGTGATCCTTGATTCGTCTGTAAAAAGCACTTTACTGAAATCAGTTTTCATGTATTTTTTTGCCCACTGCAATCTTCTTTCCTTATATTTTTTTTTTGTTAAAATGGGTTTCTTTATTTGATTTTTTACATCCTTAATGCTTTACACCTTGTTTCCCTTGACACCATAGAAGCCCCAGCGGGCCTCAAATATGAACGCACTTGACACATTTGGGTTTCTTATTTATTCTCTTCAGATATATGATGGATCTTGCTTTGTTAAATTCCTGAATTCAGCCTGAGACTTTTTTTTCCTTGGTTGAATTCCCATTTGACATATTTTCTTGATTGTTCGGTGATCCCTTTTCAAATCCTTAGAAATTTGAATCAAAGACTTTCCTTTGCTAATTTCTTTGATTATATAGTTTTTTTTCATTCATTGTTAGTTCTTTTTTATGAGCCATAATACTAAATTCTAGTTCTTGCAAATAATCTCTTGACACTGTAAATTGCTATAATTACTGAAAAAATACTAAATATCAATCTGAAATTGAAAATTGGGACTTAATTGATTTACTCGCTTATTCGCTCTACATAATAGAACAAATTATTTCATTGGATAACACATATCTATGAATTTTACATAAAATATTTGACAATACCTCTTTTGCATATAATCTCTAGACGCAGTTTATCTAATATATCTCTATCTATCCATCTATTTCAGTCTATTAATACCTATCTATCAGTTTATCAATCTATCTATCTATCTAGCAATCTCAATTTGTTCATATCTATCTATTTATCTACTTATCATTCTATCTATCTAGATAACTATCAGCCTGTTCCTACCTATCTATCTATCTATCTATCTATCTATCTATCTATCTATCCCTTCAAAATATCATGGTACTCTTCATTTTTCATGGTTTTGACAATTTTAAACAATATACCCATTTTATTTCCACTAAAGCAGCATAAGATTGCTTAAGGAATCAACACATATGCTAGGCCACAAAAAGCTCCTGAGCTGACCAAGCATAGAAATAAATACAATATGGGAACCAGTAATAAGGAGTGCCAGAGAAAAGCGATAATAACAACAAAGTTTGAAGCATGAAACAGGTTGTTGCCACTTGGTGTTGATCTCGGTGTCCACTTTTATATTTACATACACTCTATCCCTGATATTGAGCACTTTATCTCATAAATATAACCTAGCTTAAAATTATATTTTCATGATATATAATAGCTAGCCACTCATATTCAAGGATACCCATCTACTAAGGCAGCTAGCCAATCCCTATTGCAGACACTCACTCAGGCGCATTGTGTTTGTTCAACACCCACAGAGCCCACCTGTGGTCTATACTGCAAAGTGTGTTATCTAGCATGATCAGCAATCTGAACAAGGCCAGCACACTCAAACCCTCGGTCATGATGACTTGTGACTTTGTGCTAGCACTGCTATCAACGACCCCCAAGTGTTCTGTCTACCCAATTTCCCTAACAAGGCTTGGGTCAACCCATGGTATGTTTTTCAGGCACATTCCAAAAGTGCTGTATACTGGGATTGCCCCCTCCCAACACACCCATATATATATATATATATATATATATATATATATATATATATATATATAATATATATATGTCATTCACAGACAGTACTGTTTCACTGTATCACAGCTCTTCAATGCGGCTAGACAACCAAATGCCTCAAGCCAGGATTGAAATCCAACCGATTTGGTGTCAGTCAAAGTTTCTACCACTGAGCTATCTTCATTCGACAGAATGGGGCAGCTAAATCTAGCATTTTTTTTTTACAAATATAAACAAATGTCAAGCTCCATTCATTTTACTGAAGAGCTTCACATTAACGCAGGTGGCTCTTGTTTGTAGAATTAGCTTGTCATTCAACAGTGCTGAATGGAAATATATTTTCAAGAGTTAAATTATATATATTTCTAAAGAATTAATGGATTAATTATTTTGAACCAACATTTTTATTATTTCAAAACTTATTATAGTGGAGGACACGTCTTATTTGAAATAGACGCAACATTTTTAGTTATTAAACAAAATGTGTATTTCTTCTCTTGAACTGCCATTGCATTCAAGAAGTTTTAGTAAAAAAACCTTTTGTTCTGTAAAGACACACTGTTTAATAAGTAAATATTGGGTGTCTATTTTAAATAAGAAGTGTCCACTATAATAAGTGTTGAAATAATAAAAATGTCAGATTAAAAAATAAATCCAATAATTCTTTCGAAATTGCTTTGTTTACATTTTGGATATAATACTGAGGAGATATGGCCTCTCAAAAAAATAATCTGAGTGGAGGGGATGTGCTTTCTTTTAAATATGATAAGAGGGTCAAATGGTGGTTCCCCCCTATAAAGGGGGTTTCAGGTATGACTAATAAATGCCAGAGGGACACATTTTCTTTTAAAATAAAACTTCCATAAGAACATTTATATTATATATATTTATATATATATATATATATATATATATATATATATATATAATGTGTGTGTGTGTGTGTGTGTATTTATGACAGAGTGGAAAAAGTTTACTTGTGATGCATTTCATCCCTTAGGACTTCATTGGGTTGAATTCGTTTCTTGGTATGACTATACATGTGCACAAACGATGGGGTGCTGGAGATTTTAGAATTATTTAGAATTTTGTTGATGTTTTAATTTTTTTTTTTTTTTTTTTTTTTTAGAATTCATTCTCATCATAACAAGAAGATAAAATCCAACACAATCATCAGATTCTCCTTAAGAGAACTCAGAATATGCAGCCTAGATTATTTACACAAAGAAGAGAGATATCTGTCTGTATTTCTGAGATGAGGTATTATGTACACGTTGTAATAAATATGGCGACAAAGATGAGGACAATAGTCCGAATAATGTAAATAGTGAAGAGAAATACATTGAAAACACTTTCAAACTTCTCTAGTATCCTAATTATTTTATATTCACTGTGAAACAAAAAGCCCATAAAATATTCCAAAACAAAAAAAAAACGGCCCCGCCTAAAAAAAAAAAAAAATCAAAAAATATATTATCCTACCAACTCTATGAAATCTACAATTGAAAAGAATCTATCTAAACTCAACATAAAATTTATTAGTACTATATCCAAAAAACATAAGACTTCATCAATACTAAACAAAACAATAAACTGAAACCTGAAGGATGAGTTTACTCAATCACCTGTAATAATTGTCACAAAAATACATAGGAGAAACATCAAAGAATCTAAAAAGATTATATGAACACAAAAGGGACATTTTCTGAAACAATACGTCAGATGCACTGGTTGCCCACCATAATGAGACTGACCACAATTTTGACATAAAAAATGCTACTCTGATCAAAGGAGAAAACAATTCACTTCAATGTAAATGTCCAGTGAGTGCATTGATCGCAAGGTCATCTATAGTTAACTTGCACCCTGGCTCTTACAACATTTCACCATTTCTGGCATATCTTCTATCACAGTGTGGGATACGTACTAACAAAAAGAAGCTTAAAAAAAAAAAGACTCTAAATGAATTTGGCTCAATATAAAAAAATTCTAAATAATTCTAAAATTCCCAGCACGTCTCGTTCGTGCACATGTATAGTCATACCAACATAACAAATTTAATCCAGTGAAGTCCTGAAGGATGAAATGCGTTACAAGTAAACTTTCCACTTCGTCATACATTTTCGTCAAACATTGTTCTTGATATATATATATATATATATATATATATATATATATATATATATATCTGTAGTAGCATCCAAAATTAAGGAACAAAAATCAAAACTTTGATATCTCAAAAAATATAAGTCCAATTTTTCTGAAATTTTCAATAAATGTAGGCAAATGGCAGTTCGGTTATGCTTTAAATTTGGTGCGGGGTCGATAAGGACGTCGACCCTGCAAGCTAATTTGCGTGTTCAAAGAAAAGTGAATAGCCGAGACAATGGGAAGGCAAAGACAACAGATTTGTTTAATCAAACGGCAATTTTATTTTTACTAAAACGACGTGCGTTTTTATAGAAGTATGTACACTCAGGAGAAATGTCTGGATTGATGTCAGGTCCAAGATGGCTGGTTTGGTATTTTGAGAAATCGTTGATAGGTTGGTCATTTTGGAGGATGGCGAGGAGGGCTTCGTTTGGTCAGGAAAGCTGATCAGTTGCCGGGCAGAAGTGTTATCGGCGATGGTAACTGATCAGTTGCAAGGCAGAACGTGGTATCGGCGATGGTAGCTGATCAGTTGCAAGGCAGAACGTGGTATCAAACCGAAACTGGATCGGATGTCGCCTGGCCGACTTCTTCAACGATTTGGTTGAATCGTCGCAACAAAGCTGGAGTTCCTAGACAGGGTCGAGTCGATGATACAATATATAAAGTCCAGGGCGGATGTACCACGAAAACAGGATCACGCCAAAGGGTAGAGATTTACTTGACCCCCACTGAGTCAGGTTGTGACACAAGGTCAGTTTTTAACGTGGAGATCCGAGTGTCTTCATTCAGGCCATTGATTTTAGCTGATCTAATTTAGTCAGAGTCGGTCCAAGCTCGTCAAAGCCTTGATACTACCAGCACAGGGACGAATCCCTGTGCCAAGTAAGTCAAGATTTACTTGACCCCCCACCACCAACTGAGTCGGGTTGTGACACAGGGTCAATTTTTAACGTGGGGACCCGAGTGTTTTCACTCGGGACGCTGGTCCAAGCTAGTCATAGCTGGTCAGAGCCGGCCCAAGCTAATCAGAGCCGTGATATCACCCACATCAGGAATATGGCCCTGTGCCAGATAAGCCAAAGGGTATCTCTCAACGAAGTGCCGGGAAAATCGAAAAGGCAGTATATTATGTCAATTCGTTTGTTCAAGTACTCCCTGGCTAATGGGAGTGGAAAACACTAAATATAAAATTACTCCTGATGCTGTTCAAATGTTTGGTCAACACTCCCTTATCCGATATGCTTTAAGGTATGATTTAGGCTTCAAATATATTGGGTTAGTCATTTAGTTACTCGCTTACTGCTGATTTTAATTCTGCGAGTAGAAAGGTTGTGGAGGTCAAAGTCATCCTGTTTGTTAGTTTTAAGGAGTGGCCAATGGTGGTCATGACAAATCTGTAAGTTATTTGTAATGATACAGAGAGCTATGATTCATTTAATTTTTTACTCAAATATCAAGTGTCTAAAATTAAGGAACAAAACTGTTTTTAATCAAAAATAGTTTGACAACAAAATGCAAAAAAGTCTTTTCAATATTTACTGCTAAGAAGACCCTTGTTTTGAATCATTGCTGTACATCAGTGTCTACAGGATTTCCCTAAATTTGGCATTCGGCAACTGTAATTTTAGCCCATTCCTCCTATAATTTTTTCTCATAGGTCTTCGACATTTGATGGATTCCTATCCATAACAATTTGCCCTAAAGTCTTCCATAAGTTTTCTATGGGAGTCATGTCAGAACTTTGAGTTGGCCAATCCATAACATTTATTCCTTGGTCATTCAGATAATCAATAACCTACTTTGTTTTATGGCAGGGTTGCATTATCCTGCATGAACAAAGGATTTTCAAACCCAGAATTTTGTAATACCAGTACATCTTCTAACAAATTCTTGTACATAGAAGCATTAACTCTATTATGTAAGTGTACAAAAGGTGATGTACCCAGACTTGAAAACATGCTGAAAACCCTCATGCTGCCTCTGCATTCTCGGTGCACTTTGAACTCAACCTTTCACCAATTCGTCTTCTTACATACTGTTTTCCATCAGAACCAAATACCTTAAATTTAGTTTCTTCACTGAACCACTGTTCTGACTACAACACGTGCTTGTGTAGTGATAGGGGTACCATTGTTGTTTATTTCCGACGGGATCAACAAATATGTAGCTGTTGTATTATCATCGTTGTAGTGATTGAGTTACCAATATTTAACTTGGGCTAAGAAAGATGAGATTAAGGACAATGCGTGAAAGCAATGCAATTTATACTTGACGTAAATAGCACATAGAATAAAATACAAAACTGAACTGAATGATTCCAAAACATAACAATTAGATTTATTAATATTTGATTGCATGCATGCGAACTGAAAAGGTGGGACAGAGTCGTGTCCCTTTGATTAGGTATTAATTGTACCGGAGTTCATATTAAGAAAGTTTGGAATTGTGAGTTTGCAAAGTTGGTAAAAGTTCAGGAGTGATTTCAGAGTTCGTGAATGTTGGTAATTGTCTTTAACGTCTGGTCAGCAATGACTAAGACGAGAGTCGGTGAAGGTTACATCTTGGCAACTACTACTCAAAAAGTTCACACGTGTTCGGTTTATATAATGGTCAAGTGGCTCCTAGCATATGAGCGGGAAAACAGATTGGTAGCGTGCAGGCGGTTTGATTGGTCGGAACTGACCAATCAGCAAGCTAGATTGGAGGTGATTGACCAATGAATACTTGTTATATTGTATGAAAGTAGAATTTTACTTACCAAATAGGAAGACTGCATTTCCTGAAAAAGAGGTAAGGCTGGTTTGTTGTGGAAGATTCCACACTTGTTTGCAAATTCCAATCTTGATGCTGTAGACTCGTCCTTTTCTACCTTACGCCTACGTAACTTCGACCAATAAAAAACCGTACTAGGCGAATCAACAAATCTCATTGGTTAACGACACAATAATCTGAAACTTTCAGATTGGTCGAAGTTTTCCGTACGTAGGCATAAGGTATAGACTGTTCTGTTACTAGGGGTGATAGGTAGAAAAGGACGAGTCTACAATGCCTTGTTCTTTTTTGCTTATGAGCGGCTTCTTCTCTGGACACTTAGCTTAAAGCCCTATTTCTTGCAAGCGTTTAAACATAGTTTGTCAAAACACATTAATGTCATTCGAAATTTCACGGGAAATGTCTGCAGCAGTTGAAAACAGTCCTTCAGTTTTAGTTGTTGAACGATCCTGTCTTCTCTGGTCATTGTTTTCCTTGGTCTACCCACCTTTGTTTAGATTGGTTAAGTGACCGGTGTTTTCATATAGTTTCAGAATTCGATTCACATTTTTGGAAGGCTTCACCTCTTCAGCAATCTAATCAATTGTGTGATTTCACTTTCGTAGTTTGACAACATCAGCTCTTAGAGTTTTGCTAATTTTTCGTCAGTTCGTCATGTTGGAAAACGACGTCGTGATGATAAAACAATCTTTATCTTAACCTCGCTTATCAGAAATTCGGATTGCATGCGTTATTCTCACATATTTCCCAATTTGTTCCTTAATTTTGGAGACTTGATATTTGAGTAAAGGATGAATCATAACTCTCTCTGTAGCATTCCAAATAACTTACAAATTTGAAGCACAACTGAACTGCCGTTTGTCTACATTTAGTGAAAATTTCAGAAAACCTGAACTTATATTTTTTTGAGATATCAAAGTTTTCATTTTCGTTCTTTAATTTTGGATGCTACTGTATATATAAGATCTGAGGCCAACCAAGAAGGAATCCCAGAACAAATTCTGATATTTGATTATTTAATAAGATTTGGGGAAATGGTTCAAGCCAAGAATTCTTCATTACCCTCACATAGATAGATTTTGGACATAGAGGTTAGCACTGCATTGTGACAGTCAGTGTTGATTCCTATGTCCACACTGTTTATATTTATAAACACTCTATCTCTGATATTGAGCACAATTCCTTTATAAATATAGCAAATTCTAAACAATGTGTGTGTGCGCGCGCGCGTCTAGATATCTAGTCATTTATGTAAACTAGCCAATATTATAACCATTAATGTCCGCCCTTTTATGGTTAGATGACTGTTAGATTTATGAAGAGATGTGCCTGAAAAGCTCTTAGTACAGTCTCTAGTCAGCAAATAGAATGTCTTAAGTGAAACTTCATTGCTGACCAACACACAATTGACCGAATTTGCTGAAAACGATTATTTGCAGATTCAGCTTCATGGTTAAAGCATTGAACTGAGTGTTGAAATTGGTTTATCTGCAGATGAAAACTATGGAAATCTCTTTTTGATTTGAATCCAAAACCTTTGAAAAATTTTACTAACCTGAATACATCAATTGTTCAGAGGTTGTGAAGATTGAATTGCTTTTATTAGTCGAGTTGCATGATTTTTGCTCTGAAACTTAAAAATTTTACCTGGATTTCTATTCCTATTACAAGCAACATCATGAAATTGTTAGGTAGTGACAGAGTTAATATTTTCTGGGATTGTCATTGTTCACTCAATATAAGGCACAAGAGCCACTCAAGGTAGAGTTATTGAATGAGGTTGTTGCATGATTGTAAGGTTCCAATTTATGAAGATATGAAGGAAATTTAACCCTAGTCTTGAAGAGGCCAAGGTTGTAGTGATTGAGGAAGCATCCTCTCGGGAGTCTGTTTCCCAAAGTAGCAGTTTTGGAGAAGATGCTTCCCAAATAAAACTTCCTTAATACTAATAAAATATGAAGAGAAGGGGGATGCTCTGTCCATGGCATGGTGAGTCTCAGCTGTGAAGGTCTGAACTAGTGGAACAATTGCTATGGAAATGCTGATAGAATAGCACAAGGCTTGCAACCTTTTGTCTGTGAAAAAGGGTTTGGAAACTTTATATTTTAATAATTTCTGATAATATTTTAATATTTTCTATGCAGAAAGGGTTTTGATATGAATACTGAAAATATTGTGCATCCACACAATTAGGTATAAATCATTTCAGGATCTGTGTGTAGTAAGGTATCATGTGTAAGAAGTACCAAAACAATTCAGAAAAAATGCAATTTTTTTTTTTTTTTTTTGCAAATGACTTTCAGATCTCTTGCTCAAATTTCTCTGAAGTTGGACAGTTTATGCTTAAATGTACAGCATGTCCCAAAAAAATTTGACGTCATTTTGCAGACCAATAATTTTGGCAATTCTGGTTGAAATAACCTCAATTTTTCAAAGAATGTATAGAAACAGATCAAGATTTTATATTTAATGGAAAGGAACAGTTCATGCTTATCTCATTAAGAATCTGCCAGGGAAATAGATCGAACATGATGGAGATGAAAAGAGTTTTCTAATCAAATGGCCACAGTGGTCACCAGGCTTGTGCCTATGTGATTTCTTTTTACAGGGATATGTGAAGGGACTGGCCTATGTCCCACACCTCTTCCTGCTTGCATTGATGAACTCAAGCAGAGAATCACTTCCGCACTGGATAATGTTACCAGAGACATGCTACACCGTGTTTGACAAGAGCTTAACTACTGACTTGATGTGTGCCGTCTCAAGGGCAGTGCACATATTGAACACTTATGAAATCAGGTCCATAATAAACTTATAATGTTCAACATCTAATCTGTTCAATTTCATTGAGTTAGATTTAGTAGTTTCCAAGATAACTGCTTTTAAAATGATGTCAGATTTTTTGAGACACCCTGTATATCAATTCAACGTATTCAAATAATCTTTTAGCACACTATTTACATTATTCAAACTATTGTCCTCATCTTTGTCCACATATTTATTACCATGTTTCAGCCATTGTATGCTCTGGCCTTCTCCAGGTGGTTGGAATGTCGAACTGAACCCTTTATTTAGCTGACTGGGGTAGACTGTTCTAGTTCCACTTGCCATGTTTAAATGATGTTAGTTATAAGTTATTTCCTGTTAATTCTCCTCTCCAAGTTCTTCACTGCCTTAACTGGGTATTGAACTCACACTCTTTGGGTCTTGTCACTGGATCTAACCAACACCTTTATCCACTCTACCATGTGTAATAAATATGGTGACAAAGATGAGGACAATAGTCCAAATAATGTAAATAGTGTACATAATACCTCATCTCAGAAATATAGACCAATCTTTTAGTATTTCACTGAAATATTAATGAACACAATTTTGAAGAACTTTATTTGTTCATTAATAATTTCTAGCAGCTATTTCTTTCATTCATTGTGGTAAAAAACATATTAACCTACAACAATCTTCAGGTGTCACCATTGCCCACACTTCAGTAATGACTTGTTTCTATTTTTCAAGATTTGATGGAGAGATTTTTCTTAATCTCCACTTGATGATTCCCCATAAATTTTCTATTGGATTTATATCTGATCTATTTGCAAGCTGATCAAAATCAGTTACCCTCTTCTCCCTAGACCATTCTTTTGTAGATTTTGCTGCTTAGGGTGGAGCAAAGTCATGTTGGAAGATAAATTCATTGTCCCCAAATTTGTCTTCAATGTATGGAATAAGGAAATGATCTCAGACATTTGGATAGACAGCAGCATTAACTGACCTTTTCAAGAAACAGATCTTTCTTAAACTGTTGACAGATATACAATCCAAAAACTATTTCAGATTGAAGGAATTTTTCATTTTTTCATTGCATTTGGAATTCTATCTTTCATGCAATTTACTTCAGATGCAGAGAGCATGATCACTGAAGGAAATACAGAATTTTGATTCATCTGGGAAGGCTTCATATATTTATATAATAAGAAAAGGGGAGAAAAAAGAAGAGACAAACTGTGTAGAGGGAGGAGTTGACTGATCATGGAAAGAAAAGGAGTAAAAGAGAGAAAGAAAAGGAGTAAAAGAGAGAAAGAAAAAGGAGAGACAAGCTGTGTAGAGGGAAGAGTTGACTGATCATGGAAAGAAAAGGAGTAAAGAGAGAAAAAAAGGAGTAAAAGAGAGAAAAAGGAGAGACAAACTGTGTAGAGGGAGGAGTTGACTGATCATGGAAAGAAAAGGTGTAAAGAGAGAAAGAAAAAGGAGAGACAAACTGTGTAGAGGGAGAAGTTGACCGATTAGAGAAAGAGTATTAGAGAGAAAGAAACAGAGTAACTAGTTTGTTCCAGAAGAAAATGAAAGAAAAGAACGTATGGAAGAATGGCTAATGCTATCTAAAAACTCAACAGAGATGACAAAAAACAGTAAATCAAGATATTTACTAAACATAGTGACACAAGGCCTCATTTATCAGGGATTCAGTTCATGTCAAACAAGAAATGGCTTGTGAGATTACCTTGTTAACCATCACCTGACAACAACTATATGATTTGAAATGTGTGTGAAAAGACAATAATGAATGAAATAAAGAGAAAATAAACCAGAGGCTTTATGTATTCTGAATGTTGTTATTATTATTATTATTTTTTTGTTTTGCTTTGTATAGTACAGCTTGCTCTGAAGTTTCAACTAGAGACTTCAAGAGATAAAAAGTTTATTGTATCAGAAGATACAAATGGATGATGTGTCATGCAATCAGAGGAAAAAATAGTGATCAATTCATGGAAAGAAATCTACACAAAATGTGAGAAATATCCATGAATACAATTTTTTGCAATTCACATATTTTAAAGCTTCCAGGAATATGATCCACAAATAGTCTGTTTCTTTTGCTATTTATTTAGAGACTCTTGATCAAATCCAAAGAAGAATCTGCAATGCTATTGGTCCGGACCTGGCATCTCAGCTTCAGTCGCTTTTACACTGCCATAATGTAGCTTCTCTGTGCCTTTTCTATAACTAATTTCATGATAATTGTTTGGATGAACTTTTCTCCATGGTACCTAGACTTTATGAATTTAAGATATGTGGTAACGTTTCATCATTTTACAGTTGAAATGGCCAGACATAAGCATAAGTTCTATGCTAATAGTTTCTTCTCTTACACTTCTGACTTGCAGAAAGTTCTTCTGGATTCTTGCTTTCCAGTCACCTTTGATCTTCAAAAATTTAATTGCAATGTCAATCGTTATCTTCTGTCCTATTCTTTTATGGTTCTCTCTTCTTAAATATATTTAGTTGAAGCCATAAAATTGCATTCAAAATATTTAGATTTTGGCATTAAATAACCCATAAAGTTTGATATGCCACTAAACAAAATCGACCAAACAACCGATATGAAAGAATGCTTTCATGACATTAATCCATATAATATCCTATAATTTCTTAAAGATATCAAACTGTATTCCAAAAGATAACTACAACATAAAATACACATATCACTGCTCATAGTAATCATGTCCATACAAACATGTATATGCACAAAAGGTGAGTATCATTTACCGTGTATTCAATTTTGAAAACAGAATAACATGTATTATATTTTTATTACTTCAAAGCTCCCCCCAAAATTAAATTTTGGCATTTTGAAGGAATTGATATGCCGTTAAAACAAACAAATCAATCAATCATCTCAGAATTTCTAACCAGGGGAGATAACTCATATCAGTTAATAGTCACCAGTTTTATTTGACTTTATGTTGTCTGTGCATTTCTTCCACTAAACCAGAGTATGTCACTTTTCAGCACTATCATACCTTAGGGATTGAACTCACAACTACTAGGGAACCTGGTGTGGTGAGTATTAACTGATATGAAACAACTTCTAAACAAGAAAAAAAAAGCTACCTTTTGTTGCTTGAATAAAGGATTTGGTTCCAAGTTCCAAGGAGGTTACTGAGTACAATGAAAGACACCTGAAGAAGGCCAGCATGTGCAACTGAAACATTGTGAGTATAACAGCTAAGACAAGTTGGAATAATAAGATATAGAATAATGATAATTCCTCATCTCAAAAATTCTGACCTAAACGCTTTGTCAAGATGAGAACCATAATTATTTATTTGATGCAACTTTGTATTTAATGAATATCAAAGAAAGTATTGATAATAATAATAATAATAATAATAATAATAATACTTGCTGGGAACTTAAAAATGTCTGAAATAATAACAATATAAAGTACACTGTGGTTTTATCGTATATCTATTGGTTATGCAACCTGATCATCTCTTCTTAGTAATAATATAGTTCCTTGTTAGAATAACAAGAGGCAGTATGCAATCCAATAAAGAAACAGTCCTTGTGTTACCATAATAACGGAATATCTCATTAGCAAATAAGGAAAATCAAGCTACAAATACATTGCTGTATATACACAAAGCAGAAGCTGTCAGAGAAACAAAAAAAGTAAAAAAAATTTTTGAATTTTGAATCATCCAAGCCAAACGGAAAGACCAGATCCCATTAGAAACAAGAAGGAAATTTCTTACAGGATCTCATTGTTTCCACAGATTGAAAAGAAAAAACTGAAAGATTACAACCAATCAATTATCAGAACTTTGCCAGTTAATGGAAAAAATTGTGGAAAGGTGAGAGTTGGGTACATCATTATTGGCATGCATGGAAAAATGTTTGTGAAAAGACTTTTACAAGAAATGCAAGGAAGAATTAAAACCATCCAAGTGAGTGAATTATTAAAATCAGAAAAGGATACAAAGAAGAATATGAGAGAATTGAAGCAATTTACTGCCACTTGATTTCTAGTGAAAGCCACCAGCTTCAACAATGAGGAGAAATAGTAAATATCATCATCATCATCATAATACCATCACAATAATATTATCATATCATTATCATCACAATAATAATAATAGTATCATCACAATAATTTCATATCATAATATCATCACAATAATATAATAATAATATCATCACAATAATATTATCATAATAGTATCAACACAATAATATCGCAATAATAATAATAGTATCACAATACCACATATCATCACAATAATATAATAATAATATCAACATCATCATTAAAGTGAGTGAAAATAAAGATTTGAATAGTTTTTTTTAAATTCTTTGAGAGTCAAAAAGTGATAAGCATAAGACTAACAAAAAGAAAAAAATATTAGACAAGGCATGATTTGTTTCAAGGTAATTAAATCTAATAAAACTGATGATAATTAATTCACACATTTAGAATAGAAAAAGCTGAAATGAGATGGGTGGAGGAAGGACAAGGAGGAGGAACCAGAATTGAGGGTGTGAGGAGATGAAAGAAAAAAGCTACAAATGAGCCAAACCAGGAAGCAGTCACAGAGCAAGAGCAAAAGAGAGAGAGAGAGAGAGAGTATAATAATGTGTGATGCCCAAGAGACTGAGATGAAGGTAAGAGCATAATAAGCAAGAAACCAACAACAAGGGGGATTGAGTTATAAAAACGTCCAGACAGGCCAGTGAGTCAAGCAGAGTGACACATTGCCAAGTGTTGTGCCTTGGTTGGGGCTGTTGCAGGATATTTGGGACATGTGTCATGGTGGGCAGCCATCTTTCTCTCATTCCTCATGGCCTGTGTGTCATAACTGCTCATATTGAATCATCACATTACCAAGAGACTATCAGAATCAACTCAAATTCATGTGCGTCCACAAATTTATATGATGGCTATTATTCCCAGGTGTAAATAGTTATTTCTCTGTGTGCCTGTGTTGTGCATGTGTATGGGTGGTGTATGTATGTGTGTGTTGCATGTATGTATTGGGTGTGTTTGTATATGTGTTTTGTGTATATGTATATGTATCCACATATAAGTATGAATTTTCTCATTTGTGTGTTTTTCTTCCAGTGCATACTATACATTTATGTGTATTTCTGCATACATATAGAGCTTCATATATATATATATATATATATATATATATATATATATATATATATTGTCATCTACAGATAGACTGTTTCACTGTATCAAAGCTCATCAGTGTGGCTAGATATCTGAATGACTCAAGCCAGGATTGAAACCCAACTAATTTGGTGTCAATCAGAGATTTTCCCTAAGATATCAGCTCCCAGCAGGGGAGGGAAGTGAATTTTTACATATGAATAAACACCCCAGTGACTCGGAGTGCTCAATTCATAGAAGAGCTTTGCATTATCAGCAGGAGCAGTCACTGTTTACAAATTCACACTTGCCCTCTAAAGTGCTCAACCAAATTTTATTTTGGGGGGAGTGGGGCACATATATATACTGGACTCTTTCATCACTTTTGACATATGATGACAGTACAGACACTCAGATCTTAGAAATGTACAGCCAAACATATACAGACACATATGATTTGATTCTAGTGGTGAAGGCTTGTGCAGAATCAACCACACTTTTTGGAAGAGCCAAATACATAGAACTGATGCATGGTATGCTATAAAGTCCCCAAGCAACCTTCCGCAGGTTTTGAATTCAGTGTTGTCCTTCTCCTAGACCTGCTGACATGCAAGGCTAAAGAACCCAGCCTCTCCTGCTATTTACACAGAGCTTGGAGTATAATTCCCAAGAGTATTTGCTTGTAAGTGAATGTTCTTCATTTCTCAATCCAATCCATTGCACCACCTTGAATATATATATATATATATATATATATATATATATATATATATATATATTTATTATAAGAGATAATAAAACACATTGAAATCACTACACAAAAGCTTTCATGTTTCAATACTATGATTGTATTTCTTCAGGCGATGGTAACTAACTGGTAATTAAATGATTTTTAAGGAAATTTAAAAACAAAGGGTTACCTCTTTTCTGAAAGTTAAAGTGGATGAGGAAAATAAGGTTAGAATTAAAAATAGACTTGTGGGTATGTCTTGATTAACCAATTACTTGTCAGTTCTGTGCTAAATAAAAAAAAAAGTAAGCTCAGAGGGTGGAGGTGGGTGAATTTTTTTTTCATGTCATGATAAACTGGCATATAGACATGCCATCATTGACAATTGTGGAAAATATGGCAGCAACAAATGTATTGTGACATTATATATATATATATATATATATATATATAAACTGAAGAGTTGTCCGTTATAAGCAGAAGCAGCTACTGTTTTTTTAAAAATTACCTTTTCCTATAGTGCTCAATCACCAAATGAGAGCAAGTCATAAATAAATCCAATAATTTTTTTTTTTATATATATATATATATATATATATATATATATATATATATATATATATATATATATATATATATATATATATATATATATATATATATATATATATATATATATATATATATATAAAACTTTTGTACAAACAGTAAAGCATGCCAGATCAAACAGTAGTTTCAGCTACAGAGGAGGATACAGGATCAATCCCTGCCAAGGACAAATTTTCTTTTCATATTTCTTGCAGAAAGTAGTACACAATGTTTAATAAATAAAAATGGGAGTCTATTTCAGATAAGAATTTTCCTGCACATTTGAAGTAATATATATATATTTAAAATACTTTCTAAAAGTATGTGTGCATAGATAATTGTAGACAAAATATTTGATGATTAGAGTCCCCCCCCCAATTCATGATTCAGAATTTGATGACATTTATCAGTTCAATCTGCATTTGTAAAACGATTTCATTCTTGAATTGATAAATAAAAGAGAATTAATATTATTCATTCTTTTACTTCCATAATTATCAATACTTTATTACAACGAAATTTGCATAAGTATTGCTCACCTCCACATTAACTAATAATTATAGGTTCTTTTGAAATCAATAATTTTTCTACAGACTTTGATAAGGCTTCTGCATTTCTTAACTAGTATTTCCAACAATTCTTCTTGGCAGAATCATTCCAAATCATTTGGATTATTTGGTTTCTGTTTTTGGACATTGACTTTGAATTAATGCCATGAATTGAACTTTGATCAGTTTGATCTAGAAAACTATTCTTGAGTCATCCTGGATAAGATGATAAACTGCATCCTACAGCAAGGCCTCTGATCAGGAGGTTTTGAGGAGCGTGAAATCACCTCTTAATTGCTGATGTTCCTAGGTCAATGCTGACTCGGGATGATAGCACCAGTTAGGGTCCCAGCTATGGGCAAAAAGTTAATCTCCAAATTGGGGTCATAACTCTCTGAAAGTATAAAAATTTTTATAATAAAAATACAAGCAAAACATTTTCATAGTAAAAAATTACCAGCAATACATTTCTCTGAAAAAAATAAAAATTACTAGCAATGCATTTTTGTAAAAAAAAAAAAAAAATATGGGCATCAATTATATTTTTGCAAAAGAAATAACTAATTTTCCCAAGAAAATTAAATATCGGCAGTTGATGTGCCATTAAACAAACTATTCTTGAGGTTTGAATACAAAGTGGGTGGAGAATTGAAAGAAATGCTAGAATATAAGCAGGACCAACAAATATATAAAGACTGGGAGAAAATTTCAAAAATAATGTTATGGAATTGTTCAGGTTGGAATTCTTTAAGAATATTAAAAAGCTGATATTAGCCATTTCCTTATAAGGAAACATTCATTGTTCAACAACTGAGCAGCCAGTGCCACTTTTGGTTAAACTTTATAAAATCTTTCTTTCAAAACAATTTCTCAGGAAAACAGGTTTCTCCAGTCCAATTACTATTATTTCCCCTTCCAGTAATGATGAGGGTTTCCTTTCAAAACTTTTGTTCAAAGTAATGTTGAATGACAACATCTTGATTATGTCATTATTATGTTGAGTTTTTAGTGCACTTCTAATACTGAAACTTAAGATTTTAATTTTACTTAATTTCAAGAAATAATTAATCTATTTTTTTCTTGTCTTTATTTTTACAAATGATACAAAGTCTCTTCCAAGAAAGTTGTGTTCGTCTTGTCTGGTTTTTGCATGGCCACATGTTGAGAGTGCTTCTCCCAAGTGAGAAAAACACTGGTGTTATATAGCTCTCCCAGTGTCAGACTCTGACTATTGGCTAATACCTGCCTGGTATTATTCATATACCAATAGTCAGCACCACTTACTCTAAGTAGAAGGTCTTCTCTCAACAATCCATTGTGAAAGTGAACGCAACTCCTGGTGCTTACAGCACTACATACAACCAACTCGGTCTTTTATCGGGCTGATCCAATTCTTTGTTACAAAAGTTAATTTTAATAATGTTTTGCTGTGTTTATTTAACAGACTTTTTTTTCAAAGTTTTTTTCCTTTGATTCTGTTTTGACACTGTGAAATTTATTTAAAAGTGCTATTATTTGTTACATAAAGTTAACTTAATATTTTTCTTTATGATATTATTCATCTTAACAACAAATATATTGATGATGAAATTTTTAAGAGTAATTTGTGTTTTTCTTTCTAAAAGGTATGTTAGAAAGAGTATGTTGAATTTTAATTTAGTTTACGATATCCAGTAGATAAGCCTCCAGTATTGGCCTTGAGTTGCACTATGACTTGCACTGAAGTAAAGAATGCAATGTTCTGAACAAAAGATTTTTAACATTTTTTACTGAAAGTTAATTTAATATTCTTCTCAATGAAATTTTTGTTCATAAAAGCAAATCCATTAATGATTAACTGTGCAATCAGTATTCCTGTTTGTAACAAATGAAAAAAGTATGTTGAATTTTTACCATGCTTCTTATACAGAAATGTAACATTTTAATTTTAGTTGATTAAAAGAAATAATTTATTAATCCTATTTTTTCTCGTCTTTCTTATTACAAATGTTACAAAGTCTCTCTCAAGAAAATTAATTTTAATAATAGTTTAATTTTTCTTTTTTTCTCCCAAAGATTTTTTTGTTTGTTTTTGCACAGCAAATTTTATTTAAAAATTCTATCTATAATTCTCAAAATGTGCGTGTTTATGTATGTATGTGTGTATGTATGTATGTATGTATGTGTGTGTGTGTGATCGTATGTTGTTTATGCATTTCCGCAGTTTTCATCCGATTTCAATGAATTTTTTTGCTTGATAGATAATTCTCCAGTGCTGGTTTTGAGCCAAGCTGGTTTTGAGCTCAAATTGTTGGCGACAATGGCTCTCCACTACTTCCTGTCCATTATAACTCTCAGTAACATTTTTACTATTTACTACCTGTTCTTGGATATATATCTTTCGTAAAAACTTTAATAAAAATAAATAGCTTAAATAATTTCAATGTTATTATTTATTATTATACAGTTCCCGTTTCAGACAACTTCAGATTGTTAAACCATTCACATTTCACTATTTGGTTAACATATCTTACACGGTACTCTGAGTTCTTGTTTCTATAAATGTAACATTGCCTCTCATGTCCACAAAGTTCCGTTTTTGTTTCATCTAAATAACTTTATTCCAGAAATTATTCAACTGATCAAAAAATGTCTTAACAAATACTAAACAATCCCTTTATGTATTTTCTTCAGCAGTTTTTCATACAATCCACTCATAAAATCCTTGTTGGTTTGATGTTCTATAGATTTTTAAGACATGTAAACCTATTCCAGTATTCTTTTAGATTTGTACAGATATATTTTATATTTGATTTCCTGAAATATCCCTTGTGATTTTCGTTACCCTTGTATTGAAATCTTCCAATGACAACCCAATATTGCAAGCATTAATACAGAAACAATTTCTTTCTATTATTAAACAATGAATATGACATCTGTCTATATCTCTGAAATGATGTATTATGTTTATTTACATTATTCAGACTGTTATCCTCATCTTCATTGCCATATTCACAATGTTTCAAATAGTACAGTTGATTGGAATATGTCAAACCACTTGAAAATTTTCTTATATGCTTTCTTGGATTTGTAAAACTCAATTTCATTTACAGATCCTCAGTGCTTTTTGGTTTTGATTCCAAAATAAATGACTGTTTAATTTATAAAATACATTTTTATAATTCTTCTTATGTTGACCATTACAACATGCAGAAGGTACAAGAGGTTGGGTCCTTCATCAAAATATTCAAACAATGTTCCCTAAAAGACATCAGAGGCAGACATAAATGTTTTGACATATGGAGCTAGTAAAATTATAAAGGTTTTTAAAGTTATAAGTTGTTGATATTATCAAAATAAATGCAGAGAATTATTCTTATTATTCCTGCAAGACGATGCTTTGTCACATTCTGCAAAGTTAACTATTGCCCAACTTGACAAAAACTATTTGAACAACTCCAGCCACTGTAGATATTAATCCAATAGAAAAAGTGTAGTCCCTCATTCAATGGTAATGGTAATATTAGCCATTTCCCTACAAGGAAACATTTAGCATTTATTGATTGAACAGCCAATACTGTTTTTGACTGAAATTTATAAAATCTTTCTCTTAAAACACATTTTCAGAAAAACAGGTTTCTCAAGTTTAGTAGCTGTTACCATGCTTTTCAGTACTAATGAGGGTTTCCTTCCTTAACTTTTATTTGAAGTGCTTTGGAATGCTAACATCTTGATTATGTTATTATTTTCTTTTGAATTGCACATACTATCCATTTTAGTTGTTGCTGCTGTTGGTAGTTCTCAAGTGATGTAGTTTCTGTTATTTCATGCAGTTCTTTGTGATTCTGGTGCCAGTCCATAATGTTCAAAAAAGAATGGTCTTTGCTCAAACTTTCAGGCTTCACTTGCTCAAAGCCATTTTTTAACCACTGATCCTAGAAGGCAGTTGGATACAGTTAACAGTTTAGGTATTTCTGAATGGATTAGGTACAGGGTAACAAGGGTTCGTTATAAGCATGATCTTTGTAGCAGTTGGGAGAAAGTCCATTTTTGCTTGGTATTCAACAGTTTAGAAGTCAGAACTTGATAGTCATCCTAGAAGTAGGTCAGCATCAATCTACTTTTTCTCGGCCCTAAAAAGGGTAGAAAAGATCATTAGTTGATGACCTCTTAACTACTGAATAGATTTCGCACCACGCATAAAATCCATATATGATGATGATGAGGCTATTTAAGAACATGACTTGAGTTTTCAGTTTAATGTTTTGGTTTTGTATCAATTTATTTTAATGTATATAAAGATGGAAAACAATATTAAAGTCAGGAAAATATCTTGGTGGCAATAAAATGTTAAGATTGAAAAAAGAAAATTTAAAGAAACCAACAAATAAAAGATTGATAAGGATTCTAGAATGTCAATGAGACAATATATAATAATAAAATAATATATTCAAGTATATGGATAAAATCCATATGATGAGGCTATATATTATGATATTATATATTATATCCATATGATGAGGCTATTATATTATGATATTATGTTAATAAAATTATATAGGTAGCCATTATCTTTTGAATTTATTTGTAAATAAAAATTAATTCTTCCACCACAAAACAAGTTATCAATATTTTTTACTAAGAATAAATATTAAAAGCTGAAACTTACATGATATATTGTGTATATAAATATAGATACATTATGAAATGGACAAAGTCCGACAATTATTTTTAAGACATTTTTTTATGTTTATACATTCTTTTTATAGATACAAATATTTAAGTAAATGCTCTGTTTATAATAAACAGTATTAACAACATTTACCGGCCTGAATGTCTGAGAAATTTTCATATAATATATGCATCCTCCAACAGGAATTGAACCTGTATCCTATACAGAACCATCATATAGCCTGAAAATTTCTTAATGCTTGTATTAATTCATGCCTATTGCTGATCTGTTCATTTATGATTACCAATGCATTCCTACAATAAAATCATTAGGAATATATTTACATTATACATCTAATAACCTCATTCTGTGATAAGTTGTACCAGAGATTAATGGTATTTATTTACCAAAATCTTTGGAATCAAAATGAACTGACTTAAGGGTATAAAAAAATAATGTATATTTATTTGATTTAGATTGGAGTGAGTTCTTTGATATACAAGGTAACAAAAGTTCATTATAAGCATGATCTTGGTAGCAGTTTGGAGAAAGTCCATTTTTGCTTGGTATTCAACAGTTTAGTAGTCATCCCAGAAATAGGTCAGCATCAATCTAATTTTTCTCGGCCCTAAGAAAGTCAGAAAAGATCATTAAGCTGATTACCTCTTAACTACTTCTTCACGCATCATGCATGGCTGGTTTTTCTGGTGGTCATGTCTCTTGTTCTGTGGTTTCTCTTGCCATCCCTTCTCTTCGTCTGGCTGTTTATATACTTTTGACCAGGCTCCCAGACTACTGGCAAGAACTTTGTTTTTGGCTAACATCAAAAGTTTCTTTGTATTATTTTTTTTATTGGCCAAGATTATTTATTTTCCAACATCCTTTTCTTTTTAATTTTTTTTTTTTTTTAAATTGTGGAAGTTATGTGTGGCACCTTTCTGACTTTTGGTAGTTTTTAGTCACAAAAGGCTAGACTCTGGTCCAGCAAACTTTCACCATTTTTTGGTTGGGTTCAGTATTTTCTTCTCCCTCTTTTTTATTTGAGGGTTGCCTTCTCATTAGTTGAGGGAGACGTATTTAGAGAGAAGTTTAGAGAGGGAGAGAGAAAGAAAAAGATAAAGATTTTAAAGGAAAGTATAAATGCCTTATTTTAATTTGAATTCTTTTTATTTTCATTTATATATTTTATTTTAATCAGGACTCATGATAAATATATTAAAACATGAGTTTCCTAAACAAAAACTTTCTTTTCTTATCCTTTGCTAATGTTGGTCGTATCACCTCTAGATCTTCATCACCTAATTAACTTAATCCACTTGAACTGAAATTAATGAATTATATCTGAATTTTTATGTTTCATTGGTATAGCTGGCCACTCATATTCAAGGATACCTGTTTACTAAGGCAGCTAGCCAATCCCCATTGCAGACGTTTGCTCAGGCACATTTGTGTTTATTCAACACCCACAGAGCCCACCTGAGGTTTATACTGCAACTATGCTAAGCATACCTTAGTTACAATTTCTAGGAAAGAGCGTATTACCTAGTGTGATCAACAATTTGAATAAAGCCAGCATGCTCAAGCCCTCATCCACAATGACTTCATGCTAGCACAGCTATTGATGGCTCCCAAGTGTTACGTGTGGAGCTGCCCTGATTTGGGGCCATTTTCAGGCACAAATAGGTACACTTGTGACCCACAAACTTCTAGGGTTTTTCATCCAGGCTCAGTCTTTTCATCATTTTCCTCTTTTTATTTGAGGCTTGCCTTCTCATTAGTTGAGAGAGAAGTATATAGAAAGAAGTTTAGAGAGAGAGAGAGAGAAAGAAAGAAAGAAATAGATAAGGCTTTTAAAAAAAAAAAGTGCAAATGCCTTATTTTAATTAGAATTCTTTTTATTTTTGTTTATATATTTTATTTTTATATTTTATTTTTATATTTTTTTTCTTGGGACTCTCTACAATTCTTTCAGCAAAACTTAACATTAATTTCTGATTATGGAACATTGATGCCTTTCTTATTTTTAATGCCTTACATTCAGGTTCATTTTGGTTCAAATTTTAGGTTTGTAGGTTGGGCCAAAACCTTTTTCATATGCCTTAAAGAAGTCCAAATATAAACAGATTATCAAAAGTTATGGATTATAAAATCCTGCTTTGCAATCTGAATGTATTAATTCATGAGATGTCACTTGAAATCTGAAGAAACATATAAAGAACAAAAATGTCCCTTGAAGCAATATTTTCTGGTTGAGATATTCATGGCTGTCTTTTTAAGTTAAGCTCTGTTGTAAAATTGGACAATGAATTGATTTTTTTTCTTCAGTTTTCACACTTTTTCTCGAAAATTTTTCTTCTTCAGAAAATTACAAATTCAGGTTAATTTATGATTAAATTATTTATCCAATACATTCCAATGGAAAAATTTTTTACTGACTTTCCATAAAGACTTGATTTGATTAGGCAACACATTTAGATGGATAATTGTTTTTTTATTATCTTGAAATGAAATGGACAGAAATAATTACTCGAATGAATCAATAATTACATTAAAGAACTAAAGGATATGAACATATATATATATATATATATATATATATATATATATATATATATATATACACAGTTAGTAAGAATTCATTTAATCATGTTTCTTTTTTTATAATATAACAAAATATTATACAGTAATCACTGCAAGGAAAGATATACCTGAGTTTATTATTATACAAAGAAAAGCAAAATGCATTAAATAAAATATATTTCACCAAAGGAAATAGTATTTTACAGTGTGCCATCTGTTGCCTATCCTCAATCCAATGGTTGAGCAGAGCTAACCACTAAGACAGCCAAGAGAATAGTGAATAGCAGCACAGGACCCCAGGGATCCTTGGATAATAACTGAGCAGCATCAACTATCCTTCAATACTGAAATATTCCCATCCAGAGCATTGGGCTATCCCCTGCACAACTCCTACACCACCTCCAACTATGTGACTTCATACCATCCCAACCCATGCTCTTTAGTCATTGACTTGAGAAAGTTTTTATGACAGTTTTTTATAGAAAAATCTTGATCGGGGTGTAGCAATAAAGTAAACACATCCCATCTCTCCTCTCACTTGTAACCATCCATCGCAATAAAGCAATAAAGTTGTTTCTATATTACATGGGGTTATTTAAGTTCTCATGTCAATGTTTTGGTTTTGTAGCAATTTGTGGTATTATGGGAAACTACCTCTAGCAATGCCCATTCTATGTTCAATTTCCTTATATCCTGTTATATACCGTACATATGGATGCTAATGGGTATGTCCCAATCCTCATAAATATGTTGGACACTATTGTAAGTGGGGGTAATATGCTAAGTAGCAAGTGACAAATGAGTTCTTGTGGTGAATATGTGAATTGTAACGAGTGAATGGGTTATGAATCATATTAGCTAGGTATAAGATAGTGAAGACCAGCCTCAACTCATTCCCTCTTTTCGGCCTTGTGCCATAATGGTATTTGATGCAATAATTCTCAATATGCTGTCTAAGTAGTCCACCTCTAGCAGTGGTTTACCTACTTCATGCTGCTGGTGAGTGTTGTATTTTGTTGATGTTATAAAGATTACCATTTCATTCCCAACCTCTTCATTCAGTAACCTCTACTAGGTCATAAAATATCCTATACTCAGTTTGTTATAGTATTGATTATAACATAAATTATATCCTTATAAATTGTATTAAGCTGTACCTTTTGTTTCAAATGTTATAATATAGTGACAATACCCGATTTATTAATATCGGGTATGAAGGGTGTGATGTAAATGAAGACCAAAAGAAGAGGACCATTTGTTGTCGATCATGATGTCTTCAAATGTAACATAGAAGAGAATCCAAGATATGTACATGAAACAAGATTTTGAGTAAAGGCCTGAAAAAATGAAAATACTTTTGATACACCCAAACAGTATAATCAAAATTAATTATTAATCCTAAATATAAATATACACACACTCATAGATTAATGAACATAATGTCACATCTAGTACATAATTTAGTGAAGTTTTATTATTGAAATCCTCCAATTGACTTGAATGGATCAAATTTGTCTCTTGATTCTAATATTTTTATGTCTGTCTTATAGAGAAAAAGAAATATTTTTTAATTCAAAATCATTGTGATTGGTTCTTTCTACATTAAAAACTTTAGAAAACATTTCTGTTTGATAATATTTACTTCAATATTCATATCTTTTGAAATGAATTAGATAAATTCATATATTTGTAAAATTGAATGAAAGAATTCTTGGAAACTATTGCAACTTCAGAATTATGAAACTGTTTATGTGAAGGTTAATAACACAGGTAATATAATTGCAATATGAGCTCTGGTTAAAAATGGTTGTGAGGCATTAAGTTTATAAGTCCCCAAAATTCATACAGTAATGTCCTCAAGGACAAATGGCCCAATGGATAAAATTGTTCATTCATTCCAGTGACTTTACTGGATAAGTTCTGAGTTCAATCTTTGGCTACAGCAGTGGTTAGTAAAAACTTGGAGAGTTGAGTTAAAGGTAGATAACTGAGACATCCAAATGAGGCAAGTTACATGGAGCCAGAATAATGTAAATAGACCTAAAAATAATTTTTTAAAAATCATTCTATTTATTAACAAATACTTTCAGGAAATTTCAATAAAATCTTTTAATTATCTGATTTTTCTTAAGGTTTAAAAAATTGATTTTTTTTTTTTTTTTTTTGTTTGTCTACCACTTTATGATTTTACTGTTCAGCCCCAGATAGAAGTTGTCAAGACTGGGATGGGAATGTATTATTCTAATGTCTTATCTCAAACTGAGTCAGATTGTGTGTGTATGTATGAGTGCATATGCTTTTGTATGCATGTATGTGCTTGTATGTACACTAAATAACAAAATTAGATATAAGTCACTCATGCATATGCATATACATTATCTAGAGATATGCAAAGTCACATGCAATATGTAACCCTTCATTTATAATATGCTCTAAATACTAATAATAACAAACAAATAATTAGTTAAAGGTGAGTGAAATGTTTATCTTATGGGTTCTAGTAATTTGTTTTAACCACTAAGCTATCCACCTGAGTACTGTCAGAGAACTGCCTCTAAGCACTCGTTTGCAGGCAATGTACTATAACAAGAATTCTGCAAGAATAGTCCTTCAATTTGAAATTCCATTGTCTGTGTTGGATGACGTTGAAGAAGAGGGAATGTCAATGACTATTGCCTGTGTCTTCAGATGCAAGTTTTTCCCTTTGGCTTGTTTCATTCTTCTTCCTTGTCCCTAATGAGTGTCAACATTTTCTTTGCTGACATTTGAAAGCTCTCTGCCTCTGAAAAGATTCATCAGAAAAATGATTTTCCTCCCTAAATCCTCTTACTGGCATTTATAATGTATAAGCAGTTAAATCAATAAGTTCATAGCTTAATAATGACGAAAGCAGTTATTTTACACCAGAAATATTTTTTTCAACATAGTCTTCTTAAAGGCACTTCATTTGGTGATAAATATACAATAAAAATTTCAGTTCCAAATTCAGCAACAACTGCAGGTCCATTCATACTCTCACGAGATAAAAATAAAGAAACCTACCCTACCTGTACCTACCTACTTGTAACAGCATTCACCCGAGGTGAGTTGAGCCGGCTCCAATATTGGAGTTTCATGGGAATTTGGAATTCACAAGCGGTCCCCAACCCGCATGTATAGAACATGAGATTTGATTATAGTGGTGAAGGTTTCGTGCAGGACCATCCACACTTTTTGAAGGGCCGAATATAGAGACCTGGTGCACTACATGCCACAAGGTCCCCAAACAATCCACCGCAAGTTTTGAATTCAGAGTTGTCCTTCTTCTAGACCAGTTGCCATCCAAGGCTATAGAACCCAGTCTGTCCTGCTATTTACCCATAGCTGGAGGGAGAAGAAGAGGATTCACATCTTTCCCAATGCTATTAGCTCGTAAGTGAATGTAATGGATTCGACTGGAATTCAAACTCGGTTCTCCGATTCCTCAATCCAAGCCGCTATCCATTACTCCACCGTGCCTCCTCTATATATACAGAAACAAATGTGTTTAGTGGATACTCATATTTATGTAGACACTTTGTTTATTTTGAACAGTATATATATTTTCATTTACCAGCCCCAATATTCAAGAAATCTTATTAAAGAAAAAGATGTGTCCCCCCTTTGCAGGAGCCACCATCATTAGATCTGATGTGCTTTTAACTGATTCAGCCATGAAGTGTGTTACTGCACAAGCAAAGCTGAATATTGCCTTTAAGCACAATCCTTCTCAATCTAGATTCCCCTAATTTTATATCTGCTCATTTTCATTTCCAAAATGTAAACAAAGCAATTTCTAATGAAGTAATGGACTTTTATTTTTCAATCAGACAGATTTTTATCAATTTAAACATTATTTTTAGCAGATATCCATATTTGAGGAGACATTCCATTTATTTTAAATGGTATATTTATTTTCATCTACCAGCCTGAATATTCAAGAAAAGCTATACGTATTTAAAAAGAAAATAACTTACTTAGACAAAAAGTTCTTAAAAGTGCAATTATTGATTCTTGCCTGAATGTTAACTTACGTCTTGGATATTTTTCAAATAAAATACATCACTTAACATCTTCCATAGTTAAACTTTCCTTACACAGAAAGCTTTAAGAATATTTTAAAGTGTTCTCAAATACAAAATTTGTAAACAATATTTTTCCTCCATATTACTTCTGTGTATAAATACAAGTTATGTCATAAAATCTCAACATTTACTTTGATAAAGTTCCTCAAGGAATGACAGGCCTTGGTATATAAAAGTTTTTCCTTTCATCTTTTTATTTATTTATATTGTATAGTAGAAATGGAAGGTTTTATTAGATAATTGGGGATTTCCTTTTGCACGGCAAATTCCTTTTTGTTGTTCACTGAAGACATTTGGGTTTAAGATCAAAAGATGAAAATGAGACAAGAGTTCAGAATTTCAGCTTTTATTTCCTGGTAATTACATTTAGATGTGCTAAACAACTTAAGACATACCACCTTCTGTTTGAACTCACTCATTTTTCAAATGAGCAATGCTATTGGGACACATGACTGACAGGTGTTTCTTGTTGCCCAGGTGTTGCCTTTTAGATTGTTTAAACATTAAATAGCTCTAAGTGACTACTCTTGGTTTTAGCCGTGGTTTTCACTTGCAAAGACTGCATTTCTTGTTAAAAAGGTAAACCAACATGATGACGAGAGAACAATCGAAGAACAGCAAGCCATTTTGAAGCTGAGAAAAGAAAGAAAATTGATTGAAGCCATTAGACAAACACTGGATATAGCCAACAAAACAATTTGGAATGTCTTGAAAAAGAAAGAAACTATTGGTGCATTGAGCAACAGCCAAGATAAACAACAGCAGTTGATGACAAACATTTTGAGAACTGTAAGGAAAAACCCCAAAACAACAGTCAGTGATTTAATCAACAACCTCCACAGGTTTCACAATCCAACATTCAAAGAAGACTTTGAGAGCAGAAATATAGAGGCTATATGACAATATGCAAATGGATTTTTGGGGCACATTTTTTCATGAACTTCTATGGTATCAAAATTTGAAGGCCAATGTAGTTGACAAATAACTCTATTGTTGTAACATTCAGACTGGCATTTGGAACTAATTTTCTCCATTACTCACTCTCTCTCTCTCTCTCTCTCTCTCGCTCTCATCTTTGTCTTTTAGAAAACAATAAACTTATATTTTCTTCATCTTACATACAGATTTGACTTGCTGCCTTCTGTAATTTGTTTTGCAAGCAATGACACAACACTTCTGGGGAATTGTTAGAAACTTGGTAATATCTGAAATGATTAAGCTTTTTAAAAGCACAATTATTTCCTTTACTGCTTCAATTTAGGGGTAACTTTTCAAGCCAAATTATAGTCTGAATACCAACTTTGATTCCCCCCCCACATACCAATAAGATAGAAACAGAAATTTTAGAGGGTTGCCTTAAACCTGAGAATCCACTTTTTAAAATTTTTTTTTTTTTTTTTTTTTTTTTTTTGGTATATTGGTTTTTGGGTATATTAACAAAGGTTTGAAAACATTACATAATCTCTTAATTAATTATTGAGTTAATTAAGTATGTAAATTTCTGGCACTTGTCAACATAAGAGCTATTGCCTGGCTCTATCCTAGAGTGCTGCTTTTCCAAGCAACACCTACTCCTCAATTTAAAGGGGAGACTGGGGGTTTTTCCCAGTGCCAGAGGGGAAAGGGCTTTGTCTGTTTTCGAGACAATGCCTCATGGTGGGGAAATCCACCACAGCGTATTTTAATCTCGGCCTTCTGGTGTCAAAAATTAGTTTCATGATCAATTTGAATAAATAAATAAATACTTTAGAAGAATCTGAAAAACAACTGAACATCAAGCAACTGCATGATTAATATTTTGTTCACCATGTTTTTAGAATATTGAATTATTAAATTTTATTATGGCATTATATTTACATAAAAACATTCTTAATTGTATTTTTCATTAATTTTGTAATATGAATATGACATTTGGTTATATTTTGTACTTTAATGGAAAATTTTAAAAATTAAACAAACATTAATATTTGTAGTTGTTCATTTTACCTAAAATCACGACTAATAAAAAAACAATAATTCTATGAATATATTTTTTTTCTTTATGAATAACAACAACAGCAATATTAGAGAAAAAAAACAACTTTACAAAATAATAATGGTAATTTATTTTTAATTAATTTCGAAATATAAAATTTAAAAACCAGTGTAGAAAAACGTCTTTGTAAAGAAAGACGTACATTTATTAAAATAAACTCAGACATTATTTAATAATGTCATTTTTTTCTTTAATTTTAATAATTAAATCATTAGAGTTCACACAATAAGAAAAAGTAAAAGTAGTAAAAAGAGAATCATACTTTTAGAAACAAATACAGGACATGAAAAAGAATTCATATTTGAAGTGTAACTGATTTTTTCCAAGAACACTGAATAAACTTTTAACAGAAAAATATTGAATAGTAAACTTTTAACAATAAAATGCTGAGTCAGTGACTATTAAACTTCCTTCTTTATCATACATTATAAAAACTTTTGAAGACTCTGGAAAAATGACTGAGCAGCAGGTTTTATTTTGTTCACATTCACAACACTTTTATCAAAAATAAATATATTGAATTAAATATTTAGAATTTAATTAATTATATATAATTATCTAAAAACACTCTTCAATGTTTTTCATTCATTTTTGTAATACAAAAATATTACATTAGCCTCCATTTTATTTTTAATGGTAGTTTTCTTTAAACTGGAAACTGGTTTAATATTTAAAATAAAACCACAAATGACTTATGGATAAATTAAATTTTGTCAATGAATAATTCTTACGAATAACAATATCAAAGAAAAATTAAGACATATCAGCATTATACCAAGTATTATTTGAGCAAGTATAGATGGATTGTCAACTGGCTTACCAAATAGTTGTTTGCCATGATATAGTAACATTTTCTTGATATATACTTCAAACTTCATCATAGAGAATTATGCACCCTTTTTGGCTGGCATTAAGAGTATTAAATAAAGATAGCAAAAAAAGGTTTTTCATTAAGTTTTGAGACTTTTGATGTCATCCTTCGTAATGTTGCAAATTATGATAATTGAAAATCCTGTCATAAATCTATTATAGAATGACCGTGATGTTGCATAGTACTCAAAAGCACATTTTACTATATCTGAGCTGTATTTCATTCCAACCATTTTGGGAGCCATTGCTGAAAAGTGTTGACTCAAGATATGATTTAATTATAATTATATATGATTAAATTTATATAAAAAACATTCTTCAATGTTTTTCATTCATTTTTGTAATACAAAAATATTACATTAGTTTCTATTTTACATTTAATGGTAGATTTTTTTTAAACTGGCAGCTAAAATGCCCCGCTACTCTCATCAGCATCCAATTCTATCCCTTCACTACATTATAACTTCGCCATCTAATTTAGAACACCATGTCTTAAACCCATATGTTTTCAGTAAACAACAACAGAAAAAAAAAAAAAAAGTAATTAGCTTTGCGACTCCAATACTTTTGAAGCAGACTGTACATCCATATTTTATTTCAATTCATATATGATGGACTCTCTCCTATTGATTTCAAAATATGAGGATCAAACAACCTCATTCTTGTTCTATGTTTGTGTCATATGTGACACTTTACTCCTGCTAGTGACCTGCATACAAGCCCAGATATTTGTACAATAGTGAAAATCTTAGAAAATAACAACAGGAATATTTGCTGACACTTTTTGCCATTCATCTCTTAGTCAGTCAATACAACTGATCTCAAAATTTCTGACACCCTTTGGCACAAATATCTCCAGTTATTTCTATCCAGGACAATCTGCTCAAACTTAGTATGAGGTGCATTGACAGCTGAGTTGTTACTCTTTATACCTGAGCCATGGCCATCCAAAAATTGTTTGTCCATTGTCAAGCCGGCAATCGATGAAGGCCTTAAGTACTCTGTTGTCACTCAGCCTTGTGGCATGACCAGCCCAGCAAAGTTGTGACTGCATCAGAAAAGTCTCATTTCCACCAATGTTGCATTTTGCAATATCAGCATTGGATACCCTATTGTCAAAAGTATAACCACAGATTGCATGAAAACAACTTCTATAGAAAACATCCAGTTGATTGATATGGGATAAGATTTCAAAGTTCAAAGATCCTCCCTCCTTTTTAAGTCATAAATAAATTACCATATTTTCAAAAGTAAATCATTTTCATCATAAGTTACCTAACATCGCCTGATGATGGAACAATTTTAGTTCTGAAACATAGAAATGTTTTTGTAGTGATGTAAAATGTTTTTAAATAAAAAGATTATTACAATATCTATGTAGTATCAAGCACTTTTTAAAAAAGTAAATGCTAAACAATGGTGGATTCTTAATATATATATATATATATATATATATATATATATATATATAGTATGTATGTGTGTATGCTATTATATAAATATATAAGAAAAATGAGTGATATGAAATATCCAAACAAGAGGGTATATATGTATGTGGATAAATCTATGTATAAATATTATCTTTGAAATTCACTTGAAAAAATGCAACAAATTTTTATTCTAATCAAATACAGGTTGGCATCGATAAACCGCAGTAGTTGAGGTCCAAAACTTCTATCCACGGTTTAGATCAAAAGTTAACCATGATGTCAGGATTGCCAGCTTAAACCACTAAAACAAAGTTTGTCAAATCCATGGAGTTATCCGTGTGAAAATAGGTAACACAGTGGCTAATCATTCAAAATGCATATTCAATATTAAGAGTTGAATATTGGCAGTTTTAAAAAAATATTTATTAGAACTATCCTTTAATTTCACATAAAAATCTGCACCAATGTGAATAAATTTGAAAGATGACGGCATAAAATGATTCCAGTCATAAATCACCATGTCAGTAGATCCATCATCAATGACAGAAAAAGGTGGCGGAAATCTCATACATATGAGATTTTAACTTTTTCACAAGAAAAAAATAAAATTAATTTTTTATAGTTTTATTAACATGACAATAAATTGTATTGTAATATATTAATAAAAATATAACAATACAATGTAGTAACAGCTACGTACAAGCACAGTTTTCTATGCAATGATACAATAGAAATTTTACAAAATTAATACGAAACAATATTTTTAATAAATTTACATGTACGTAATGGAAAATAAAAATAAAGTTCGTAATAACACTTTATTTAAGAAAGTCAGTAATGGAGAATTGCTTCCTGTTGTTGCTTTCTTTTTTCTTGGCATCTCTGAGCCTAATCTGTATTTGTAAAACCTTTACTGAATGACCAACACTCTCATAAAATTCCTGGCTGTACTACAGATATTCTGTAACCTTGGCTGTTGACTTAGTTGGACTGGTATCTGTCTCTATATCTTCTACCTCTTCTTATCTTGTTCTTCTCTCAATGGGGACATTGTCATCAATAGTTGACTAGGCAGACAGGGTTTCATGAATTGGTGCAGTTTCCATCACAACCTTGTGAAACTTGTCTTCAGCTGCCTTCTTCAGCTGTAAAGCCTTGAAGTTCACACTCTGGACTGACAGTGTCTTCTTCATCTACTTCTGTTGATCCCAGTACCTTAGCCCAACATCTAATGACACACTCTTGACTGACAGCTTTCCAGGCTACACCACAAAGATACATAGTATCTTTAATGTTCAGATTCTTCAGATACTCTGGGACTGTGGGGTCTTCCTCTACCAAGTGCCTTTATCAACTCACATCTATAGTTGGACTTGAATGTGGACATGATCCCCTGATCAAATGGCTGTATCTTTGATGTTTTATTCTTTGGCAGATAGTAAACAAAGATCTTCCCGTCTCTGGATCTCAGGCTCTTAGCAGGTGAGTTTTCTGGGTAGGCTTGCTCTTCTAACCCCAAACTTCTCAGATGCTGGCGGACTGCTGGAACAAAGTCTTGATTAAACCAATCTTCAAAAATGACTGATGTCATCCAGGAGTTTTTGTTTTTGTTATAGAGTACTGGTAACTGCTTCAAATTCACATGATGAAAACATTTTGGAGATCGAAACTTACCGATGCAGAGGAGCTTTAACTTATTGCTTCCTGCCATGTTGGTGCAGAAAAGGAGTATCAGTCTTTCTTTCATATTCTTAAAGTCTTCTCTACTCGTCTTGTCATTCTTTACTTTAAGGTTCTTCTCTGATAGGATACAATAGTAAAGGGCCATCTCATCTGCTGTTGTTGCTGTTCTTGTGCAAAATTTTGAAACCTTGGTATGAACAACTTGGCTCGTGTTGTGTCTGCTGACCTTGCTTCACTGCTTATTTTTACCTGTGCTATGCCATGGTGTTGCTTCCACCTTCTCAGCTATTCACTAGATATGCTGAATTTAGGATCTGCATTTTCACCATGAAATTACTGATGTATTTTCTCAGCCTGGGCTTGTATAATGGGTCCTGACATGGGTATTCTATTATTTCTAGCTTCACAGAACATGTTAAATATTGCCTTGTCAAGATCAGGATCCCTGACAGTTGTTGCCCTTTTCCTCTTCAAACCTCCTTCGTCTAGCTCATCTAAAAAACTTTGTAGCTTTTGTTCATTTTGATCCAATCTCTCAATGTAGATTTTGGTACACTCGTCTCTTTAGAGACTTTGCTGCGAACTATGCCATTTTGTATGCTTTCAACAATGTTTAGCTTTTGTTGAACACTGTATGAGGCGTGTTTATGTTTCATGGTGATGGGTTAATATCTAGGTATAACAATGTTGTGATTATTAGGATATCAAGAGAGACACTGTGCCGAACTTTAATTTATGCCTGTATTTATACAAAAGTTTAATGAGAGGGTTTATGGACTTTTTGAAACTTTTTGAACGTGATGAAAGGTGTTATTTGGCTGCAATGGCAGTTTCCATTAATAATTCTTAAAGTGGCATTTAAAATGCTCTTCTCTGCAGATTATATAAATTATTTGGAAAAGCACATTATTGATATTAAAGTAAATCTTGTTGAGTAAATATGTGAAATTTTTTAAGTTAGGATAAAGCTGCATATTTCACAATCAAAATGTCTGTAAAGTTCTAATCCAAACCATTACATGATCATGAGTGTGAAATACCAAAGCCTAAACAATAGTAAATGCCTGGGAAAATACAAATATATTGAAGGTATTAAAACTCAATTTAATGAATTTATTAAAATAAAAGATTATACAGGAAAAAATCAAACTTTAAAAAAGTGTCACGATAAAGTTTGAATTTGTTTCAAATTGGGATCCACTGATGATTATGACTCTAATATGAACATGACAAAAAATGTTTGGGTCAATCGCACATGTGTGGCTTAAGAGACATTGTGGTTTATTGGTGCATAGCTTAATGGCACTGACCTGTATAGGAAAATTATATGCATACATGTAGAGGCTTCCATTATTTTTAACCGTTTTTTAGATGTGGATGAGGCTATTTTCTACAATTATGTTGCAGACATAATTTGGTAGGTTTCCATATCTAAATATAAAAGTGTACATTGAGGTTAACACCCAGTGACGACAGTCTGTTACATAATTAAATGCAATCTTCAGGCCTGAAGATTGCACTTAAACATGAAACACATTGCCAGTCACCACTTTCTTGGTCATACTAAGAACCTTTCACCATCCTCACCCAACAAACACACACACGCGTGCGTGTGTGTGTGTGTGTGTGTGTGAGGTACAAAATGCTGTCAAGCAAGATGAACTTGTAGTACTTACATTGTTCTCCATTTTTTCTTTTTGTTCTTGTCAATTCCTTTCAGGTTAGACATATTCATTATTATACAACTGGTAAACTATTCAAAGGTTTTTCTCATCCGAGTCCATCCTTCACACCTACAAATCATGGAATACTGTTGCCATATATGGTCTGGCACCCCTACTGTTCATCTCAAGATTCTTGACAAAATCCAAGAACGGATATGCATGTAATGTAATTGGTCCTGACTTGGTGTCTTAACTCCAGTCACTTTCTCACTGATGTAATGTAGCTTCCCTCTCTCTTTTCTATAAAAATTTTCATGGCATCTGCTCTAATCAGCTATTTTCACTAGTACCCTGACTGCATGAATTTAAGCATTCTACTAGGTTGGCATCTTTTACTATTGAAAGAGTTAAATGTAACTGCCTCTTCTACTCCAACAGCTTCTTCTCTCACACTTTCTGGCAGTGGAACTCACTTCCCTGATAACTATAATCTTCAAAAATTTAAATGTAATGTCAATTGACATCTTCTGTTGCTTTGATTCATGTTATTCTTTTTATTCTCCTCCATTCTTATTTTTATTCTTTCCTCAACTCACTCTGTACCCAGTCCTTTCCCTTACTTACACTCTCTGTATCCCCTTGAATACTAGTGGCACTCTCACCTTGCTCAAGCTTTTGTCTGAGACCTTCTTTCTGCTGATGATTGTGCCTTGGTCCCCTAAACAGAACAGGAAACATAGTCTCTGATGGATAATCTTTCCCATTCCTGAAAACCTTTTGGCCTGGACAAGACAGTGACCATGTTTCAACTTGTTCTAGGCCCACTTTACATTGAACCATCAACATTTGTCGATGGTCACAAATAGAAGGTAGTAAACAAATTCACATACCTTATGAGCGCTATAAACACCTTGCACTCTTGACGATGAAATACCTGCTCATGTGAAGAACGCAACTGATGATTTTGGAGCTCTAAAAGATCAAAGTTGGTCTCAGAGAGGGCTTAAGAACTGCACAAAGATGGCATGCCTGCTACAAACCTGTCAATCATGGGTTGTGTATTACAGTCACTTAAACACGCTAGAAAGATTCCACCAATGCTGTTTGGTATCCATATAGAAAATCCTGATTGTGAAATTGTAGCTTGTGATTGAAATAAATGAAGGTGTACAATTCATGGAGGCACTAAGACCTTCCAAGAACATGCAGTGAGTTGTGCAAACGTCATGTATTGCTTACCATTTATTTACTGCATTAAAGCTATTCAATAAACTTTTACTTATAAGAGAAAATTAATCTTGTCTGTCATATTTTCTCTGTAAAAGACATTTTTCCTTCAATAAACAATATTTTTTACTTATGACATCAATTTATTCAAACTCTCAAATCTAACAGAAAATAAAGATTGGAAAATGCAGAAACTCAAAGAAAAAAGTAACAGAATGTGTAAGAATTGGTCGGAATCACACACAAGAGAAAACTACATGCAAGTCCAATAGTCAAATCAATTCCACAATTATCTCCATTGCTCAATCTCAAGTATGCAACTCCTCCTCAAAAGCAAGACTCCTTTTGAATGAGCATACTGTGCTTTTATGCACCTGAGCCGGCCATCACTCAGCCAATGAGTGCCCAGAACCAGCCAATAAAAATGGCTACAAGTGACACCACCACTTCCATCCACACAAAGTGCTGCCTGATTCACCTTCAGTCCAAAGCTCACCAATTCCCCATCTCCACACTACATTGCAAAACATATATGCGGCTCTGGCCCTTTTGGGTCATCAAAATAATCTCCGCTACACAGAAGTAAGAATATTGATCAGTTAAGATTAAATAAGACAACAACATCTGAGATTTTCTCTTAAATAATCATGACAACAAATTACTTATACATCAGAGAAATATTTTTACAAAGATTCCACAACAAACCTTTTAACTTAATTATAGCATAAATGGCAAGGAAAAAGGAATAAATGCATGTCTGTGTGTTAGCACAACATTTTAAAACAGAAAAATAGCACAATATTTACATGATATTCAAAAACATTAAAAATTCAAATTCAAAATCATAGCAAAGATGAAATATATCACGAAATGAACTTTCAATTTAATTTCATGTCCTTCAATCTTAAACCTGGAGCCAGTCAAATGCTTGAAACTCTAACAAAAACTAACACAAATTGGTGACATTTTCTCAAGGCTTTTAACACCCAAAGATATGGAACTTAAGATTTCATCAAGAAAGATTTATAAAAAAAAATGTATATAGATAATGTATTTGTTATCTTCAATAAAACTTGCTTGAATGAGTATTTGCTGCCTAGATATACCCAATATATATATATATATTTATATATTGGGTATATCTAGGCAACAAATACCTAATATATATATATATATATATATATATATATATATATATATATATATACACATTTCATGTATCATGAAATAAACATGACCATCACTGGTCAATGTTTTTGATTTTAGCTTGCATGGGAAGGACAATGGCCCTTGAATCAAGCAAGTGATTTGCAATGCAATTTGCAGATGTTACAAACTAAGTTGTTCTGTACAGGGATTGGCCTGTTTTGTAAACTCTGTTCAGGTTGCTTGTTGGCTTTGGGTGAGACTGGAGCCATTTTTGCAGGTCTTTTGATACAGCCTACATTTTAAGTTATTTCCAGAGTAGTATTGATTATAATTTAATATGACTCTTGTTATGGAAAACAAAGCCTATATTGGAGTGATATACTCTGCCAAATTCATCATATGTAAATTAGTGGATTAATGATTTACCCTTTCCTAGCTGCATGCTTGATATTTGTCCATACATGTATACACATAATATAATATAATATATATATATATATATATATATATATATATATATATATATATATATAGTTGGCACCCACTCACATCTATGCATCAACCTCTCTTCTTATTCATTTTCTCCTCTCTGGTAGCACTGGCAGAGATGACTGTAAAGGCTCAGCCTACTCCTGAAGAGTTACTAACAGAAATCACAGAAGAGCATGGGTGGTGGATGTAACTGAGTGAGTCGGGACCTCCTGACAGTACATTGCAAATCCTCTTCATATTGACAGTTGAACTCAAAAGTCTTGATCCCCTCACCCTCTGATTGTCCTACATCAGGATGGACAATTTGCAGCAGTGGTTTCCCAGGTCTCAGGGTCCATATTGGCCTGTGTCAGGGATGTCTTCAACTGAGCCTTGAAGTAGCATTTTGTGTCTCCACATAGCTTCTTGCCACTGATGAGTTCTCCAAACAGAATGATTCATGGGAGACAAGTGGGATGCATTCTGGACATGTGACCTGTCTAATGGAGGCAAAAATATATATACAGTGGAGGGAAAAAATATTTGTACACCATGAATTTTTTATTTAACATAGATTTTATAAAAGAATTTTATAATCCATACAATATTTGTATACCATGGCATAATGCTGCAATATAAAAAAAATATTCAGAAAAATGTTATATTAATGAAATTATATGAAATTAAAAAATTTGGAAGTGAAAAAAGTATTTGTACAAAATTATAATACCTATTTAATACTTTATAGCATATCCTTTACTCAATTCAACAGCAATCAGTCTCTTTCTTTAGCTTTTAATCAATGATTTTCAAGTTTCTGTTGGTATTTTACTTCATTCTTTTTTGCCTATTCTCTTTAGGTCCAGGATGTTTTTTCAGAACTCTTTTATTAACTTGAATTTTTAATAAACACCACAAATTCTCTAATGGATTAAAATCTGAAGACTGTGATCGCCATTCAAGTATATTGACATTGTTTTCAATAAGCCATTTTTTCGTAGATTTAGTTGTGCATTTAAGGTCATTATCTTGTTGCAAAACCCATTCATTTGGGAATCCAAGCTTTACTACTGGTCCAAACAAATTAGTTGAAAACATATTGGTATACTTTTGAATACATTCTACTATCTATTATCTCTAAATTACCCATACCATTAGCAGAAAAACATCCCCAAACCAAGATATTCCCACCACCAAATTTAATTGTTGGCATTGTGTTCCTCGGTTCAAAGGCTGTGCCATCTTTTCTCTAAACTTGAATCATTGAATTACACCCAAATAGTTCAATTTTTGCTTCATCTGTCCATAAAACACTTTCCCAAAATGGTTCAGATTTATTCTTATGCTCACAAATTTTAACTGGGCATCCCTTCTTCAATAGCAGTGGAGATTTTCTTGAACACAATCCTAGTTGACTTCTATGAAGTTCTTATTGCTTATTGTTTGCTTCGTAACAATACCTGATGCTTTTAATTCTTCGTGTATTTCTCTGAGTTGTCATTGGATTTTTTGAATTTTACCCTGAATTTTTCTCATTAATTTGAGAGAGATCTTGTGGGGGTGCACCAGATCTTGATTTGTTCTCAACAGTTTTCACCTTTTTTATAACTAAGTAATATTAAGTAATAATGGACTAATAGTAGTAAATGGTATATTCAAGATATCTATTATTTTCCAATAGCTTTTGTCCTCCTTTCTATTTTTGATAAATTCTTTTTGCGAATTTGATAGTTGCTTGCCTTTTCCCCATGATGATAATTGTGTGTCTGTGTGTGTGTGTGTGTGTGTGTAAATAACCTTATATAAGGAATGGATTATGGAATGTTCTAGATCATTCCACTCATAAGAAAATTGGAAGAATCTAGCAAAATCTTACAAAGAATTATGTAAATAAAGGTAATTTAAGCCTTTTGATATTAAAGATATTTTTTGTACAAATACATTTTTGACTCAAAATTTTATAAATAACACATAATTTCATTATAACAAAGTTTTCTAATTGTTTTTTGCATATTGCAGCATTATGAAATGGTGTAGAAATATTGTATGGATTTAAAATTTATTATATAAGTTGTAACTATGTTAAAAAATTTCATGGTGTACAAATATTTATCCCCCCGCCCCACTGTATGTGTGTGAATATATATATATATATATATATATATAAAATGTGTGTGTGTGTGTAATATGATAAAAATATAGTTTTAAAGTATGCTCAATGTCAGAGATAGAATGTATGTAAATATAAAAGTGGACACTGAGGCCATGAAGAGTAAAGATTGCATTCAAGCATGAAACAGTCAGTCACTGCTCAGTGTTGACATCAGTGTCCACTTTTATATTTATGGTGGACTCTCTCGTCATATTCAGCATATGAGGGTCAAGTAGCTCACTTCCTAGGAATTGACAGCTCAGACACCAGCGCATATGATTTGATTATAGTGGTGAAGGCTTTGTGCAGAACCAACAACATTTTTGAATGGCTGAATACAGAGATCTGGTGCACTACATGCCACAAGGTCCCCAAACAATTCTCCACAGCTTTTGAATTCAGAGCTGTCCTTCTTCTAGACCAGTTGCCATCCAAGGCTATAGAATCCAGTCTAGCCTGCTATTTACCCATAGGTGGAGGGAGAAAAAGAGGATTCATGCCTTTCCCAAGGGTATATATATATATATAATTTCGGAAGCAATTTCTCATTCATGTACATTTGGTTGAAGACAAATGGAATTTCTTTGTTTAAATTTATATTTATTTTTTCTATTAACTAATTAGTAAATGTGCAAAGGACTTCTCTCATAGACTAATGAGCAGCAACAGTCTGTTTCATGTTTCAGTGAAATCTTTATGGCCTAAAGATTGCATTCAAGCAAGTTGAGCTCAGTGTACACTTATGTATATGTGTGTGTGTGTGTATATATATATATATATATATATATATATATATATATATATATATATATATATATATATATATATATGATCTGAACCCAGTCTTCAACTCTTAAGTGTTTAAAGAATTAAGAGCTGAAGATGGCTGGGTTCAGATCAGCCAGAAATAGACTATACTCCTTCAGAGGTAATTTTTGTTTTTGCCGTAATATATATATGTATATATCTCATTTGTATTGACTGGCTAAGAGATGAAAGACAGCAGTAAAAAGCATCAGAAAATATTTCTCTGACTATGTCTTGAGTTCCTCACTGTTGCACAATATGTGTACTTGTATACATGTCACTAGTGGGACTGAAGTGTCACATACAACACAAACATCAAAACTGAATGAGGTTGTCAGATCCTCTTACATCTAACTCAACAGGAGAGTTCATCATCATCATCATATACATATATATCATCCACAGACAGACTGTTTTGCTATATCACAGCTCATCAGTGTGGCTAGACATCTGATTGCTTCAAGCTAGGATCAAAACTTAAACAATTTGGCATCAGTCAGAGACTCTATGCCTAAGCTATCAGCACATGGCAGGGAAAGGTAATCTTTTAATGTATTATATACATGATGTATATAAATGCTAAAGCAGTAGCCAGAGAACTCAATTCTGACAAATAGCTATGCAGTAAGCATCAGCAGCAGCCATTAAAAATTCCCTTCTCCATAGTGCTCAATCAGAAATATTGACTTACTTGCAACCATGACTTCTGATGATGGGATTGTTTTAACAGGCCATAAGAGATGGGTTTCTACTGAAATGGCTTCATCAATACATAGATGTGTGTGTGTGTGTATATATATATATATATATATATATATATATAAATAAATTATTCAAAAATGAAACTACAAGCATAATTGGAAAAAATTCACATTTATTTTTTTAAAGCTTAAAATTTTTAAAAGAACTTATTTTATTGTTCAGTAAGCAGAAATCAAATTATTTGATCACATGACATGGATATTGAAATGGGTAAAAAGAATATTATTGAAATTCATTGAAAAATATTTACATTTATTGGATTAATTTTTTGCTTTGAGAACATGAAATTTGTCTTTGGCCTTTCTTCTTATTCCTCAGATTTTCTCCATTCTTTCTCAATGTAACAAGATATTTGTACTTTTAATCCTTTTAAAGTTCATTTTTCTCTAATAACCAGCACTACAAATATTTTTCTCATCTTATTCTTGCTGGCTTAATAAGCAAGTGGTGACAGCTTATTAGCCATATAGTCTATCTTTTTTCCTTCTTAATTCATTGCTTTGTTCAGGGTTAGTTATTTTCAGGTTCTGATGGTGCTATAAAGGTCATAGGGTTATTAAAATCAATGAAATTCTTTCTCATTTGAAGTATTAATATACACTGCATGTTGCATGACATTACAGACATTAAATATTTTGGAAGTATTTTTATCAGACACACACAAAGGTGAAAACAACTTTGAAGTAAAAAAAATTTGTTAATAGTTTAAAATTTTTGTTTTTTTATTTGTTATGAAAAATATAATTATCATTGAAAATACTTTACTTAAAAATATTTTATTTCTATCAAAAATAAAAGTTAATTCAAAATGTTTATGTTGTTTCACAGATAATTTTTGGATAATTTTTTTATTCAATTTCAAATATCCATAAAATGAATATTTCCAGTTTTCCACATTTACATAAAACTGAATAAAGTCATAAATTTGAAGTGAATGACTAATTTTCTGTGAAACATTGCTGGGGCTTGTGAATGTTAACAAACTTCTGGGTTTGTGTGTATTTTTAGGTGAATGTGCATGTTCAATATATAAACAAAGAAGATAGAAGATTGAGAACTACAAGGGATAGTGGGAAGTGAAGAGCCATGATTGCCTATGTCCTGAAGGAACATGACACATAAAAGAAGCAGCAGCATACATAAAAAAAAAATTGAGTTTCTGCTATGGACATTTATTTTTTTTTATTTTGACTGTATTGAAACAAAATTAAATGTCTTTTGAGTATGTCCAGTTTCCTTTGTAGTTCAGAAATAATTTACAGGAAGTAAGGATAAGAACAGGTAAAGATGGTTGAGCTCAAGTCAGTATTGCACTGAGTTGGGATGGCCAAGCCTCTACTTCATGAGTAGGGCTGCTGAAAACACATCCAGACATAGTTGGTAAGTGTAAAGCGTTCATTCCTCAGCAGACCAGGGAAAATTAACATTCTCCAGTGGGAACACCATTACTGTATGGTTCACATCCTGAAGCCAAGAGGAGAAAGAGAAAGATCCTGTCCTTTCCAGAAGTGAATCTTAAAATAGCACATTTGACCAGAAACTCTTTCTGTTTTCTTATATTATGGGGAAATTAATTTTTTTTTATTCGTTTTTTATTATTTTATTTATTGGTTTTAATTCATTTTCAACACCACCTGTAAAATAACTCCACTTAAAATCCATGGAAGTTTTTAGAACTCATTGCAAAAAATTAAAAATTAAAAATGAAACTTGAAAATAAAAACACTATCGAAAATTATTGATTACAACAGATTTCAGTAAATTTATACAAAATATAGGAAATATTGTAGAAAATAATTATACAAACATTATAAGGAATATTATAGAAAATAATTATAAAATGTTACAGGAAATATTATGGAATATTTATACAAACATTATAGGAAACATAAAAATAATTATAAAAACATTATAGGAAATATTATAGAAAATAATTATAAATGCATTATAGGAAATATAGAAAATAATTATAAAATATTATAGGAAATATAGGAATATTTATACAAACATTATAGGAAATAAAGAAAATAATTATAAAAACATATTAGAAATAAATACTATTTTGGAGTTTTTCATGTCTTCTTTCTTCCAAATACGTTTTCATTTGCTAATTTTTGTTAGAGCAAAAAAATCATCAACATAAGAAAGCAGATGAGAAGGTTACAGTACAATTATTGAGAGCCTTGTTTGCTTACCTTGAAAATCAACATTTACACAACTGAATCTGGCAGTGGTAGGAAAAATGAAATGGCCTCAGCTAAAAAGCACACACACACAAATATTGTTAGTAACAAAAGTAATGCATACATTGTCACATCATGTGTTCCATATCCCATTAGAGCCATAAGGGCACCTTGTGCTGCAGCTAAAATAACAGTGGGTGTATCTTGAACAAGATAGCTTAATGAAGCCTGTCCTACTTCAGGCTGATATTAAATTCAGAGTTTTCCTTCTCTTTGACTGGTTGCTACCTCAGAGCAAGAGAGATCAGATAGCCATACTATTTAACCCATAACTGGGGAAAGATGCAATCATGCATTTTCTAAGTGCATGAAACAGAATCAAGCAGGAATTGAACTCGGTATACCAAATTAACTTTCTGCATCAATGACCCTTATATTATCTACACCTGCTCAAATACATACATACATACAAACAAACTAAAACAAACAAAATTCTTTTAGAAAGTCCAAGATAAAATTTTGTATAGAAAAAATACTCAGCTTTTTTCAAACTGGAAAAGCCTTAAGCAATATTTTTTCCTTTTTCAAAATAATTACAAATTTTGTTGTTCACAAAAAGATTCGTTATTTACAAATTTTATCATTTTTCTTCCTTTTTTTCAAGAAGACATGTTGCTTCTGTTGTCATCTGGCCATGTCATATAAAATTGATGAAAAGTAGCAACAGAAACATCTTTGTTGTCACTTCCACAGCTTGATTAGACATTGTTCTTCAAGTTTCTGCCTTGGGTTGAATAAAAAATATTTATCAAAAAAATCTAAAAGTAAACATATCTGTTAACTCACCCAACTTTGCCAGTTTAGCAGCTAAGTTACTTGAAACAACAGTTTTCTCCACCCTAGCCCCTCCCCACTGCCATCCCCACTCTAGACTGTCTGCAGTCTTGCTGCCTGCTAACTTTTTTTTTAGACATTAAGATTATTTGCAGTCATAAGAAAAATATGTTATCATTTATTTAAATAATGAATTTAAAATTGACTTTTTTTCAAGTGACACAGGTATTGGATTTATAAGAACACACAGAGTGCAGTGAAAAATCTTCTTCCATTGTTTTTACTTTTTTTGGTAAAGATCAATGTAATGACAGCTTACATCTGGCACAATTTCACAAATATGGAGCACCCAGTGACGATTGGAATCACTACTCGGTTGTAATTGATCTAGCAAGACATAGTTGTTGATGATTACACTACATCAAAGAATGTACATCTTGTTTTTGTTCTTTTGAGAGAAATATATATATATATATATACTCATGGCCTGAAAATTTCATCTAGCATGAAACAGACTGTCGCCTCTAAGTGTTGACTTCTATGTTCACTTTTATATTTACACATGCTCTATCTCTGATATTGAGCACTTTATCTCATAAATATAGCATATCTTAAGACTATATTTTTTCATATATATATATATATATATATATATATATATATATATGTGTGTGTGTGTGTGTGTGTATTTAGGCAGCAACTTCTCTTTTAGGCATGTCTGCTTGAATAAATTATGGTTATTATGTTTGCTAATTTTTAACAAAATCCGTTCATACTCACAAATAACCTTCTGCGTACTGATGTTAAATGATGAGAGAAATGTGCTATAGCTGTTTAAATTTCTTTTATTTTCATTTCCCAAGTACTTTCGATCTTTTTCCAAGATCATCTTCAGGGGTGCAAGTAATACAAAACTATATGTTGTTCATTAATATAAGTATTTATACAAAGTTGTGTGTTATTATCCATTACCATAATTTTTTCAATATGCTTTTAAATGCAAAATGGTTGACAATGTGCTGAGTGTTCATTAGAATGTGAAAAAAATTATCCATTATGGAATTTTTTCTCTCTATGTTATAATTTCATGGTCATGCACATATTAAAGCGTGAAAAATGTTCCTTTAAAAGCATTTCGGAACATTACTGCAGTATTCATAGTTGATTCTGTTCAGTGCTGGCTTAAATTTTTAAATATAAATTGCTTCTAGTATTTGTAATCTAGATTGGTTGTTTTCATGGTGTAGGATAGTTATGTTGTCGATTAGTAATTTTTTTATATTGTGAATGCAGACAGGAATGTTGTTGTAGATGTCCCACAATGAACAAATGGTCAGACATGTGGAGCGTAAGCCTTCTTGTTAGTGTATTTGTCGTATACCCAACATATATATTTGTTTTTTTTGTCAGAGATACATTCTCCCAAGGGACATTTAAATTGGGATATAATGTTGGTTTTATATAATACATCAGTTAGTGGGGAGGAGTTATTGTGAATAATTAAATTGGTTGTATTGTGTTTTTTATATTTGATTAATTTTACTTTTTGTTAGAATCCATAGTATTCAACATTTGAGGGTCAAGCAGCCCAGACACCAACACATATGATTTGATTATAGTGGTGAAGGTTTTGTGTAGAACCAACAACACTTTATGAAGGGCTGAATACAGAGACCGGTGCCCCAAATGACCTTCCTCAGGTTTTGAATTCAGTTGTACTTCTCCTAGACTAATTGCCACCCAAGGCTATTGAATCCAGCCTGTCCTGCTATTTACCCATAAGTGGAGGGCGAAGAAGAGGATTCATACCTTTCCCAAGGGTATTTGCACATAAGTGAATGTTGAATCCATTGCATTCACTTACATGCTAATTCCCTTTGTCGAATCCATACACACACACACACACACACATGTGTATATATATATATATATATATATATATATATATATATATATATATATATATATAATCTTTAACAGCAGGAAAATGTTCATGAAAGTATATTTGTTTGAAAATATATCTGATTAAGCATTTTGTCATTTAAGGCTTCATTATATAATCCTATGTCTATATATTTTGAGTCAAAAGATAGAATCCCACATCTATAAATCTGATTATGCAATTCTGAAGGATTTTATCTTTTGACTCAAAAACTGAAAATAAAGTAATTAAATGTTAACAACTTTTTAAAGTCACTCATTTTCTTTTTTCGTCCTTTTTTTAGTCATGAGAAACGCCAGCTTAGAGAAAAATAATTAGTTAATAATAAGTTTGGATTAGTTCAAAAATGTATCTGGAGACACTGTAATTTTTCAGCTTGTGGAGAAGACCTGTATGCCAAACTCTGGCAAAGACTTTCAAGGTATCCAGTGCTATAGCCCAGGCTTCACCATTTTTATTTAGAGCATGATAGACTCTTTCCACAATTATCATCAGCAGTTGATCTGGAGAAACAAATGTCATATTGCTTGTCAGAAAAAAGGCCCTGTGATGAGAGATGATAAACTAATTCAACATTGATTAGAACCTCTGGGAGTTTCCCAAAGAGAGGTAGAAGGCTAATAGGCTGATATTTGGAAGGGTTATATATATATATATATATATATATATATATATATATGCACCAAAGGAAAAGCTTGATAAATACATCATTAAAGAGTTCAGTAATTATTTATTTCAGACAAGCAACTGTCTCATCAGACCGAAGTTATAAAATGCTTTAAATGATCCAGACAAATTATCAAAAATTACAAGAGGCAATTAATAAAAGATTTGACCAAGAAAAATCCTTGAAGAGTTGAGAGGAGGGGGGGAAGAAAAACAAAGTGTCAAGCCAATGAGGAATGCAAAGTTACAGCCAGCAAAATATGTTGAAAATAAATCAAATTTATATTGCCATCATCTAATTTAAAACATATATGTGTGTGTGTGTGTGCATGCAAATTACATAAAAATGAAACTGTATTACCCCATTCAAATGGGAATTTTACCCCCCGGGATATTGTCCGTGGGGCTTGTCAATGTAAAAACGTTTGTCAAAAAAATGATTCTGTTTTGTAGATCAGTTTTAATATTTTATATTATTAGGATCTACTTGGATGACTTACCCACAGATTTTTACCTTTTTACCTTATTTTAACCACAGATTTTATATATATATATATATATATATATATATATATATATAAGGCTGTATCAGTAAGTTTGCAAACTGACATGTAATTATAATTTGAATTTTTATGTAAAATGTTTACTTCATAATATTCATTCTATATGTTCCATTGTGAATTCAGTCAATTGGCAAAGATGGAGATTATGCAACACAATCAAAAATATTTTGTATAAAATAAATGTTTTTCTCCCTCATAAAGCTATGGATTTACTTATGTTTTTAATTCATTAAATAAACAACCCAAATTATTTTGAGGCTAATTAGAATAAATCTTAATCAATAACAAATAAAGTTTCTAATTTTATAAACAAATATGAATTTAATACCAGTTTTGCTGATTCTCTTTTCACTATTTATATGTTTTATTGATTGTTTCTCTCATAATTAGATTAATAGTACAAATTCCACACACTGGATTTGTTGTAAATGAACCAAGCATTAAGAAGGTGGATACTGACATTTAATTTATCACCATACATATGATCCTGGAAACATTATTATTCTATGCAAAATGTAATTGTAAAAAATATTATGCAAAATATAGAAATAGAATTAGATGATCAGATTCACATAAAAATAACTAAACAAGAAAAATAACGACATTGGATACAAACTTTATGAAAATGTGTTTGAATTTTCCAAGAAATAATTCTTGAATCTGTTTCTGATATTATATCAGCTTTCACATTTTCTGTGAATGTTGTCACCGGCTCTGACAAATTTCTACCATTACTTCTTGCCTGGGCAGTTGTTACGAGTTCACCAACTCTTTCTCTGTCAAGATATATTTTGTCAATCAGAGTGCAAAGTTATGCATTTATGCTACATTATTTACATTATTTGGACTATTGTCCTCATCTTTGTCACCATATTTATTACGTTTCGGTCGTTGTACGCTCCGGCCTTCCTCAGGTGGTTGGAATGTCGAACTTAACCCTTTATATTGCTCACTAGAGTAGACTGTTCTAGTTCCACGTGCCATGTTTAATGGATGTCTTTGGGTCCTGTCACTGGATCTAACCAATACCTTTATCCACTGTGCTATGTGTAATAAATATGGTGACAAAGATGAGGACAATAGTTCAAATAATGTAAATAATGTACATAATACCTCATCTCAGAAATATAGACAGATACTGAAAGGCCGAAATGTTGTAATAAATATGGCGACAAAGATGAGGACAATAGTCCAAATAATGTAATTAGTGTACATAATACTTCATCTCAGAAATATAGACAGAGCATTTCTGGTAGTTTCAAAGCCATTGGAATGAAACAAACATAAGCAACTTTAATTGAAATTCAAACGCAAACTGATTCTATGTTCATGCCAATCACTATTTACACTACTATAAAACCACTTTCAACATCTTTTTGTAAATTTTATTATTACAGACAAATCTGTACAAGAAATTATTAAAAAATAGAAAGAGATTTCAGCCAACAAGAAAAGTGTTCAGTTTATTTTGAACTTGGATCAAATTAATACTATTTTCCCTGCTGTAATTTAATCTAGTTGAGTTTCAAAGCAAATTACTTTTCCTTTATTCATTCATTTATTTTTTACAGCTTATGTACCTTTTGCAGGTTATTTAAAACAAGAAAATATTTAAGGTTATGCTGAACGAACATGCTTCTAGTTCATTTTACATTAATACATGTGTCCCCCAGGGCTCTATCTTTGGACTTACACTATTGTTGATCTTCATCAATGACCTTTCTGATGTCATCAATTCCCAACTTTGTATTTATGCAGAGGACACAACTATTTACTCCTGTCTTAGTAGCAAGTCCAACATGTCTGACAAAGTAAAACTGGCAAATACGTTCAAGAAAGACCTCCAATCAGTGGTTAACTGGGGCAAGGAATGGCTTGTAAATTTGAATGCCTTCAAAACAAAACTGCTTTCATTTAATCACCATAATGAATCTTTTCTACCTGCCATGAATATGGCTGATGATAAATTCCAGGTGAGGTATACTTTGTGGCAGTTGAAATTGCACTTCTTGGGCTCACGTTTTCCACTGATATGAATTGGAGTGATTATATGAAATCAGTTGCTAGGTCTACTTGTAATGTTGTCTTTGTTTGCTGAGAATTACCGAGACCATTGAGAGAGTATTGAAGGAACAGAAGATTAAGTAGAAGAAACAAAGAAGTTTTATTAAATAGTCATACATAGAATGGAAATACATGAGTAAATCAAATCCTACTCAAATCCTACTCTAATGTGGCTACTTGCCATATTTATAAGTAGAAACAGTCCATTGTCACAGTAGTAGGGAAGAGCAGGAAGTACGCTGAGTCCTCTCTACAACAACAAGAAAGTTGATTGACTGTGTCAAGCCAGACAATTCTTCTCACCAGAATCCATCTTGCACATTTACAAGTCTACCATTCATCCATGCATTGAATACTGCTGCCATATTTGGTCTGGTGCTCTTCTTATATATATCGAGAATCTTGGTAAAATCCAAAGAAGGGTAATAGGTGATATTAACCTCCAGGAGAGCAACTCATTGAGCCTTCATGGTTTCCTGTTTTCCACTGATATAAAGTGGAGTGATTATATTGAATCAATTGCTGGCTCTGCTGCTAGGAAAGTTAGTTACTGTGTCATACCAGACAACTTGCCACAATCCATCTTACATGTTCATAAATGTGCCATTCATCTGTGCATTGAATATTGCTACCATATCTGGTCTGGTGTTCTTGCTATGTTTTCAGTTTCTCTACAATACAAATAAGACACTGTAATGTTATCGGTTTTCACTTGGAAATTCTTGAGTAAATCAAATCCTACTCTAATCCTACTCTAATGTGGCTACTTTCCATATTTATAAGTAGGAACAGTCCATTGTCACAGGAAAGTTGGTTACTGTGTCATACCAGACAACTTTTATTGCCACAATCCATCTTACACATTGATAAATGTGTCATTCATCCTGAGCATTGAATATTGCTGCCATATCTGGTCTAGAGCTTCTGTAATATATCTTGAGATTCTCAACAAAATCCTAAAAATGTCTGTAATGTTATCAATCCTGACCTGGCATCTCAACTTCAGTCATTTTACTACTGCTGTGACATGGCTCCCTGTCTTTTTCATAAATATTTTCATGGTAATTGTTCAGATGAGTTTTCTTCCTTGGTACCTCAACTGTGTGAATTTAAGTGTGCTATTGGCAACTTGGTTTCACCATTTTACTGTCAAACTAGTTAGCTGTAATTGTCAGTTCTATTCTAATAGTTTCTTTTCTTGCACTTCTCACCTGTGGAACTTCCCTGCCACCTACAATTTTCAGAAATTTAAATGCAATATCAGTCACCATTTTCTGTCTTTCTAAAACGTGTTCTTTTATTGTCCTTTTTTCCTCACTTCTTTTCACTAAAGTTTTCTCATTTTCTTTCATTCCATGTAAAACCCTGTGTCCTAATTACATTATTACTTTTGTTTGGGGTGAAATGATTTTAAAGAAAAGGATTGTAAGAAATAATAATAGTGATTTACTGATACACGTCCCACTAATTAACCCATAGGTGGGAAAGAAAAAGTGGATTTGTACCTTTACTAATGGTATTTGTGTGTAAGTGAATATAACAAACCTGACTAGCATTGGAACTCAGCTCTTTGATTTCAAATACCAAGCCATTATCCATTACACCAACCACACAGCACCTGGTATTCCCAAAGTGTTCACCCACCTAGATAATGACCAGGTTCAACATTGCTTAACTTCAGTGATTGTATGAAAACTGATATTTCAATATGATATGACTGGAATCCCAAGTAAATGACAGTTTGCAGCTTTGAATAAATTACTAGGTTATTGAATAAACTTATCTAATTAATTTCTCTTTAATGAGTCATGACTCTGTGGGATCAGGTTGAAATCATAGACAAAGAACATCATTGCAAAATTCATAAACTTAAGGAATCAGCACATAGGCTAAACCACAAAAATTTCCTGAGCTGACCAAGCGTAGAAATGAATACAATATGGGAAGCAGTAATAAGGAGTGCCAGAGAAAAGCAATAATAACAATGAAAATTACAATATGAGCTCTGGTAAAAAAAAACAAAAAAAAAGATTCAATGATAACAGCAAAAATTGCAATATGAGCACTGGTAAAAAAAAATGTATGCTGAAGACATTAAGTCCCAGAAATTCATACACAGATGTCCTCAAGGACACATGGCACAGTGGATAAAGGTGTTGGTCCAGTGACAGGACCCAAAGAGTTGTGGTTAAGGCAGTGGAGAACTTGAAGAGGGGAATTAACAGGAGATAACTGATAACTAACATTCATTAGACATGGCACGTGGAACTAGAACAGTCTAACCCAGTGAGTGAAATAAAGGGTTCAGTTTGACATTCCAACAACCTGAAGAAGGCTGGAGCGTACAATGGCTGAAATGTTGTGATGAATATGGCGACAAAGATGAGGACAATAGTCCGAATAATGTAAATATTGTTTCTGTTTTGTTTTCTCAAAAGCAGTGCATGCCTAGAAAGATCCTATCAGGGTTCAAATTAAATACTGAGCAAATTTTAGAACTTCCGCATGTGTTTAATTCAAAATTTAGTCAAATCAAATTAAACAAAGATACAATGATAAAGAAAATACAAATTTTGTTTGTTAATGTATAATTGTTAAAACAAAATAGAAAATGAAGATTTTATTACAAAACGATTTCCTTCAAACAAAAGACGAAAGTAATTCTAATCTACTGCTCTGCTTCTTGATATATAAGATTGCTACACTTTACTAGGATCAAAGTGTAGTTTCTGCACACTCTCCAGATCTGATCTGAAATAAGGGCTAAAGAACCTACTATTTAACCCACAGATGAGGGGAAAAGAATAGACTTATGCCTTTCCTGAGGACATAAGTGCACACAGATTCTCTCAGTCAAAATATGAACTCTGTTCACTGATTCCATTTTTGTCACAGTTAACCCTTTCAGAATTTCAAAAAATAAATTTTATCAGTTCTTCTTCTTAATGAAACATTAATTACCTACAAATAAGGTTTTTTTAATTTTTGTTAAATGGTTTTATGTTGACTTCCTTAAAATATCATATTTTGTCCTAAAAGTGTGGCATTTACATGATTCTGACTTTGAGCAATACTGTAGAGAAACGATCCAATTAAAAATTATTCTTTGTTGTTATTGATGTATATTCTACCAAAATTTAGATTAAAACCATAAGTTATATATTTCTTTCATTTATTTTGTCAGCTCTATGAAAACAAAGGCCTGTAGTGGCTTAAGTGAAACTGCAGACATCATGGCATGCCTTGGCCATCTCCTTTTTCTGAATAGATTCTCTGTTAAAAAGCAAATTTAATTTAACTAAATTTAGTTTAACTACATGAAATCCTGAAGGCGGATGTTTCTTAGTTAAAATTTCTTTCATTCTTACATTGAATTTGTATTCAACTTCAGTCAAAAGGGAATGATTCCAACTGAACCGCACATGATACACATTACCAAAAATATTGTTTTTAAATTCATTTTACATTGTTTTATTTTTTCTCCAATAACAATCTCCTCAAATTTTACTTCTCATTCAATGCACTTTTTCATATATCAAGCAATTATTTATATTTTAGAAATTAAAAAAATGATATTGATAATTAATGAACACAAAAAAAATCATTATTTCAGTGTTTCAAATTACATGCAAAATTTATGCTCAATATTTTTGTGATGTCAACGAACACTCATCACTTTCGTAATGTCAACGAACACTCGTTGTCACTTTCGTAATGTCAACGAACACTCGTTGTCACTTTCGTAATGTCAACGAACACTCGTCACTTTCGTAATGTCAATGAACACTTGTTGTCACTCTCATAATGTCAATAAATGCTCGTTTCCATTTTCAAGATGTCAATGAACACTCGTTGCCACTTTTGTTATGTCAATGAACACTCGTTGTCACTTTCGTAATGTCAATGAACACTCATTGTCACTTTAGTAATGTCAATAAACACTTGTTGCCATGTTCGTAATGTCAATAAACACTCCTTTCAACTTTAGTAATGTCAATGAACACACGTTGTCACTTTTGTAATGTCAATGAACATTCGTTGCCACTTTCATAATTTCAACGAACATTCATTGTCACTTTCGTAAATGCTCATTGTAGTAGAAACTTTGTAATCACAGATACAACTATAGTAATGCCGTTGAACAATACTGGTGTCAGATGCATTTGAATAAAACTCACACTAATAGTTCCTGCTCGATTATACTCACTCAAAAATAACCACCAAATAGTGATTCGATTAGTAATCTGTATAGTGATCACTTAGATGCCATGCTAATTCCCATATATGCATTTCCTTTACCATCACGCAATCTCAGTCAGTCAGTTATATGCCGTGTGTGATACATGCTTAAACGATCATGTATCTTTTGATATATGTATCAAAAGACACATGATCACTTAAGCATGTATCACAAAAAAATCTGCACCTGCAGTAGGTTTCCATTTCTTTCTGTGATAGACCAGTTGCCATCCAAGGCTATAGAACCCAGTCTGTCCTGCTATTTACCCATACCTGGGGGGAAGAAGAGGGAGGAAGAAGAGGGTTCATACCTTTCCCAAGGTTATTAGCATGTAAGTCAATGTAATGGATTCGACCAGAATTCAAACTTGGCGACTTATTCAAAATGATCAGCTGTGTTTGCTCTCTGGTGATCTGTGTTCAAACTCCAGTGTCAGCAGTGACACTTTATTCCTATATAACAAATATTTAAAATATACAAAGCCACTTCAAAATTTTAAATTCTTGACTCATCTTTTCAAGACCAAAGAAAACAGATATAATCAAAACTGACCAAAATTACATTAAAAATTAAATTTAACTTTTTACATTCCTTGTAAGTAAGAAAATAAAAACTTGTAACCAATTCTACGAGGGGAAAGTAAGAAATTATCTGCACTCTTATCAATAATTCTAAATACTATGAAAGTGCAAATAATTTTTGACTTCACCTCATATTCTAAATGACAGAATATTTTGAGTTAAATATCAGCAAGAAATTTAGTTGTTAAAAACATGGATGTTTCTTATTCTTTACATTTTCATCTTTCAATAAACGTATTTTCTTATTTCTTTGTTAATGATAATTCTATTCTGCACGGTTCTTAAATATTTTTTAAATGCTGTCAAAATCTGAAATAAAGATTTTCTGTGATATGATTCAATACAATTAACAACCTAGTTTTGACATTTTCACAAGAACCAGACCAACAAGTTGTTAAAAAGGAAAACTGTTAAAACAGGATGAGGACCCACATTTAGGGCTAATGGAGCTCCTATGTCACCTAACTAAGTGAGTCAGTCAATTCTTGATTGTCCACTTGGCCACAGGCACTTAATACTGGTAGAGGAGTGGAGAGG